>WEIT01014743.1:93966-110893 GCA_013389985.1 Dryoscopus gambensis
GAGCGCCCCCTGCAGCCGCGGGGGAACCATCGCCCCCGCCCTGCGCCCCGGGAGCCGCCAGCGCCCCTGCGGCTGCGAGCGGAACTGCACCGAGGGGAACGGGCCCCACAGCCGAGAGGGTGTCACTGGGTTCTGTTTGTTTGTTACTGCCATAGTTACTGCTGTTTTGTTTGCCTTGCTATATGTGTATATATATATTAGTAAAGAAGAGTTATTCCTATTCCTCATATCTTTGCCTGAAAGTCCCTTAATTTCAAAATCATAATAATTTGGAGGGAAGGCGGTTACATTTCCCATTCCAAGGGAAGCTCCTGCCTTCCTTAGCAGACACCTGTCTTTCAAACCAAGACAATATGTATATTAATATGGAACTCGCTACATCCCAACAGTTCCCAGAGGTGATGATACTGCTTGTGTGGATTTGTGGCTGTTCAGTGAATTAATGAGGACTAATTTTTCTCCTGTGCTTGGCAGTTGTGATCATGAGCTTTAGTTTTGCCAGGCCCGTGTCTGAATTGGTAAAATTATGCTCTCAGTAATACAACAATGTGTCTAATAACGTGCTGCAAAAAATATGTCATATTAGTAGTCTGAATGATGTGGAAAAAATGTTCTGGGAGGGAACTAATTTGAGGGCAAAGGAGATGCTACTGCACTGCTGAAGGGCTGGTTTAGGGACATGGAGAGGCCACAGCACCCCACTTTTTAGGTTCAAATAAGCCCTTGAGTCAGGCATAGAGAACATTAGGCTACTTACTGTGACCTGGAAGGTTCTACTTGCCTTGCATCAACAAGCCCAATATTTAATTTCCTGGTAAAACCAGATACAGATGAACATACATAATTTCATGCCTTCTGTGTTTGACAGCTCTTCATAGCTGATAAAGGATAGGCTGCTGCTTAGCTATGGTGCCTTTTCTTTAGCTGCTTTTTGACCATGAACAAACTGTTGTTTCTCTCCATGCAGTAATACCCCAGACATATTCCCCTGTATCCAAACATGTGGGTGTTTGCAGAGGTTAATGGAAATTAAATTAAAGCTGAATAATACTGATTATAATGCAAGAGTGTGCAAGCAAAGCTAATTATTACAACTGGCAACACAGCTCAGTCCTGCCCTGTGGCACCACTCTCTCTCTCTCTCCCTCAATCCCATTTTTGTCCTAAGCAGGTACCCACAGCAACCTAAAACTACATGTTTTATACAGTCTTGAATGGATAGCTTTACAGCAGCATCCCACTTTTTTTGCACTCAGAACTTAAATGATGTTCAGTCCTCCAGAAAGGAATGAAAAGCTGTTATGTTCTCCCTTTTCCCTTCTTGCTTATGAATATCCTAGTGCTACCATTAGGATTACAGTATTTCCTAGATTTTAATGTTTGCTGAGTTTTTCTGTGCAAGGAACTCTTGCAAATAAACTTGCATTTTATCTTGATTAAGTGACATATATCAACAAATGTAATTTCTGGTGGACCAGCTCACTTTTTATCTTATATTAATGATCCAAGTTTGCCATTAGTTTACCAAAGGGCAGAAGAATGGCTTTTAACTCTGGATATTTGTCCTAGGTTACAGTGTAAGATGTGCCCCAAGAAATATTCTATCACGGTCTACATGAGCTGTTGAGACCAGGTGGGGCAGTGCTCCCTGCCTCCTCCCTCTGGACAATCTCCTGTTAATGGGCCCAACAATCCCCTGCCAAATGACTCATAGATAACTCAGTCCTGAACTATCTCCTGTTAATGGGCCGTCAGCCATGACTCATCATGCCATTTTGAGATGTTCCACCCAGAGGGAGAAGCCAAGCATTCCCACCTGGATATAACCTGGTGTTTGGAGCAGCACAGGCAGCCTAGACCTTTCTGTGGGATCACTGCTTCCAACAAGACTGCTTCATCTGGACTCCTACTNTTATACACAGGCTACCTGAAAAAAATTTGAAAATCAGACTGAAGAATTTCAAAACCAGAAGGTGATAGCAAGACAAAATGCTCATGTAGCACCTCCTAAGCATTAATTTTAGAAATGCTATCTCAGCACATATTCCCCAGAGGCACGAGAGGAAAAAAGTCCATTAAATTTAAGATTTGAGGGCTTCACTTGCAACAGGATCCCCCCACCCCACCCCCCCCCAGTCACTTCTTGCACCAACAAGGGCTCCACTTGCAAGGCAGTGTCTGATCCCAGATTTCGAAGCATCCTGTTTGTTGGGTTCCCATGGGCTGTTACATGCCTGACTGCTGGACTATGGCTTCCTTGTGTCCCTAAATCCTTTTTCTCTTTGGCACATCTGAAAGCCTTTGATACTATTCTTCCTTTTTCACAGGAAACACACCAGTTGCTGTGTCAGCATCCTGGCCAGGAATCAAAGAGAACAAGCTACTTGTCAGGCAACACCCAGGGCATAGATAATTAGCATGGGTATCATATTTCAGCAAGAGCCTTTCTGGTACTAAGGAAAAATACAATGAAAATTCAGTGCAATTTTGGAAAAAATAAAAAAATGCCACCTGTAAAACTTATGAGTTTATTTCTATGGCAGAGGTCAAACAACACTACAGCTACTTTTCCACCCTGTGCTCTCCAGGCAGGAATAAGAGCATTTTTTTAGCTATGTATTCTAGTTGCCTCATGGCATCTTACTAGAGAAAGCATCTCAGATTCCCAGTGTCTTCCACTTTAGGCATGACAGCAACCACAAACTCTCCCATTTACAATTACAGAGATACAACTGTATTTTGACCTCATAAAATCTCTCTTTGGCAAATACACTGATTTCTTATGGGGAATATATGTATTTTACCTTCTTTCATATGACCAAACAGTCCATGAGCCACAACCTGAGGACATCAGATACAGAAATATTCTGATTCCATGAATAGCAGATGTGGGAACCATTCATTATATCTTTGCACTCTTTGATCTCAGCTTTAAAAGCTAAACCAACCACAAACACAGGAATGTGAAATACATGGAGTAATAAACAGACACTTTAAAATTTTTCTTTATTTTCATTTTCAAGTTTAAGGTCAATCTTCATTAATTTGTGGCTAAAATGAGAGTACAAAAATGTTCCTGTTAGTCTAGTTTGAATTCAGATGTATTTGCAAATAAAACTAAGCCTGCTTTTTCAAATATCATTTCTGTGCACAAATTATATAGTTAGTTCTTTTCATAAGGCGTGTAAAACAGATTTCAGTTCAAACATTAAAATATATTACCTTTGGGTATCAGAATTACAAACCGAAATTAAACATTCTCAAAAAAATGTGCCTAAACTGCAGAAGTACACACTAAAGACATTACAATGTACACATGCAGAGACATGCACAAATGAATATCCATATATATGAACATACTGGAAAGATCAAAAAATACCGGTGTCCTGGTTTTTATGAAATCTCAGTCATTTAACTAACAAGAATGCATGTTTAATGCAGTACTCATATACTGCTTGCACAACAATTATAGTTTCCTATTTATGTCAATACAAAATCATTTCAGTCACACAGTAAAATTTTGTGTCTTCTAGTCCATGTCCTACAGTAATGCTGAAATGATGAAATACATTAAGGAATCATAAGGGAGAAGATGAAGGAATAGTGCAAGATAAAGCTGTACTGAGTCTTTGAGAAGATTAATTTGCCTCATGATGAATTGCTAACTGTAAATCCCCTCTCTTTGTTAGACAATATCCTCTTTCTTTTGAGTGATTCCATTTCTCACATAGTGGAAGAAGATGTATCAGAGGAAAATCCTATGTATACATTATGTTGGAATTATGGAAACAAGACAATTTTCCTTTCTGTTTAAAACCTGAACTTAGATAAATCATAAGAACTGACCATCTGTTGGCAAATAATTCCAGCAGAAAGTGTGTTGTTTCAGTGTACTTGGAGAAATCTTCATGTGCATCCAAGGGACATCGAACATATTATTTGGTGATAGTGTCTTTTTGGGGAAAATTAAATTTCAAAAATCCTGGCATATAAGAAGATAGAGATGCTCATAGGTCCTTTATCTGAAAGTCCATGTCTTTTAACATGGTTATTTTATTTTACGTCTTTGAGCCATTTCTATTTGAAATATGATGCTCAAAGAACAGACCTGTAAATAAGACTCCTCATTCCTAAGAAGGCCGCCTGGAGTGAAGATGTCCAGCTGATTCTTTGGGCTTGCTTCTTCCACTAAAACCAGCACAGGAATCTATTTTTAGGACTTTAAATTGTCTGAAGTGGTATAGACCAGATTCTGTCACTCTAATTACACAGAATGGTGTATTATTTTATAAACAAATCGGTTGTTTCTACTGGTGGTTATCTCTAGTAGAAAGAAAGTAAACATAAGTATATCCCAGTCTGTGTACAGAGGCAAGATCCACATCTCCACAACACGCTCTTAGCTTTTTTAAGGTCACTGGAAGTTTGCACATCAAACACTAAGAAGCCTAGGACATAATCTAATTTCTTTTCAGCTACTGCCTAATGAATAAGAACGCTAATGTATTACATGAGGAGTGTGTCTAAAATTGCTTGTTACTAAACATGGCTTGTATCACAGAAGTTGGATCCAATCTTTGAATGTCATAAAGTAAAGTTTCAGGTTATAAACAGGTTTATGGGATCTAGGAGTAGCCCAGGAACAGTATCATGAGCAGTCCAGGGCAGGCAACATTCACCATTCTGCAGCTGCCACCCTGATGGCGGATGTGGTCAGCACGAACAAGGTCTGTGCTCTTGCCCAGATAACTGTGTACCGAGGCCATCTCCTGCAAGCCATCCTGTCACATCTCATGCTTGGAATACAAGACTCAAGGGCTGCCTCCCTGATGGCTGCTGGCATGAGCCAGGGCTGCTTCATGTGCCATGCAGCTCATGGGCTTCCTTCTGCAGTGTGACCCCAGCCATCTGACGCATCTGGTCAGAACATCATCACTAAATAATTTCTTAGCTAATAAATAATCTCACTGCCAGGACTCCTTTGTTCTTGCATCTACTCACTCTAATGTGCTATCCACCCAAGGTAACAGTCTCTGAAACAGCTTCTTAGACAGCAAACCTTCCCTTTTACCTTCCTTCAAAATCCTGTTTACTCTTTAACACATCAGGATCACTATTCACTTTCTGTAGCTTTCTTGTATCATACAAGTTTATACTTCACTCTCTCTGCCAGTAAATCCTTTTAGAATATGCTATGGTATGCAAAAGTCTGGTTCTAACTCTGGATTCCAGTTTGCCTTTTTGTTGGAGTAATTAATAAACAATTCCTATTGTATAGACTTATTGTACAACAAGGAAAGTAACTCACACAGCTAAGCAGCAAGCTATTAAAGTGATCCTAATATGGAGTAAACTGGGGTTCAGTTCAAAATCCTATTTATAATTGCTTGCATGTTTTAAAAAGGACTTTTTATTCATACATGGATTTTTTTTTCTAAAGGCCATCTGTTTGTTATGAACAACTTTTGAATATTTCTTTTAAATGGCCCTTTAAGGATACTTATATATATATATGTCTAATGGGGAAGGCAAATAGATTTAAATCTTTTATCTTCATAAACATGCAAACTCACAGAGAATATATATTATTACTTCCATATTAAGAATAAATATTTTGAATTAATTCCTAGACTTTACTACACTGAACATTTATATTCCTTTTAGATATATATTTATAATAATTATGGAGTACTGTGATACAGAATGCTCACAATGTATTAAATAAGTTCTGCACAGTGAATGAATGATATCTTATCAAAGAAAGTTATTTTTTTGAACTGACATTAGAATATGGCTTTAAAAATTGTGGTTATTTTCATGTAATGTTAATGGTAACCTTTTTCCAAGTCAGCCTGGGCTTCAACATAATTAAAGGGGCATGTATAAAGTAACCAAGATAGCCACCAAGCAACTCTACTTACCAGCTAAGACTAAGACCTTCAAGTAAGGCTGATCAATATGAAAATTACTGGTTTTGAGGCCAAAATTATGTCAATACAAACAGTGAATTAAAACTAAGTAACTGAAAATTCAATACTGTATGACTTAACTATATATAACCAATATATATATATAGTTGGAAAGAGGTTTCGTGGAAGACTAGACTTTAGTCTCACTTTCTTGAGATGTCTGGGTTTGAGTTTTAAAAAATGTGAGTACTTTAAATGAACTCTGTGGGTTTGAATGTGCACACTCAAAACCTTTTATGACTAAAAATGGAGATTCATTTGTTCCTTTCCTGGTTTTAATTGCAATGAGCTGTACCCCTTATTATCCAGCCTCATCTTAGTAGCAATGCAGAACAGGACATACACAAGGGATAACATAGAAGTTAGTAAAAAACAAATGTAATGAATTTCTGTGTATGTCTGTGTAGTGCCACAGCTTTAGACAAATGACGTCTGAAGATCCTACAGTGTTTGAAGGTGGTTTCCACAAGACCTGCTTCTGAAGGCACTCAGCAGCAGCTGCCTGCTGTCTCCAACCTGGAACACCTGGAGATCTTCATGCCTTCAGTGACTGACATTTAAAGTGCAGTGAAGCATTGTTAAGTCCATCCTCACCTGCAATTTTCTTCATTAATTGGCATAATTCTTTGTTTTTCTTCTGTCACTTTGTCTGATGCCTTTTGTAACATTAATGGCGACTTCTTGTGTGGGCATTTTCTGTGTGTCCCATTTACTCTGTGAGAGTTTTAAACAGTACAGTGAGTTGCACAATGACAACAGAAAGAGTCATTGATGATTACCCCCTAATTTACAAAAACAGTTCTGCTTAATTTACCGAATGTCTCCAGCATCCTTCACGCAGCACTGTGATGCAGAGCAACTTCTCATTGAGTGTGGACACAAGCTTTTATACCTGCTACAAAGGCAGTGGATGTCAGTAGGCTTTGGATCAACCTTCTTGACAATAATTTTCATCTCTGCATGTGTGTACTGTAAAAGCAGGACAAATAAATCTGGTTTCAGTCCAGAAGTGAAAATTAGACGTTCCTTTTGATGTCATTGTGAGTAGTGCATCACTAACCTGAGACAGAATTTTCTGTACTTGATTTTATGTTTCTGATGGGAAAATACAGTTTTAAAGTAACACTTACTTCTGCCTGCATACAAGACCCAAGCACAATATATACCTTTCAGAGCTTCATCAGCTTATTTTCAATATTCAAAAACGTCAGTCTGTCTGAGGCATGCAAGTGCATCCCTAATTTAAGTTTATACTTTTCCATCTCCCAGACAGTCTGCTTGTTGCCATAAGCAACGCACTATGATGCACAGTAAACTGGATAGGTCTAGCAAAGTGCACCCAGATCCGGGCTGATAGAGACACACAGCTGAATTAGGTGGGTTTGATTATTGCACTGCCAGTGTTCCATGAGACTATTTTTCAGTGTAGGAATGCCAGGTAAATTAGGCATTATTTACATTGTAAGAGTGCCAGGTAAAATAATGTCTGATAAAATTCCATTGACATAAGTGGAAGATACATATATATCACAGAGCAACACCTGGAGTTAATTTGCCGCTGTGTATTATTTCATATTTCTGCAGCCTGGATACACCTGCTCCTTTGCTATCTGCTCCCCCAGTGCTACTGTTCATGCAAGGACTTGCCAGAGACTATCATGAGAATCAAACCAAGTTATTGTCAGTCAGGGATATAATCTGGATACCACCTTTTTTGGAGGGGGTGCCTGACCATCCTTGTTACCTTCGCTGGTATAGCACTTCATCAGCATCACCATCATCATCTTTTACTTCTAAGTTGTTTTGACATTACTGTCTTGAGAGGTACTAAAGTTTCCCAGATACAGTCTGTGTCAAACCTTTTCCCTTTTGACACCACAAGTTGTACCCTGTCACATAACCAAGTATCAAGGGATAAGGCAGATGGCTGCTTTAGAGCTTGATGCAGGAGAAAGTGAGAAATAGAGGTGATGTGATCTACCCCCTGGTAGCCCACAGGCTGATGGCACAACTCAAGTCTCCCGAGAGCACCATGTGCTGCATTGCATTGTATTCTACAGCATCTCAAGATAAAAGAAAAACTGTACTCAATATGAATTTTCAGGTGAATAAAATGGGTACCTTTTGAGTTGCGAGGGATAATCACCTTTTCAACTCAAGGCATCTAAACTTACGGTGTTCACATTGTCTGCTCATCTTGTGGTTCCCTACACAGTCAGTGGAGAGACAGAGATGCAGAATGGCAAACCAGATGGGGCCTGAATTAGATACTACACTTTCTCTCTAGGAATATGTATTTCTTTTTTGACTATAAGAAGTTTAGACAGCTTAACTTCCTTTCTCATGCACCTGAATTAGATGTGGAGAATATGTAAATACTTTACTTATCACCAGAAATCTTCTTTGCACTGAGCTGCAACAGCACAGATACATGTTTCTGAATGTATCTCAGCTAGAAAATGCAGGAGGATATCTTCAAAGTCAGAGGGCCTCAGGGCAGGAACCCACACTTCACTGAGTAGTACCACTACAACACTCACAATATTAATATGTTGTGGGAATTTGCCCGTGCTTCCTACTAAGTGCAATACAGAAGTGATTTTCCATTCAATTACAAAATTAGACAGTTTTCTCGAACAGTGGGACAGGTACACACTGTAATTCTCAATTGTGGCCAAGTCTTTTTCAAATTGGATTAATAATTATGTTGTTCTGTTCAACCATATCCAACCTCACCAGTTAATTTTTCCTGTGGGCTAGTGGCTATGAAAAGCATTTGGGTTTTTCATTTACAGAAAACCCATGGCTCTAGATGTCATGCTGTCGTGGAATGTGTCCCTGTCCACCTAGAGGTGCAGTATCTCCTGAAAAGATACAGCAGTATCTTTTATGTCACCTGGGAATATCTTTGTATGACAGCAATACAGAGGATAATAATACAATGGAGGTATAAAATAAAAAGGCATGTACTGATGTGTTGTGTTTTAGCAAATGCAAGGTGAAGGTCAGACCAATTACCCTTTTTCATTTGCTTGGACCCCTTGGTTTAAGGATGTGACTCCCAAGATGGGACAACTTCTTATGGGGTGGGTGTAGCAGTTCCACCACATGCTGTGCTAAGGCACTTTCTGTGGAAAAATGTCAAAAGACAAAGCTCAGTGAGGAGGAGTGCCCACATTGGCGGTAATTCAGCAGAAACAAACTGTGTGAATACCTGAGGAGCAGGGCCACCAGTGGAGCTTGTTTCATGCATGAGAGAGGCAAGAAACAATGGACAGAATTGCACAGAGGTGCAGTCATAATTTTGCAGTCATTCTCTGTTTAAAACAATGCAGCTAACAGGAATTAAGCTGAAGGAATGACCCAAATGGTGACCAAAAGCTGAAATTTTCTTTAACTTGAAAAGACATATTCTTTTTCATATGCTAATAAAGTAAAACTTGTACATGTTTTTCATGTATATAAAGTCCCTCAAACTCCATTTAAGTGTGAAATTACGTCAAATGAAACTTTCCCCCCCATCCTCAAAGAAAACAATATAAATTAACAGGGGAGGTAGGTCAGAGCAGACTCTACCTTTGTGTCGTGGGATGGTCAACAGGCTGTACTCTCCTCCCCCATGGGGGCGCCTGTCAGGTAACCTTTATTCCACAGTAACTCTATTGCTTATGCTTTCTGAGATCAGTGCACTTATCAACAGCAGTTTGTGGACCTTACTCCATCCAACAAGCAAGAAATTGCACTATTTGTGAATGTGGAGTCTCACTGAATTTGCCCAGACTTACAGTGCAATGAATGCCAGTTCTGCATCAGGGATTGCGGTTGTGACCAGACTGACTGCGCCGCCACACTGCGCCTCTGGCACCTCACCAGACCTAGAGTGCCAGACTGGAGGCTCTAAAATATTGTCTGTGAAGGTGTCCTGGGCACTTTGGACAGGCAGATAATACTGAGTAAGAAAGGGAAGGCCCCCAGTCCCGCTAGATCTGCAGACAATGTGGAAAACGTTGGGGTTCCCTTCCCTAATTTTTTACGTATGAGAAGAATTGCTGTAGTCGGCAGGATTGCCATGGATAAACAGTTACAGAAGTATGAATGTGCTCCTTCCCAGGCACACAAGGAATGGGCCCAAAAATTCTGGAAAGACAAGCAATTATTTGTGCGGTATTGGAGGCTCACTTATCTTGCACGCAAAAGGAAATCAAAGAGTCCCTTCTCCCCTCAAATATACCATATATAGAACATAGTGCTTTGAAATCAGAAAATGGACTATTAAAGTCATCACTGGCTTTTGAGAGGGAAATAAAAGAAAGATCTGGAACCCAAAAAAAAGCTCATAACTGAGAAAGATCATTTTAAGATTCTACTCGCTTCAGCAGAGCATAGGGAAAGGCAATTATTGGAGAAATTAGTTAGGAAAAAACCATAGAAGAGTGAAACAAGATCTCGGAGAGGAAATAGAGGGCAGGAAAACAACTGAATTGTTACTATCTTTGGGAACTGAGCAGCTGCAGAAACAGTTACAGAAAGAAAAGGAGCAAAAATTGGAAGAAAAGGTAGAAATTATGCTTAAGAGGGTTGCCAATCCAGCCAGCAATGTTCAGAAAAGAAAACCAATTGTATCCCCTGGAGAATGGTGAAAAAGCCGAGGGGACAGTGGCCACTCACCATTGTCCACAGGAAACTGAATGCCAATATTGCACCTTTAATTATTGCTGTGCCAAATTTTGTAGAACACGTAATGCAAGGGAGCATCCTATTCATGGATGGCAACCCTAGATGTAAAAGATATGCTATTTATGATTCCACTCTAGGAACACCTCAAGGCTAAATTCATGCTCACCTGGAAGGGAGTGCAGCGTACCTTTGACAGATTCCCACAGGAATATAAACATTCACCCATGACTGCACATTCTGTGATTGCCAAACTTTTACAGTCTCACTCTCCCCAGATGTGAAATTAGATGATACTGTAGTAAGAGGAGACTCCCCTTAAAAAGCAGGGGAAGCAGCAACAATGGCATGGCAAGCACTTCTCAAAGTAGAACTTGAGATTCCCCCTGAGAAATGCCAAGGACCATGTAAAGGACTTTATCTGCTACATCTACAGATAAGCCAGAAAACAAGGAAATCTCCCTTCCCCAAATTTTTACCTAACACTTCTCATATGAGAAACCAAGGAAGCAGTAAATCAGCCATAGGTTTTGACTTTCTTTAATCTGCAGCAGCTCACCAGCTGCTATGCAAACAGGGCAGCAAGTTGAAACCTGTAAGAGGCAGGTAGGTGGGTAGGCAGCTGTGACGGGAGAAGGCTGGTCTTTGGTATAGCCCCAAAGCCTTGTTCTTACAATGTAGATAATGTACTCAACACGTAAGTGAGGGGGAAAAGGGGGGGGATCTGATCCAAAGCCTACCGAAGTTATTGAAAAGACACCCACTGACTTTTTCAAGCTTCGTGTCCAGCTTTGAATGAACCAGGGTTCATGCAGTGCACATATTTGAAGCAGAACAGCAATTAAGGGAAAACATGTTCCCTTTCGGATAATTAATCTAAATAGTTTACACAATACATGCCACAGCTGGACTGAGTTGAAAATAAATGAGTGTGGGGGCTTTCTTTACTGTAGCAAGTGTGTGTGTGTTACTCTGATTGACAAATAAAACATCGATTCTGTGGCCATTCAGGCATGAAGCATTCTTAGAGGTGCTCAGCTCAGTCATGCCATGGCTGTAGTGCAGCCTGGCACCGTTTTCTCGTACCTCAAGACATTAAATACAGTTTAACTGCAAAAAGAAAGGCTGTCACAAAAATAACTTAGACCTCGTTGAGGCTAGTGCTGGGCATTAGGGAACATAATTATATTCAAACCTCTGTATTCCTGAAGCCATTCTGTCTCTGTGTTGTAGCTCCCATGCCGTGGACCGTGGGGTTTGCACACTGAGAGCCACAGTTGTTCTTCTCGGCGTTCAGCATTCCAGCTGTGGCTGATGCTGTAGATACACCTGTGTGAGCCAATTTCCCATCCTCCAGAGGACCTAGTAGGGACACATGGAATTGGGCAATTAATACTGAGGAGCAATTTGCAGCTGCCTCTGCCATCCCTCTATTTTGCCCCATTTTGTGATCGTGTCAGTGATGCAAGGTGTGGTACAGTTGCACAGTCAAAGCACTCTACCTCCCTGTGTCATCTCGATCCTCACACTTGACATCATTTGCCTTTTTTCCTGTGGTCCACTGCTCTGCGAAACATTGGCTTAGAAAACTTGGAAAAACAGTCAATGAGTGCAGTGTAT
Organism: Dryoscopus gambensis; assembly: GCA_013389985.1. Classification (NCBI taxonomy): domain Eukaryota; kingdom Metazoa; phylum Chordata; class Aves; order Passeriformes; family Malaconotidae; genus Dryoscopus; species Dryoscopus gambensis. Next base: position 106,230 of record WEIT01014743.1, read on the forward strand.
CACTGGATTTTTGTCACCTGCAGGTCTCTGTTGGCTTCTCTACACACACAGCTCCTTGCATGACCAAGAGTTGAACTTAAGACCCAGAAAAGGCTCCCTTAAATCTGTTCCAGTTCTGGGAAATGGAGGGGTTAGATGTGAGCATGACAGATGAGATCAATACGGGTGGAAAGGTTGCTCTCTTCATGGCCTTGCCTTGAATGTTTTTTCATTTGAAGTTGAGAAATTGAGAAAAAATTTATTTCATGCTGTTTTGTCTATCAGCAATAAAATAAATGTGTAATTTGCTTTCTCCTCTAGCTGTGTGGATACACATGCATCGTACAACATGATATTGGACAGCAGAAATTAATTTTCTCATCTTACTGCATTAACAAAAATCAGTTTTCATTTACGGTGAGTGCAGAGCTCTCAACATCTGGTTGCAACATTAGGTCTGAAATCCAAATACCAGGAGTAAGTGGAATGCATGACTGTTGCTCTCAATTTAGTTTTTGTCAAAGCTTATTTATGAAGAGCTTTATGTTAAAAGAGAAACAAAGAAGGCAAATTTACTAACCAGTAATGCATGTATCAAATCTAGAAAAATTAAGGAGTCACAGACACTAAGTGAGAAAAAACTATGTGGAAAACCAATGACAAACCATCGCTATTTGAAGTGGCATTGTGCGATCAAATCTTCTGCCATTAATCAGGTAGGAATTCAAGTCCTGTGTTAAGGGTATTAAAAAGGAAGCAAAGTCCTGAATTCTTTTTCAGAAATCTGTAAGGAAAGATGATTTGTCAGTAGAACGCAACATTTGTCAGTATTAGCTAGCAAGGGTAATAACTGAATTCAATAAAGCTTCAACCAAATATTCAAAGCCTTGGACTTGAAAATACATAAATATTTGTGAAATAAAAGGTCTTTATGATTCTGTGAGATAAGAGGTCTAAATACAGACCAGTCACTGCATTTCCCTGAGCAGTCAGAAGATGGAGGCAGAGTTTGCCAAAGACAGTTTAACTTGTGGTGGTGGTAGCTAATAATGCTGTAATGTAGTTTTTGATAGGAAAAAAAATTGAGCTGAAGCTTGAAAATACCTTATTATCATTTATTTTTTAAAAAATACTTCTGTCTTTGGAAACTGCCTTTTCTGCTAGATAGAAAAACTGATGTTATTCTCCTAACTTTAGATGCAGCTTCAGTAAGACAACAGTAAACTTCACCTCTCCTGCATCTTTCAAAATTCCACGCCTATTTATGTTTTAGGTCTTACCTCTTCCTATCACTCCCCAGTGCCAGAGGAGAGGCAAAAAAATGACTTGGTGCAGAGAAGTAGAGTAGCACAGACTAATACCATAGACAGAGCCCGTTGTCAGGAAGGGAGATGGAGACGCAATGAGCCATGTGTGAGTGAGAGCTCTCAGCCAGGAGTCCACTGCTTCACCTTACGGTGGAGCTCTGAGAGCGGGCTTGAGCACGGCTTTCAACAGGCAAACTGCACTAGGAATTACACACTAATTCCATTAACTGGAATTATGTTTGACATTTCAAACATACAAATTATGAGTTTTTCCTTCTGTGGAGTCATCCTATGAAATTACTTTCCACCATGTGTCTCTTTGGCCATCTGGCCTCTGACTAAATTGTCTGGTGAAACAGCTGTCAGCTAAAAAGCCATTTTGTTATTAAGTAGAATTGTTCATTTATCAGATTGTGTTGCATCTTTTGGTCTTGCATAGAACAATTTTTCTTTCATGAAGCCATTTCCAGAGGCTGATGGAAAATCTCAATCCTAAAAATAGTGTATCTAGTTCGTCTTTTGTCTCTGTTAGTTTGCAGCCTGAGCATACTTGTTGCATCCTGCATTGCAGGGGTGTGACTTTTTTTGCAATACTTGTCAGAAATAAACCAGGTATCCGTATTTGAGCCTTTCACTATCACTACTATATTTTTATATGGATTACCTGGTGGTCACCAATACTAGGCAAAAATGATGATTGCAAAACAGAGATGATGTTAAAAAAGGATTAGGAGCACATGGTTGCTTTTAAAATAGCAAATTATTTTTATTGGTATTTAGGATTTGCCCCAGTACACAAAAAGGAAAAGTTAACCCTCTTATGTACTATCTGGAATTTACAAGCCAGCAGGATGGCAATACTAAGGGTTTTGCCTCAGTGTGGTTTAAAACAAGCAAACTGTTGAGATATTTATGCAGCAGGGGTTTGGTAAATAATCTCCTTGGTCTTTCACTGTAGAGCTTCAATTTACATCAGTGTTGTTAAATCACTGTAGACACTTAAATGAACAGGTTCAGTAATGTTGTTTTCATTCTCATCTTCTCTTTCATGGCCCCCCTGCTAAAAGGCTGTGGGCCTCTTTAGGCCAGGGAAAACAGCAGATCCCATCTCAGTGCTCTGTCAAATATATTTTACTTTCAAATGAAACGGCAAGGCTACAATATTCTCATGGCTCCATTCCCAAAACCTGGGTTTCTGGATGATTATTAAATGCCCACGAATGTGATGGTGAACCTTCCAGGAATGGCTGGTCGGTGCTTGGGGGACTGCCAGCCCGCTCCCTCTGTGGGGAGGAATGGATGGCAAGTGGCAGGTATTTCATTGCATGTAATCAGGTTTATTTGTAACAAACACGCACGAGTTCTCTCTCAGTGACCACAGGGAGAATACCCATGCAGCAGCCTCATTGCTCACAAATCCAAGTCTACCTTTCCAGAACAAGAAAAAGAACTTGTTCTCCCATGGCAATGTTTACCACCACGTTCCTCTTTGCTTGCTGGGCTGCACAGGCGCGCTAAGTCTTGCCTGTCTTACCAGGCCAATAAAAATCCTTTAGGCTGGAGTTTGACAAATGCTTTTGTTGGTAGCATCAGAGGAAAAAAGAGTTATTCTAAACTGAAATCAATCCTAGACTTTTTTCTTCCCCCCATGAAGCAAGTAGTTGGACTGGCACAACTTGGGAGGTAGCACAGGAATCAGAACAAGCAGCTGAAAGCAGCTTAGGTTGGCATGCTCTCCAAGAAAACAGAACAAACCCAATTATTTTTAAATTTTGAATGAGTTTTCATAAATTGTCAGACAGCATCATCCCAGTAGTGAAGGAGATAGATATTTAAAATTACAGTCTGAAAAATTGCTCACAGACTTGCAAGCTTATGTCCATTCAAAATAATTAAATCATGTAGCTCTAAAAAACCCCCCACATTTACATGGGAAGGGAGCTGTCTAAGAGAGCTTTGAAAAGAATAATTTTAGTAAATAGCATGTTCATCATGGAGAAGTCAATGAAAATGTAAAATACGGAATGAAAATTTAAGACATTAGACCTGTATTTCTTTCTTTTTTCTAGTTTCTTTTATTATAATGACAGCACTAATGGTAACAAAACCAAAGATAAACATTGCATACATGCTGCTCTAGTTCTTCATACAGCCTGGTTACAGCTAAGAATTCAAATTATTCTTAATGACAGTATCTCATAAAGAGGAGAGGAAATTTTTACTCCTAACTCTTTCTACCAGATTTTTATATAAAAATTATGTGAAAAGGGGAGAAATCACATAATTAAGTCAGTTTGTGAAAGTAAAACACGTCTAAAAAACAAAGTAGTGTCATAGGTTGACAGCTGCCACAGAGAGACAGAAAAGAGATCTAGGGGGGACAATTTTGTAGTCCTTAAATATCAGGACCACAGGAAACTTCTCAAACCCCAAATAACACATAGGTAAGTCTGCCCAGATCTCCTGCACAGATTTCATCAAAAGAGTAAATCTTAGTAAGGTTCAAGATGACCTGAAAATTTCTGTGACTAAGAAAATCAGCAATGCTGCAGTAGCTAATGCTATCAAGAAGTTTGGGCAGGGTATGAAGCCTTGTAGTAAGGAGACAAAGCTAATCTTAGCCAAAAGAATAAACTATTTGTGGAGAAAATTATTCCATGTGTGTTTGCCACAGTATTGTCCCACTTCATTTTAAAGCAACAGGTAGCGACCAAAACAGAACAAGAATTCTGACCCAAGCATACTCTGGATCTGACCCAGTATGCACGAGACCCCGTGTTTTCACGTGTTCTGTTATGGAATAACAAGCGAACGTTTGTTTAAAGCAGGTAGCTGTTGATTAGTGAGCCAAATTTATACCTTTGGAACTGACTACAAACAAACCAGTAGGGTTCAATTTTCTGGTTCAGGAACACCCTTTTTTATTTATAATGACTGTTATCTTATGCATGATGCATAAGATGCTGGTTTAGAAGATGCCTGCCTAAAAAGATGCTGCACTGTAAAGACGGACTCTGCAAACTCACAGCGAAGACAAATGAACGGTGTTATCACCACATACAGATGCTTCCGGAGGAAATGTGTGTTTGCAATCATCACTGAGTTTCTCGCATTTAATCCTACAGAGTGATAATAAGTACAGAAAGCACTGAAATATCTGTTTTCGCCAGCTGTTTTCCTGATTTGAAACTATACATTTTTGGGAAAGCCGTGCATCTGCGGGCCTGAGGGCTGGTACGAGCTTCTGCTGCAAAAACAAGACATAGCATGGATCTGATAAAAAATGAATGGTGTTGGGGTCTCCCTCCCCCTGTGTTCCCCTGGGGGAGGGGACCCTTGGGTGGACGCGTGATCTGGGACAGGGTTTCCCCTGCCCCT
>WEIT01014743.1:112350-124361 GCA_013389985.1 Dryoscopus gambensis
ATTTCAAACAAAATCTGCATTTTAAATGGCCTCCCTACTTCTATCCCTATTATCCTATGCCCTATTATTTTCCACAAATTCCTACCCCATTCTCCTCTCCAGGATTTTTTCCCCAAAACCATGCTTTTTCATACCTTGCAAATCCATTTCCCCAAAACCCCATCCTTATGGCGAGTGGTGGGTAAAAAGAGAAAGGGAAGGAATGCAGAAACCCTCTCCTGCCTCAGTTTCCCCTCCTAGCATACCAGAAATACTCTATTTAGACATTGAGACTTGGGGGCGGGGAGGTAACCTGTATTCTTTTGAAATTGTTTTTGTTATTCTGTGTTTATTCTACTGTTTCAAATGTTGGATTTTTGGGACCCTTGAGAAAAAAGAAAAAGAACAAATCTTTTTAATAAAAGAAAGGGTGAGATGTTGGGGTCTCCCCCCTGCCATGTTCCCCTGTGGGAGGGGATCCTCGAGTGGACGCGTGATCTGGGACAGGGTTTCCCCTGCCCCTGCTCCTACCCCTGGTCACATGTAACCCAAAACAGTGTTCTCATTGGTGATTTTGTGTTCCCCTGGCCCGGGAACTGGGGCTTGTCTGGTGACTTGAGTTAGTCTGTGTGCAGAGTCCTGTCTGTAGGCTGGCTTCTCAGCATGTGGCTACGAAATAAAAATCTGCTGAAATATCTACAAATATGAGCCTTTCCTGATTTCTTCTATGGACTAAGCTGTCTCCAGGAAGGGTGCAGGAACACTACTGCGACAGAATGGAGTGGAGGCTTTGACAAAAGTCGGGTTTAAGTCATTTCCTCCAAAGCAGTAGCCTCAGGGATGAGGCCAGATGCTCAGGAAATATGCAATAGCTCTTTTACCTAACAAGAAAGAATTTAGAAACTTCCAGGCATAGCAGAGGGTGGGTTTGTGAGCTAGGATGAAGCATCCAGATTTACAGAGGGATGACCTACTGCGGCAGGAAAATACTATCAGAAACAATGTTTTGTATCAGCAAATACAATAATGCAATAAATTTGCTGCCCAGACATTCAGAGAATCCAGAATTATTTCTCTGAACTCTAACGTGATATGAATTTTAGACAGGGAAGCAAAATACAGCAAACATATTCGCACTTTCCACACATTTTGGAGGTCTCTCCAAAGCTGTCTCCAGGCAGGCAGGGCTGAGCCATGCCCAGGCACACCGCAGGTGTGGGGAGGCAGCCAGGAGCTCTGTGCCTTCCTTCCTACTTATAGGGGGATGCTTATTTGAAGTGAGCTCACCCTAAAGCACAAACAACCTCTCAAGCTGCAAACCTTGATATCGCTTGCATGGCTTAACTTCACAAGTACATGCAGATGCTAAATCTTTGCATATTGGTATATTTCAGTTTCAAGTTGTGATACAGAATCACAGTATAGCTATCTTGTAAACAAATTCAACAGTATTGCAACCATGTCTGCAAAATAAAAGTGAATATAAAATTTATATTTATTCCAAATAGGAAAAGCATGCTGCGACACTCTTTAACAAATGTGTGATCCTTTCAAAGCTCCAGACAAAGGATTCTACATGGCAAATAAACTCCAGAAGATGAATTAAAGGGAATTGGCCTGACCATCAAGGGAAGATACAAAAGGTAAGCCTGAGACAATTGTAATCATGGTGCTAGGGAAGGACTTAACAGCAGAAAGACAACAGAGCTTAATGCACGATGGTACAAGTTTTGATAACAAGATAGAAGAACTGAATTTTCACTATATTGTGGAATAAGCATCAGCAACATTTTGGAAGACCTTGAAAGCTGAGTACATCTTTTCCATGGGAAAATAATGACACAGAATGGATTAAGCAACTAAGCTGAAAAACTAACACACAAATAGCAAAGCTCTGAAGTGCTTTTCAAAGTACTGCATTTTAGAAGGATGGAGAGTGGGATTATTTGCTTTTCCCCACGCAAATGTACAGGCTTTGTTTCAGTAAAGCTCATGAAAAATACACGTTAAAAATTATATGCTCTGTGCACAATACCTTATATCATGGGTCTAAATTATGGCAAATCAGCCCGCTTTCCAAAAGTGCTGGCCTTTGGCTCAGTTCCTGCCTATCCCTTTCCTTAAAATGCCAAAACAGAAGTTCTCCTTACAGGACAGCACTGTGTGAGATGGAAAACAAGCAGCAGGCTGCTGGCTCTCTCTCAGTCATCCTTCCCACAGCGGTACCCACCCTGTTCTGACCAGGGGCTTAGGGTTGTACGTGTTCATGTGTTCTTTCCTTCTCCTTTGGGATGTGGTAATAAAACATCTCTCATTATGATTTAGACTAATTTCCAACATAGACATGGAAAGCATTACTATAATTCTTATTACCTAGCTAATCACACATGGAATTCTAAGATGAGCAAATTGCATCATTTCAATCACACTGAGGAGTAGCAAAAATATTTAGGCAGATTAAATAAAAATCCTTATGAAAAGCATTTAAAGGTACATGAAACTTGAGCTGAAATGACTCTTCAGTTTTGCTCACCAAGGTTCAACAGCTGGAAATTGAAGCTGAACGTTCCAGGTTGTACATTGCACATTTATTTTAACAGTGATTAACTACTGGGATAATTTACAAAGGCTTAGGCAAAATGTCAGCCACTGGAAAGCTGTAAATTCAGTCTCAGTGTCCCAAAGGTATGCTCCTTGTGGGAATTAACTCAGGAAAGTCCAGTGGGCTGTATGGCCAGGTGGCATTCCCAGCCTTACAGTCCATGAATACACAGAAGGATACTGCTGACCTAACTGGTTCATGGTGTGACTATGATCATAAAGTGCTTTGGCTTTAAGATATCTGTATGCATGTGAAGAAGTCATCACTCACACTTAGTGTTCACCATAAAACGAAGGCGGTAACTCCATTAAAACTTAATGCCATCAGCCATCAACAATCTTCTAGGTAAACCCATTGCATTTTTTCCATCTTTTCCACATACAGTGGAAAGCACTCAGGCATCAGCATTGTGCAAATGTCAGATATTCATGCTTCTAGGACTGCAAGTGCTTGAAACAATTCTGATGGCCCACTTGGGAAATGCTAGCAGTTTACAAAAATGAAAATTGCAACATGAGGACAATATCCTCAAAATGTACAGAGACAGAAACACATCTATATACATCATTAGGAAACTGGTAAAAAACCTTGCAATCAAAATATTTCAGTCAGTCAGTAAAGAATGGGCTGGTTATTTTTCTCTTCAGTAGCTAGCATGCATCTGAACCAGCTAGTCTGAATCCCTGATCTCCCAGGAGGAACGAGGCTCAACATAGCTTCCTTTTAATCAGCTGTTTAAAATGTTAGGCTCAGTTAAGCAATGCAGAGTGGCTCAGTGGACTCAGGAAAATCTTAAAATGTAAAGTCCTGCCTCACAGCCTCCGGTTGTCCATGCTAATTGGTAAAACACCACTCCTTCATCTACCTCTTTGACTTACTCTTAACCTGTATTTTTCCTAAATGGCACAGAAAGGGCATTGTGACAGTCTAGGGAAGCAGACAGGTATTTATTCTCTGATGTATTCATCAGAAAATAAAATTGCTTTATTACATTATTTCTTTGCGTACAGCAAAGGACCAAGCCACTTTTTTCATGTGAGACAACTGCTGAAAAATGTACACGCTCACCACACAGCCAGAGAAGTCTGGTTGTATACTCCAGATAAGAGGGCTCCTTGGTACAGGTCAAAGAGAAGTCTTACTTTCTCTTTGCTGGCTTTGATCATTCCATTTCTGAGTCTTAACTATTACAGCTTCAACTTAAGATAAAAACCAACTTTCAATTCCAGATTTTTTTTTAACTGCAATGTTTTAAACTGCAGGATCATCTGAGGGAAAAAAGGTGGAACTAGCAATATCATTTCTGTTTCTATGAAGAGATACATTTCTAGAACTGACTACAGTTAAAGAAAAGAGAGGTTTCTGTTGCTTCAGTGCTGGATTACTGCAATATGTTCTTAATTTTGGGAATTTTAATCAATGAACAGTGAGGTAAATTGCACTCTGAACTGTGTTTCCTGTATGCAATACATTGCACTTCTGCTTTGAGATTGGCAGGAGTCTTCACTTAAAGTTAATTTCAATTCAATTCAACTGTTTACTGTGAATTCTACATTCCTAAACTGGAAAATACATAATTAGAACTGCTGGAAAGTGTAAATACATTCCCAAGGAAAAGAATAAACAATTTTTAAATGTCCTGAATCAGGCTATAAAGGCTGGGGTTGGGGAGAGAGTGCTATTTCCACAAGAAGAGTAATTTTGCAGAGCAATTTCCTTCTCAGCATCTTGCAATCAGGATCTGCCACTGACAAAACCACCACTCAGGTTTCTTGCTCAAACCATTTCAGACATCCTCCCTCTCTCACCATCCCTCCTCCCCACCACCTGCTGCAGAGATAGAGTGTAAAACCTCTTCCTTTGGTTAATGACAGGCCTTTGGCTCTTACTAACTAACAATATTTTTGCCTTTAAATATTTCAGTGCTGCAAAAAGAGTTTTTTTCCCCAGGGAAATTATTTGGAGAGATGGTTCCGGTTTATCTCTCCTGCAAATCATCTCTATTGATGTTCAACAGCCTTTCTGCTTTCTGGTACTGTGACAGCTGGGAAAGCCTTTCATATAATTCAAGGGTTCCTGTACACGGCATTTTTAGTGAATTTACTTTATCAGCTGGTAAATTATTATACTGGGGTAAACTGTGGGTGATCAGTCCTAGTAGGTCTCCTTTAGACTGTAGGAGGGGTTTATCAAAACTGTTGGCCACTAACTAAATGGATACAATCAAAGTCTGAGAGGTTTTGTGGAAAGGTTATCATAGTTTGGGTTGGCTGATGTGACAAATTTTGCAGTGTTTTGAGAAAGTCCCAGAGGCAGAGAATACAGTGAAGAGGCTGCTGGGGAAGGGGGAGGCATCTGGAGAGCTGTGTCCAGCCCCTGCCCTCCCCTCCTGTCACAGGGGTGAGAGGTGGCTGCTCCCACCCGAGACACGAGGACCGGTCAGGAGGCTTCATGCAGTCTCTGAACCACCTACTCTCAAACAAGACTGACGCTTTTCCAGCAACTGAGTCTGATATATCTCACAGAATAGCAAGCTGAAGGGTCATCATAGAAGAAAATTTCTCATCTCTTAATTATCTTTGACACTTTTACTTAAGTTCTCCTAGCTCTGGGTGCATCCTTTTTTTATGGCAGTGGATACCTACTAGAAAACAATTAATTTAAAAATACTTCCAGAGGTGGTGGGGTAGATTGCTTAGTATGATCTGATGGGCTAAATAAGTATCAGTGCCATTTTTTAACTGAAATGTGAAATTAAACCAGTATTGCACTATCAAATGATAGCAAATGTGAAAATATGTGGAATGGAAGAATTAACAGCTAGGGTTGGGCTGAAAAATATGGTCATTACAAAAAGTTGTATTTATCATCTGAGTGTGATTTTTCTAATAATTTCAATGCTTCCTTGTGGTGCAATAAATACGGGTTTAGGCTAATACTGTAATCCTCGATCAGCTTCTGTGCTGAGCAAACCCCAAGTATATGATACACTGGGTTTGCAGGGCCTGGTTTTTGGTAGCAGGGGGGCCAAAGCCACCAGGTAGAGGTGGCTTTCTGTGAGAAGCTGCTGGAAGCTTCCACCATATTTGGCAGAGCCAATCCCTGATTACTCTGAAGATGGATGTGCTGCTGGCCAAGGCTGGGCCAATTAGAAATGATGGCAATGCCTCTGTGATAACAGATTTAAGAAGAAACCAAAACAAAGGTTGTAGTGCAGTTGTAATTTTCCTGCCAGAGAAGAGCAGAGTGAGAATATGTGAGAGGAACAACTCTGAAGACACCAAGATCAGTGGAGAAGGAGAGAAAGGAGGTGCTCCAGGCACCAGAGCCGAGATTCCTCTGCAGGCTGTGGTGAGGCAACTGCGCCCCCGTGGGCAACAGCCCATGGAGGACCACGGGGATGCAAAGATTCACCTGCAGTCCCTGGACAAGGCACACAGCAGAGCATGTGGATGCCTGAGAGGAGGCTGTGACTCCATAGGAGGCCCGTGGAGAGAGGGGCCTTGCTTTCATGCCGGAGCAGCCTGTCCTTGAAGGCCTGCACCCTGTGGAAGAATGACCCACGCTGTAGCAGTTTTGGGAGCACTATTTGCCCACAGGATGGACTCACATTGCAGCAGTTCACAGGAAGCTGTTGCTTGTGAGATGAGCTCACGTTGGAGAACTCCATGGAGAGCTGTCTCCCGTGGGAGGCACCCCACAGTGCAGTAGGGGAATGACTCCTCTCCCTGAGGAGCAGGAGAAGTGTCGGGTGATGAACTGACCAAAGCCCCATTCCCTGTCTCCTTGCACTGCTGGGGGAGAAGGTAGAAGTGGGAAGGAGGGAGAGGTGGGGAGAAGGTGTTTTAAAGGGCTTATTTTACTTCTCATTATCCTGCTCTGATTTTGCTAGTGTAGTAAATTCTCTTCATATTGCTAAGTTGAGCCTGTTTTGCACGTGATGGTATTTGAGTGATCTCTCTCCCAGTCCTTATCTCAATCGGTGAACCCTTTGTTAAATTTTCTCTCCCCTGCCCAGCTGTGGAGGGAAGTGAGTGAGCGGCTTTAGTGGGTGCCTGGCTTCCAACCCAGGTCAACCCACAACGATGTGTTGAATGGGAAATGTTGAGTGGTTTTAGGTCAGTGGATTGACAACCATCATTTATTAAGATTACTTACTTAATTCTATAATTTTCCTCTGTTGCTACCTAGGGTTCTTTATAGTTCCCCTGATCCACTGACTGATGAAGAAATATCAAATTTTGATGGCAAAATTAACTCTATTTCCATCTTTAAGGGAGACATACTACTGGTGGTACATCAGTGTTAATTCCCTTCTGTCCTGCAACACTTCCCATCCCTCTCCTCCAGATATGCTGTGCAAAGTTTGACTAGAAGTTCCTAAAGCATATAGGAACAGTTAACTCCTCTGAAGCAGCTTCTCACAGAAACCAACCCTGTACCCTGCTCCCCGCTACAAAACATCCCCACTCAAACACATTACACCCAAGGTCTGGACAAAGATGGAAAGGGAATTGCTGCAATATGTCTACAGTCCAGGAAGAGCTGCATTTATTCACTTTTACTGTAATTCTGAACTGTAATAAGGCTATCTCCTGAAATATCACATCAGAATCACTGTTCTAGTTGTTTATTAAACATACAAGATTTTGAAACAGCCCATTAATAAAAGAACGTAAGAGCATAAGAGCACAAAAAGGTCCTGATATACCCTTGGAATGCACTGATCCCTCTTTTCCTCTTGACCTAAAACAGACGGTTCATTAAATATTTCTCTGCAGTCCAATTAACCCTCTGCTGCACCGGGTTCTTCATTTACAACTTGATGCTAGCTTATTTATTCTGTGAAGCTCTTAACTTTGCGTACAGCCGGCAGACGAGGGAGCGGATGACGGCGGAGCGGTCCGAGCCAGCAGCAGTCCCCGTTGTCCTGGCAACTGGCGCTGGCACAGCCCGGCCCTCGGCTGCGGCTGCTCGCAGTCCTCTGCCGCAAACGATGCACAACTGACTGTCCAAAACTTCCCCATGAAAGGTTGCCTCTGAAGCGCCGCATTTTGCATACTGAGTCTCGGCCAGAGCCTAGCTGCAAATAGGAGCCTGGTCCATAAAACTTCCCGGGGCTGTCAGCAACCAGAAGGCAGTGGAGCAGCAGCGTGAGCCGGGCATTTAGCCCCAGAGAGCAGAGCAAGAATCATTCATAAACACACAAGTGTATTGGGGCAATTATGCAAGATAAACTGTTAGCCAGCCAGATTGCTAGACAGTGATAAAATTTCTCCTGTATTCCTCTGATTTTCTCTATTTATTTTACAGAGGACTCAATTGTCCTCCTATTTCATAGCTATTTTGCAAATATCTTCACTAGTGGTTGAACTGATCCTAAATTGCAGGTTTCATTCCTGGCAGACCACTTACTGCAGTTATGTTTGCTGATGCCATGTGCAAGTTTTCCTCCCAAATACATCAGGCAAGTCTGTGTGGAATATGGAAAATGTTTTCTTTAGTATGCTTCAGGAAAAAATGACTTCATTAAAGAAAAAGTGTAAAGTACAAAGAATAAAAAGCAATTTTTTTAGCTGATACTGTGAGTCACATAATGATAAAAAATCAACAAATATTCTACTAGTTGAGGAACTGAACAAGTCAGTCCTGAGGCAATCAGTATTCAACTTTTCAGTTCTGATACAAGAGAATTATTTTTTACTTGATTGCTACATAATTTAAAAATTAATTACTTTTATTTACATTTCAGTAACAATCCCCATTAAAGACTGGGGTCTTACTGTGCTGGTTGCTGTGGGAAAACAGTAAGGACAAATTCTGTCCTAAGGCACTTGCAGCCCCTGGGGTAAATTGATTGTAAAGTCTCTCTGACCACAAGGTAGCATGCCATATCCACTCTGAGGCACTTTCAGGTATAATAAATAAAAAATAATAGAATACAGCAGCTAACTTAGTCAGTGAAAATAGAAAGAACTAGAAATAAGATGGCGTTAAACCTGCTTTAAAACAAATGAAATTCATTTTTGTTAGAGTTGATATTGAATGCGTTTATAGAGTATTTTTACAGTCCTGGTTCTGGCAGTAAATTGTACATCTTAAATTACTAGGCTATACATATAGATATAAGTATAGAGATAGAGATAGAGATAGAGATAGAGATAGAGATAGAGATAGAGATAGAGATAGAGATAGAGATACATACACATATACATTTCAGCAAGTTATCCTAATATAACGTAACAGGTTGTGCAAATGTGTTCCAAAATACTTGACAGTTTTTGTGTGCTTTTTGTGAATTGAACTTTTTCCCCATGGTTTGCTTCTAACCCAGGGTGACTGCCCTGGGGACTCATCTGTACCCACAGATTATTACTTCCTCAGAAAGTCATTACTTTGCTAACACTTCCACTTAGCTGAATCAGACCCTCTAAAGAGAAAGCAATTTGTGCAAAGAGTTGCCAGGATCAAGGAATGGTTACCAAGCAGAAATGTAGTCTATTATTTTCCCCAGCTATAGCCTACGTGGTAGCTCAGTCCTGTGAAAAGTTCTTTGTTCACATAGCAATGGATGTTCTTCCAAGAAATTGCTTTATTGTAGGGGCTCACTGTGACTCTTTCCTTTTTTTTCTCCCTCACAGAAGCCACTCGCCCTATGAACATTATCTTCCAGAAAATGCCTTTCCATCTCACCACCTGCAGTACTTCAGGAAGTTCTTTATTACTTTTCTATTCCTTTTCATCCTTATCAGGTTACCCTGTTCCTCATTGCCAAAGCCTCAGCAGTGTACTGCAACAAGTTACAATCACCTATATTTGTGGCTCTTGGTGACTTCTTGTCACCTAAGTCACTTCTCATGAACCTAAGACCATCTCTCTTATTTTAGCTATGTTATAGCGACTAATACTGTCCTACATCTTCTTCCTGTAAAAAATAGGGAGATTACAATACACTTTATAAAAATGGATGTAAAAAATCAAGTAGGGAAATTAACAAATAGTCTAAGAAATAAATTGAAACTGGAAAAATAGAAAAGCAAATGAGAAAATGAAAAAACCTCAATACTTCCCTTTTAATTTAATAATATTTTAGCTTCCAAAATGCATTGGTAAAGGTACAAACATTTGACTACAAAAATACATATAGTTCCAATGAGAGCAGGCCCAGAAAGCTAAATGTACTGGCTGAAAAAAGAGAAGGATGTGATGAAATTTGTGGTGATATGAGATTACTAAGATTAATATATGGTGCCTACTAACCCTTTCCTCATTGATACACTCTGATCCTGTATATATGATATTCTTTCATCCCTGAGTAATTTACTCCTCTTTACATTTTGATGTCGAGTTCTGTTGTTTTTTCTACTTAACTGAGACGTTGACAATCACAACCATCTCTTACTGCTTTTTTCTTTTCCCAAAATATTTCTTTCATCCTATCTCTACTTTTTTTCTCTTCACAGAATTTCACCAATTTATCCCAAGTGAAAAATGACAAAGAACAACTTCATCCTCTTTTGCCATCCTCATTTGGCTGGTGCCCCCTTCCCTGGCTGCCTCTTCCCTTTCTGTGTCCCAGTTACAGACTCTTCCTACCTTGACTTACATCAATGTCATCTCCCATTTCCCCATCTCTCCCATCCTGCTCTTGTCCCCTCCCTCACTCTTCCTTTCTGCCTCTCACTGTTAGGTAGTTTTCAGTTCTCACGATAAAGGCATGTTTTCCTCTTTATGTCTCAAGCCTGTACTTGACCTCATTTGCCCCTCCAGTTGCTCCTTCCTCCCCCTTTCATCTGTAAATTCACTTAAAGTGCTGTTTCTAGTCCCTGGAATACCTCTCTTTATCCCTATTCCTTCCCTACCTAAAACCTTACCCTACAACAGCTCTCCATTAAGTACTTTATGACTTGCGGCACTAATTGGGAGATGTGTTCATCAGGTTCCTTAAACTGCTGCCACCACAGCTCTGTTGAAGAGTGGCTCTTGCCCTAACTGAAGTCCTACTCATCTTGTTTTGTTCCTACTCTCTCCTTTCCTCATCGCCTTTCTTCTATCTCTTCTGTAAGCTTTTCTTGTAAAGCTTTTCATGCCCTAATCAGCCTCTATTGGTCTTGAGGGCTGTTCTCCTCTCCTTATCTCTGGTATTCTCATATCTAAACACAAAGTCAATTATCACATGTTTCTAGGAAGAATATTTACTGATCTATCTCTTTATTACCTCCTATTCAGTGTCAGATCTTGGACTGGTTTCTGGCTTCTGGCTTCTGTTCATGATGTTTAGGCACCAACTCAAAGTAAACATGGCTAAGATAATGCTAAGTGTGGGTAAAAAGGTAACACTGTTTAAAAAGGTTAAAACACTGTGTTAAAAAGGTAACACTTTCACTGCTGGAGACAACACTGGTACCTGTCATTCAAACTTACTGGTCAACATCATCTTGAACGTCTTTAAATTCCTTATCTAATCTTCTTTAATACGATGGTTCATAGACCCACCCATTCACCTTCAAATTATCATAATTTCCCATGTGACTTCCAGAGTCTTTCTTTAGCCTTCAGGAGCACAACATGGACCCTTTGTGACTTCTCCCTCCCTGTCGTATTTTAGTCAGCAGAGATTCATGATCTCCCTATTCCAGCTGGCCTGTGATGCCCACCTTGGTGAATTTTCACACCTGCTCTTCCATAATTTCTTCCTGGTACTTTGTTGCTTTCTACAAAAGTCTGTAAAGCTACTTCTTTTCATCTGAAGCTGCCTATAGGCATTTACTGCTTTATATGGAAATTATAATCTATTCTGGGCAGCAACCATTTGTAGGATATCTAGCACAATGGATTTCTGGACCTAGGCTGAGATTTTTAGATACTGCTGCAATACATATTAATTCTTAAAACATTTTAAACTGCACATAAGATCAGAGCTCTTCAACTTGTCTCCCATATCTGTCACTTCTGTAACACCTCAGGTGCACAACTAAGGATGTAGCATACTGACAACAACTGGGAAATTCAAACTTGCAGGTCTGCTTTTGTGCAGCCCACCCTCTGGCCAGCTTTCTGTATATCAAAAGGCATCAGAGGTTGTGTAGAAGAAAGCTGCCTCTTCCCTAATTTCAACCTATTTCCGGATTTACTTGTCTTGCAAAAGAAAAAAGCCATGTATTCCACAGGAAGAGCCTCAAGGACCAAATTCTCTTCCCTTCTGGTAACATTGTTCCACAGCTGACGGCGTCTATGTGCTCTCGCTCATAGCCGAGCATCGCCTTGAGCGGGTCTCTAGAGCCCGAACCAGCTCTGGTAGCCCAAAGCCCGGAGCGCAGCTGGGCCGCTCTCCACGCTGCCCGGTCCCGGCTCTGCCCGGTCCTCCGGGGGGCCGCTATCGGCGGGGCTGGCCGGCCAGGGCAGACGCTCCGAGCGCTCCGAGCCGCCG
>WEIT01014743.1:124977-149035 GCA_013389985.1 Dryoscopus gambensis
GACGCGCCGCGGGCGGGCCTGAGCTCTCTCCTCCCGGGTTAGGATCTGGACGGACAGGATTTACACGTACACGCCAGCGTGCCACAGCTAGCATGGCACAGCAGTCCCCCCGGCCTGGTCTTGCACCCAGTTCCTGTGCCCTGACTGGATCTTGCGCTGCGTTTCATTAAGCCATCTGTTCCTTCCCTGTACAGCCGGGAGAGCCTTGCTCCCACCTTCGTCGCTGAAGTTTGCTGCTATGTAATTTGAAGGTGCAGTACCGAGTGCTCAGCTGCAGAGATACTTCCACTCTTTCCTCTTGAGTATTCACTTTGGGAAACAACCAAGAACATGAGACTCCTGCAAAACAGACTATAATTTAGGATTATGCTTGGGTGATCTAAGTGACAGAGATTCTGCAGTGAGTCGTATTGATGGTGGTTGCAGTTCGTACAACAATAGCTGCTCCACAAGGTCCCTGCAGGGTTGGAGCCAGCCCCATGAACACTAGGCACTGTGGGATCATATAATGAGAGGGAGACTTTATCCCAAATAAATGTTTCTCTCCTGGAATAATTTTGCAGTAGAGGACCAGGAATGTCTCTTTTCTCTATGAAAACTTACAGAACAACACAGAAGTCGTGTTTGGCACTTCATGCCATTACACAGTATGGCTGTTGGCTAAAAAGGATACATCCATTGAAATCCAAAATCAAGCTGTCCAGTGTTATGGGAGCTGCAAGTAGGAACACAAAGTCTGTGGAGTAAAAGCCCTTGTCCCTAAAGGCTGGCTCAAGATCTTTACAAGGATCCCGTAGGCCTTGGCTTTGCATCCCAGGCAGTAGGTCCTGGGCTCTTGTTCCGAAGAGATTCAGGTCAGAGACTGCTGTCCAAGCCACCGAATCACTCATTGTGCTTCCCAAAACAGATGACCACTGAGGTGTTTCTAAGCAGCTTCCTAGCCAAATAATGACTCCCAGCAATCTTTCTGACTGAGATCTGCTGAGATCCCTTACCCATGTGGGTGCTGCCAACATCTTGTCCCCGTACTTGTGCTACCAAGGTCCCTGGGTGAGTGGGGCAGTGGTCTGAGCTACTTTTTCATCACTGTGGCAATGTTTTGGCAGATTAAAACTACTTTACTTTTATAAAAAGAGAGTTTCAAAAGAGATTATATTTCAATCAGACTGCTCCCCAGCAAATAGTCCCCAGGGCAATGGGATATAATTGTGTCTGAAGCCAACAAAGTAGCCTAAAACACATCCCTCTTCCCAGGAGTTTCGTGTGCCCTGGATGGGCATAGGGCATGGCCCAGGAAAAACTGCCAGACATCCCTGAGTCTTCAAATGAAAACATGAACAACACAGTCGGTGTCTCACACTGTAACCGTGCAAAACTTTCTAGACCAAGAACTCTACACGAAGAAAACACTGGAGCAGAACCTTGGGCGAGCCTTTTTATTTTGCTCCATTTTAAGTTAAAATTTTGAGGGGCTCTGGCAGGCTGCTGCCTGCTGGCATGTGTGCTTCCACATCACTTTGATTTCAGTCATAGCTGTACTTGCAGGAACTTTGTCCTCCGACACTTATTTTTCCTAGCACAGCTTTCAAACCTTTGAAAAACCAATGGCAAGAGAGCAACAAAAGGCTTCTCTTTGTTTCCTGTTATTACTACTACCACTAGAGAGGAATTAGACCATAAAGTGGGGTCTTAAAACATTATACTGAACCGTGTTCATTCTCCTTGAGCCCTACAGAGGTGCCTGCTTTGCACTAGTGTTTCACATCACCTTCCAAATTTCCACTTTTGGTGGAACACTGAAAAAATTACTGCAGAAAAATAAAAATGTAACTACTACTGTTTTCATATTTAAGCTTCTGGTGTCATTTTGATTTTGAATTTAAGAACATACTTTCAAATGAGATTTTTTGTATGACTAAAATAAAATGTTTGTTAGCTCTAGTAAGTAAATTATTTAGTTTCATTTTCATCAGCTCCTAGTGGAACTGAGAACTACTTTTTGAAACTGGAAATTTTTTCCATAGCTAAGGGAAGTTTTCTTCTTTTGTGTGTTTAAAATAAGTTTAAGAGTCTAGGAGAAAAAAAGAGGTTTGCGTTGTTGTGTTAAAGGAGCCAAATGCAGTTGTGGGTACCCTCCAAATGCAATTGTGGGTACCCTTTTATCATCATTCATCCCAAATTATTGACAATTACTCCTCACTGCCAAGTGTGCAGGGCACAATGCAGATGGATCTGCACCATTCTGATTCCCTCCCGAGCTAAGGAGCAAACTCTGGGGCACAGAGGCACACAGCCGTTGTGTAGAGGGCATAGCTACAAAGTACCCCAGCCTGTGGCAGGGAAACACATGTTGGCTAGCGTGAAACAGTTGATGGCATCTTTAATGCAGCAACATGACAGTACAAGGATATGAATTCAATAATATTAGTTTTGCACTGAGAATCACATTGGGAAAGAAATTGGACAGAAAGGGAAATCTGCCTTCAGAAACAGAAAATACTCAGGATCAGATGAATCCTTGGCCTGACTCCATCTCTTCCAGTAGCGTAATCAGATGGGAACTACTCAGCCTGTGAAGCTGGGTGGAGAGCAATAGATGTAGGGCAGGAAGAGATTGATGGCAATGTGCAAGTGAATAATTAAAATCTGCAGAACCCTTGAAGGGAAAAACTTTACAATTTGCTTTTCTTCCTTTACTTCAGCACCTGAGGTGGTGTAGCCTAGCAGGAGAGGGATTAAAAATGCAATTTTTTTGGATCAAATTTAATTTCTCATGCTGGTACCCTCATGCTGGGAGATGATTAAGGCATCAAAATCTGACCTCTCTACACTAATTGCTAAAAAAGGGTGGTCTCCCACAGATCCTGTTAGTGGAGCTTGGATTGTTTTTTAGCTGCTCTGGTTTTGTGCTGCCTGGTGCACACTGCAGTGATGCTTTTCCTCCTCCTGCTGTCAGTGATGTCTGCTCTGTGTATGCTGGCTTCAAAATATGTTACTTCAAATAATGGGAGTAGGAAGTAAAACGGCAGAATGGGCAGGGGATGAACAAGGGAAGGGGATCTTGGGGAACTTATATTTACACTTCCCTGTAAAATAGGTTTAAAATAATGAGGAGACAATCTTCCTCATAAAATCCATATGTAATTGTTATGGGACCCATTATTAATTTTCCCCTTGGTTATACTGGGTCAAATTAATTCTTTTGTGTTGGCAGCCCTGGGGGTCTGTTGGACGCCCGATCTCCCCAGAGTGAGAGGTCCTGCAAGGGACAGCTTCCTAGAGGTCTCGGGCGATCCTCGGGCCACTGGGGTATCTCAGCAAGGAGACAGTTTATGGCTGTCAGTGATCAGCTCTCAGCAGTGATTTCAGCTCAGTGATTTCAGCTCTGCCTTGCGAGGTTCCCCCAGGCCGGCACGGAGACAGAGAGACAGGAGTGTCGTGTGGCGATTCCAGAGGAGAGCTCTTTTACCAAGCACTCGGCAAAACGTCCACCCCTCCTGAGCTGGTTAGAAGCCGTTCTTTTATGGGGTAAAGCGGGGGTGGCACCCAGGGGAGAGACCAATGGCTTACAAAGGATTTACATGTGCACCAAAGCATGTTGGGGTCTCACTATAACTAAAAAGAACTGGTTTTTCTTTCCCGGGGATAATTGAGGTAAATTTGTCACAGCTGACCTTAGGGACATTTCCCCAAGGGAGAGACCTGGCAAGCCCGTTCTCCTCCGCAGGACCTCACCCTAAGAGTGGACTGCTCCTTGCAAGTGCTATACCTTCAGGGACAGCCAAAACAAGGTTGTCACAGGCCCGTCAAGCCGTAGGGAGAAGCCTTGCAAGCTTATTCTCCCACACTTTTGTATCCCCATGACCATTTCAGTGTTAAGTGAAGAAGAAGCAATAGGAAGTCTAGAAGATGTCCTGCTTCTCTTCAGTTCTTCACGTGGCATCTCTGCTTGTTTTATTAGATGGTGTTAAATCTGGTTTCAGGCCCCAGCTTTTCTCACACACCCATCTCTTCACCCCAGAAAGTAGACAAGAGATCAGTTTACTGACCTACCCAGGATCCCTGTAGTTCAAGGACATTATTAGAGGAGAGAGAAGAATTTGTACTTAAAACTTTTTCTTTCTAGTAGTGTATTCTGTGTACCTGAGGAGAAATAGAATTATTTGGCTGTGTTATACCCATTTGACATCATCACTCCAAGCTTGCAATACGCCTGGAAGCAAGATTGCCTCTGAAGCTTTCACACTGTTTATATGAGTAAATGATCGGGCATCCCTCTTTACTGTTGTGAACACTTGAAAAATATAATTTGTTAGCCTTGATTTCTCAAATAATTCTCTTAAACAGTTTTAAAATTTATACCATATAATTTTCACATTGCTCTGCATTAATTAGGCATTTCTTTCAACAAGGCAATGGTAGCATTCATTTATCTGATATGGCCATTCAAACCAAGAAAGTTTTCAGTTTAGTATTCACAGCTTCCTGGACATGTGTGGGTAATACTCAATATTAGCTACATCTGAAGGTTTGGTAAGATGTCTCCAAACAGCTCATAAATAGAGAGAAGTAAATTAACTCACTCTTCCACTGCATCTTTTTCGTGTTTGAAAATGACTCTGAAACAGAACCTCAAATTCCAATATCCACAGAGTCAGAGAGCAAGGCCTTGAATTCCCCCATCTGAACCTTCCAATTTAGTTTCAAAAGAATAATTTACCAGATTCTTAATTGTGAATAACTGAAGCCTGGCAGCACAGAAGTTTCCTGTTATGGAGTCCTAGCAAGGAAATTTTGTGGTCCTTTCTTTTCAGCTTTCTCAGCCTTTGACCCACAGCTGGACTTCAATGCTTACCTGAACGTGTCAGGGTCCAGTCTCCTTCCCTTGTGAATAGTGAATGATTCCCCATGAACAAACTGTAAGCTTTGCATAAGTGGGAAGTTTAGGATCAGTATAATCATATTCACTTTCCCAGCAAGTAGTGAAAAACCAATACATAGCAGGCATCAAAGTGTCCTCACTGCGTGGCATCTTACTGATACCTTATGACTGAAAACTGGGGCAGATGTGCATGTTTGTTCTGTGTCCATTGTGCTTTTCCTGTGTGCTCTGTGAACAGAAGCCTTCAAAATCAGTATGTGGAAAGAAAAAACCTTAGGCTTGCCTCCATCTAACTTCTGACACACTGGAAGTTCAAACACTCCAAAGTTGCATGAGGATATTTGCTTCATTTGTGAACTGAGCAGCAGAGCCCTTTGCTACTCTTGGAATGCAGAGTTACCCCGTTTTCAGTCAAGAATGGAAAGTAGATTGCAACCACTCCACAGAAGCAGAGACTGGGTGATGGTGGATACTGGGTTTTCAGGAAAGTGGGATGCTCCAGGGATAGCATGCTTGCTAATGGCTAAGTGTATTTGTCCTCATAGAAAATATCTCCTACTTTCCTGCGAATTCAAATAGTTCAAAGGATCAAAAGATAAGGAGGTATGGAAAAGGTCATAATACAGAAACTTTGGCTGTATTACTTTGTCACATCAAGAGCTGCTGGTTGCTCTAAACAGCCATTCCCTTCACCAGACTGTTTAGAGGGTGCAATAATCACCCATGGAAACACATCCCACAAAGTACTGCTAGACTGTGACAGCTCAGCTGAGATCTCTTTCTTAAAGAAGATAGAAGGCCTTCCTCCAGTCCCTTTGGGTGTCCCAGACTTGTCCAAATAAACTGGCAGCTAGTGAAATAAAATTATTTTCTGGGAAAAAAATTGTCAGCTGTGCACCAGGCCTCATTTGAGAGTGGTTGAATATCTATTGATTAAGGAGCCTGAATAAAGAATATCAAGAGTAATATCCAGCAAGGATATTAAGTGTAAGTAAGAAAGGATAATGCAGAGAGAAACTCAAAATACCTGGGTGATACTCCCTGGCAGAAAGAGCCATTGAGCCTGTCCCTAAAAGGGCGCAAGTCAATCGCTGCCGCCTTGCAGAAGCCAACATTGGCACCAACCATAATGTCCCTGGAAAACTCAGACTGCAAACAGAGCAGTAGCACAGAGCAGTGATGGATTTATGCTCATTTACCCAAGTCTCTGCAGAGCTCCTCCACATAAAATCTGTTTACCTTGTACTCTGTTCCAAGACTACACTTTGTTCCTAATTAAGAAGGTAAATCATAAAACCTAGTTATGAAACCAGTATTTTATGTAACTAAGTATCATACTGGGTAAACATTTATCACTTCAGTTGTTCCTGGCAGAGTGAGTCTGAAATTTTATGGCCCTAATACCCAAGTCTTAATTAAAATATCTTTGGCTTTTTCCTTCGGATGCATTCTTCTCTCTGTGGGTATTACAAGATCAAGCAGGTACTGCCACATTTTAATTGTTTATAAGTAATTCATTTGTTTTGTTATAGATTATCTGCTCTATCAGCCTAAAGCAACAGTGCAGGAAAATCTAAATGCAATTAAAAAGGAAGTAGTCAGACACTGCATTAGTTGTGTACTACATTAGGAAAGCTCTGTAACTTGAAGAATTTCTAATTCTACATATACAGGGTCTGGTCAGTCAATCATAAACCTGAAAAATACAATATTTTGCTGTCTTCTTTTCCTAGGCTTTTTTTCTGTTCCCTACAGTGCCAAGAGGATGAGGAAAAGGAGATGGAAACTGGCAGGACTTAATTACATTTGTGTTATCAGTGGGTAAGAGCCCAATTAAGAGCAATCATGCTGAATTTTAAAGCATGTTTTGTCATCTAACAAATAAAATGTTCCAAAAAAGGAGAAAAAAAATCTCCATTCAGTAAGTACTTGTGAATATTTCTAAGCTTTAGCACAACTTTTGTACATCTTCCTTTGAGCTCTAGTGCTTCTGCTGAGCTTTTTTTGAAAGTGACACTGGAAATTTACCTCAGGACAATTATTGTGAATTCAGCTTCATTCAGTTAATTCTGAAAGATCCTATCCTCCTGTTCATGTCTGTCCTCTTTTATTCTGTCTAAACTCTGTGGAGCCTAGAGCAGCATCTTCCTAAGATTCCTCCAAAGTTTTGACTCCTGGGTTGGATGCAATCAGTCCAGGGGAAACCAGAATAGCTGTACACCACCCGTGCCCACTCCCCATGCTTTTTTGCACTGAGATATGGAATGCAACTGTAAATATTTTGAGGTTTCACCCCTTTTAGGTTGGTACACAGCATATGACTCACTGGCTGCTGCACAGAGCCTGTGTTTGCTGTTGCAGAAAGCAGATGATACTGTTATTATGCAAAATCACTTCCACCCACCCTCGTGACTCACCAGCACGTCACCAAACAGGATTTACATCAGTTTCAAAATATATCTCCGTTACCATTCCCATCTCAGCAGATTACTTATTTCTTCCTTCAACTCCTTCTCTGAATGACGACAACACGGCTGTGTTTTCCTCGGGAGCAAAGCGGGGCCGGAGGCTGCTCCTGGCTGGTTGAGCTCACTTTGGCAGAAGCCTTTCACTTACAGACAGAGCTGAAATGCCATGTTCCAAGGGCTGCATTGTCCCTCTCCATCAAATGACCAAGCCCTTCTCCTATGATGGATGTTTCCCTCTTCAGCTAAGATTTTTCTTGCCTTTCTTAAGATCAGTTCCATTAATTTGTATCTTAAAGAGTTGATCCATCTGTGAATTAACATAAGGTAGCACTGATCTCACCTTGCTGTGATGTGACAGTCTGTAAATGGTGACGACTCAAGGGCTGTTTGACTTAAGACAGATTCTTTTGCTTCAGTTTAAAATTGTTATGCTTTTTAACACCACAGTCAAACCAATTGCAGTGGGAAGTCTTGATTTGGGAAAGGAAAATGAAGATAATCTTCTTTTAGAAAAGTTAGTTATTCTCCTGTGGTAACACACTATCTCAGTCTTGTGGAAATGCCTGGCGATGA
Organism: Dryoscopus gambensis; assembly: GCA_013389985.1. Lineage (NCBI taxonomy): Eukaryota > Metazoa > Chordata > Aves > Passeriformes > Malaconotidae > Dryoscopus > Dryoscopus gambensis. Next base: position 132,901 of record WEIT01014743.1, read on the forward strand.
TAGCAAATAACTAAATACATTCTTATTTATTTGAGGAATTCTATTAAATTATTAATTTCATGGTTCTCTGCTCTGGCATACTTTGTGTCTAAATGTGAGTATATAACATTTAAGTGTCTTTGAATATTTGGGCTTAAATTAAATTGAGATTGGATGGATTTGCAAATCTGAACACATCTGGAAATTTGGAAATGTAGCTCTCTGCCTCATTTTCAAACCTGCAAAAAGGGAATAGTCCAGCCTTTGTGTTGCTGGCAAAATAAATACACACATTGTATGGGATACCATGCCAGTACACCAACTAGGACATATGTCTAAAAGCTAGGATATGTATAAAAGCAAAGAGGTCCATCAGGAAGATCTATCCTGAGAATTATCCCAGCTGCTTTTGAGGAGGCATGGGCTCATTCAGGCTGAGAACATTCTCTGAAACTTTCATTCACCCAGCTGGTTTTTTCAGAAGGAGCCATGCTGCAGACCAGAACACTGATGGAGGGTTTTGTCTCTTTGTCCATTACGCCTATCCGTGAGATTCTTTCAGTGCCCAGCTGTTCGTTCAGCTTCACTCTGCCCCTGCTGTGTGCTGTGGGTGTATTGTGCTACACCTGTGCAAGCAGAGCAGCCTGAGTCAGCTGGCCCCAGAGGAGAGACCAGCAGCTGGGGGGGCACCAAGTGTTTGCTCTTTGCACACGTGATGGTTGAGACAAAGCCATGAGCCCAATCCTGCTGTGTCTGACCACAGATGGATCACTGATACAATCCCAGTGCACTCAATGCTTGGCTGGGTTCACACTCGGCAGCACCTTTGTTTCATGTTCTGCGTGCGATTCACCATAAGGATAGGGAAAAACCTCACAAAGTTAAATAGGTTCAGGAAAGGTTAAAACACAACAGCAAAAAAAAGAAAGCAGCTTTGCAAAACAGGGATTTGCAGAGAGCTCCAGGTAAGAGCTGCAGCTTGAGGAGGTTAGAGACATCACAGTGTGGAAATGAGCCCTTGGGATTCAGTTAGAGGTGAAGACATGTAACCCTATCTATTGCCCACTACAGTCCACAGGGATCTAAGGAAAAGAGTAGTTCAGCTGCTCAGCCAGAGGTGATTCAGGTAGATAAGCAAAGCACCTAGTAATCCAGGTAGGATCCAGATGGATATGGGCCTCCCACTGGCCCCATGTCTTACCTATCATCCTACATTTGATGATCTTAAAGGTGTTTTCCAAAGTAAACAATTCCATGATTCCACCAGCAGATCTCAGCTGCCTTATGGTGTGTGAAATGGCACTGGACACCCCTGTTCACACAGCATTAACCAACTGCTCCTCCCATTGTCTATGATGAGAGCTGAGACAGCCAGCTTACATGCAGACAACACCATTTTTGCTGTCTGGAGCTGAATTTCACACTTTGGTTAAGCCACCTTCTGTTTGCCAACTCTGCTAGTCCCATTCTTTTGCAGGAAATGCTCACATCTTGATTCCTTTGCCATGTTACGCAAAAAGGTTGGCTACTTCAAAATGTATTGCTTTGAGATACTGTCCTTTGCCAATATTTGCTTAAGGTAAGACAAGGTGTTAGTAATTACAAAAAAAATAGTTCTGTAAAGAAAAGTAAATGGTTTTGTAAAGCAGCTGATCCACCTTCAGAGGTTGTGAAATTCTTAACTACCTTCTGAAACTCGAATTTTATTGTTACGGAAGTCTTGTTGTGGGTTTGTTGGTTTTGGCTTTGGGGTTTTTTGCAGGGAGGTTTTTGGTTGTTGTTTGTGAGGTTTGGAGTTTTTTGTGGGGGGAGTTTCTGTGGGTTTGATTTTTTTTTTAAATTTAATTAGGAAATAGTTCAAGAGAAACAATGTACCCACATAGTTATTTTTTTAAGATGGATTTTGTATTATTATTCTGGTTTAACTATTACATTCCTTGGGGTCAGCTGTATGACAGCCGAGTAGAGATACGAACGCCTGAATTAGGAGCCTGAACTGTCCTCCAGCAAAGTGGAACAAAAGGAAAATGATAAGTTTGATTTAGCATTTTGAGTGCAACACAAGTCTGACAGAAACAAGTGGCAAGAGATCATTAACTGAAATGGGGATGACATTTAACTTGCTCATTTTAGCTTCAAGTTTTGAAGCTCTGAAGTTTGAAGTGCTTGAATGAGAAATGTACTTTTTTATTACAACAACTTTTTTCACAGAAACAAAAGAGAATTCTTTTCTATCTGTCTTAAGCAATACCTGTAGTAAGGCCAGCTGAAATGTTTAATAAATCTAAAACTGTTTTTTAAGAATTAGGAGTGGGGTTTTTTTAAAGTAATGTAGTTATTTAACCTAATTACTGTTCTAGTGTATTTTCCATTAGAAAATATGCTAAAGTAATTTGAAACCATTACTTTACAGCACTAACCACAATCATTTTTAGAAAAATACCAAGATGCAGGTACCATAATCCATTCTGGTATCAGAATTATTATTATTAGCTGGGCTAATTCTTCCTAAATAGTTTAATTACCAGTTTTCCACAGAGTTTGGTCCCACTCAAAAACACTCAGAGTACTGGGTTTGAAACTGTTTGTATTACTAGTGACTGCTACAGCAGTCACAGTGTTGGACACGGTGGCAGTAAATGCCTGCTCAGCACCTACAAAAAATACACCTAAGCCCATGAGCTGCGTTGGTGTTTCAAGATGGCTTTAGTGCCGTCCCCTCAGAGACACAATTCCAAAAGGTTTGGTTCTTTCATCCATCCTCATTCATCTACAGTGCCATTGGACCACCTCATATCTTCAGAGAAGGAAAGAGTCCTTTGCAGAAAGAGTCAGCCAAAGCTCTCTCTGCCAAACCTGAGCAAAGATGTTTTTCTAAACTACAGCATTTCCACAAGGTGAGAAACACAGGTCAAGACCAGAGGGAAACTGCATTAAAAGCATCTCTAGTTGGTAACAAAAATGATCATAGATATGCACTTAAAAGTGGTTTTCTAAATTGTTACGAAAATTTAGCCACTATGGGTGTGTCACACATTTTTAGAAACTAACCATTTTGGACAGCTTAGGTGAAGAATTTATATCATACCAGTTTGGTACTCAGGAAGAAACTCACTACTTTTATTTCATTTTGATGAAGTAAAATTGATATAAGCTTTACTCTTTAAAGTTATGTACCCCAGTTAAAAATGTCACTGATTTCCTATTTAGCACAAAATGTTCATCACTATTAATTTCAGATTTTGTTGACACCAGGAATGAAAATCTGATGTTTCACAGTTTCTCTGTAAGTGCAGACACACGGACCCTTACAATACTTTGCTGACATAATAGTTTCATTGGTGGAGAGCCAGGATACATCAGTACAGCAATGGTGTCAGAACTAATCCTTTTCAGATATGGAAATACACTCAGCAAGTGTTATAATGGCACATTAGAGCAGACCCTGCCACTTCACACCAGGCTGTGTGCAGGTAACAGCAGTGGCAGAGTAACAGCATCCCACTGGTTCAACACTATTTTAAATGGAAAATTACCTACTGGAGGAAGAAAGAAGGCAAAAATACATATTAGTTTAGAGCAAATGACAGTAAGGAATTCCTACAGGCTGGGGCTCTGCATCACAAACATTTCTCTTTCTGCACAGATTACCCATCATGGTCTGAAAAAGTAAATTTAAATTTGGCCTTACAGTGTCTGTAAAGGTGCTGAGCATTCCTAAGCCATCTCAATGCCCAGTGTATCAGTGACAGGGCAATAAAATCTCTGTGGTGTCATATTGGCACTAACACCTCTCCCACAACAGTCTCAGAAGCAGTACAGACCTGTCACTTGGGGATGAACCTCTCTCTGGCTGCATCTGTTGTGTATTTCCTACTGCATTCACCTAAGCTCATGATACTTGTTTTCATGTTTTTTTCTTACACCTATTTAACCTTGAATTAAGCTGAAAGAACACTAACATAGGTAATTCTGATCCACAGTTTCACAAAAGGTAACTGGAATTTTTATGCATAGTTTGACTTCAATAGCAGGTGAAAACTGTGTCTTTTCATCTTGACTACTTGCTGTACCATTAGTAACTGAAAATCCATATGTAATTCAGTATTTCCAGCCCCTTAATCAGTGGAGCATAATGAGTCGATTGGCCAAATAACTGGTCAGCCTGTCCTTTGCCTCACAGTACTTTGGGGCATTGATGATTGTTGCAGCATTATGGGCCTCAAGTGATATGCTCCAGAGCCTGGTCCAGGTTAGATAAGCCCTTACAAGCAGATTGCAAGTCTCTTGTAACAACACACAACACAGTCAACAAATACATTGTGAAATATAACAATATTCTGAAACAGTATGGTCCAAGAAATAATATTAGTAATGACTACAAGCTTTCACAAGGGTGAATGTGGCAAGTTAAGCTGCTGTTTAGCTATGGGAGATAAAGACAAGAATGCATCTGAATTTAGGGCAACCATGTGAGGACTGCAGGTACTAAACACTTCTAACACACTCTAAGAAAACCAAGCTGTTGAGAAGAGAGGGAAAATATCACTTAGCAACATGAAAGCATGCAAAACTGCAGCCTCTGGAAGAGTAGCAATTTATAAATCCAAGAGGAACAAGGAAAGGGAGGATTAGAAGAGTGTAAAGAAGCAGGAACAAGGGGCAAATGGGAAAGCTGGGGTTGCAGGAGGACAGAGAACTAAGAAATTCAGTAAGGAACATGCAATGACCTGGGACAGAGTAATTTAACCAAGGTGATGTGACAGAGCAGAACAGGACTGGGAAGCAAGCAGGGCTAAGGCACTGCCCCTGGCTGCTCTGCTGTGGAAAAGCAGGACCTTACCAAGTGAGATTGTCCCATGAAACCCAGGGTGACACTTCCTACTTTCTCCATCATTTTTACATGTGAAGTTTGGTTGAAAACAGCTTTTCTCTTTTCTCTTAGCCAGAGGAGGTAACCAGAACATGGGAAAACAGTTAGGGTTCAGCTGGACCAGCTGGCAGATCTGCACTGGACTGACACTATTGCTCACACAAGGTAGAGATGGCAAAACAAATATGCGCAAGATAAAGTAACTGTGTCATGATTCCCACAGTGCCTCTGTCCCCAGAGACCAGGATTTCCTTCTGAAGAGTCTAAAAGGAAAAGACAACCTTCTGCCAGACTCTGCTAGAAGTTATCAAGGCCCTACATTTTGACTATTTGACTTAAAAATCTAAATTTGTTGTGGAAAGAAAACTTAGTAGCTCAGGAACTACAGGGATATTTTCACACATCAAAAAACTCACAAATCTATTTAAAAAGGGAAAAACATTAAAAGGCCTGCATATAAGTTCTACAACCTTCAGCTGCAGGATCACTCTGTCTTTTCCCTTTGTTGCCATGGGTATGAAGCGGGGTTGAACATCGCAAAAGGAGATGGTACAAAAGGTTGGAAGCTGAAGACTTTTGCTTTGATGGAAAATGCATGTCATCCCTCAAATTCCTTCATTTAATACTTGGTAAAATAAGGAGTAACAGTAAACAGTGTAGTCAAAGAATCTACTTTTAAAATACTGAAATTCCATAATGTACCTTAAATTAGATATATACCATTTGAAGTAGCAATTCTGAGTCCACCAGAATGCTCTTCCACCGTTGGGACATGCCAATCACTTCAGGCTCTTTGGTGAGAAGTTGGATACCTGCTTGGCACCACATGAATTTCTAGGGAGTATGGGGAAGCAAAGCATAATAATTATGGACAACATAAAAAACTCCCTTGGTACTATGAGACCAGGAGAGTATTCAAAGACCAAACACTTCAGTTCAAACTCAAATCGTTCAGCAAAGGCTTCATTAGAGCTTTACTCCGGCAGTTATTCGCGAGCAGCTCGAGGTCGCTCTCTAGAGGTGAAAAATACTGATTTCATTTCCGCAGATGACGCAACCAAAGCAATTCGTCAGGGAGCCGTGAGAGCACACACCCGGACAGAGTTAGACAGGAGAGATCCTTGATGAGCCTACAGAGAACAAAAGCTAAACCCACTACATTTTCAAAAAAGTGATACTGAGGCCAAAACCAAGCGACGGTGTGCACACTCACACTGCTCTTAGTAACTCTTTAGTGTGAAAGTGCTGTCGTCTGTTCAAAGCTGGCTCTTCAGCATCTCCTTTTGCCCAGTGTAGTTTTTCCCTGTCGTTTTCTCGTTGGCTCTGTCCAGTGCAGAGTGTCCAAAAGTATCCACACAGCCACAGCTTCCCAGGTTCCAGCACCAGCACCACCATCTCGCCCAGTGTCTCAGGGAAATAGAGCATTGCAACAACCTGCTACAGACTCAGAACAACCTTGGGAAAACCACATTCAACTCAGTGAAGTTTCAGGAATACAAATATTACACTTGTATTTCCCCAGAGCCTACAAAACGTGAGCTTCTTGGTGAAACACAAACCCCAGACCTCTGCAAGGGGAAACATTAACGACTTAGTCTATCCATGATTCTTGCTGTTAATTCCACAGTACACAGAGTGACAGAGTTCATTTGTTTATACTGAAGCAACATTAAACGATCCCAGGCAGGGATCCTATCCCCATGAAGTGAAGCGTGATACCATTTGCTTCTGATTCATCTCACCAATTGTGCTCTGAAAGATATTTAAGTCAGTATAAGATAAACTACACACTGTCTTCCTGGAAACAAATACTAAGCTGCTGGCAAATACTAGAGTCTTTCACTCTAAGAATTCAGTCCTGGTTGGGCGGAAGACAAACACTGCAATTGTTGACATAAGTGATGGAGCACAATTCAAACATCCCTTCTGCAGTGGGAATTCTGCCAGAAAACCACAATTAAAGAAAAAGATATCTGGGAAGAAGTTACTTTCTAAACACTTCTCAGAAACCAGTCACTGCCTGCAACATCTTTCTATATCTAATAGTTCAGTAGATCATAGATACATTTATCTTTCAGAAAGCTTTTAAACCCATCAATATCTTTATGAAATCTGAATTAATATAGAGGTGTAAATGCTAAGCATTTCAAAATATTATGAATTAAAAAAGAAACCAAAACAAAGGTCCCACATCTGCTGGTCCCTGTGCACTGCCATATCCTTAGAACAAAAATAGCCCCAGAAAACAAGTGCTTGAATACTGCAAAGGCCCTCGTCACCACAGCTCATTATGAAAGGTAGAGCTCGACTCCGCACCCTTGCAGGGTGCGACCTTACATGCATTTACCTACCCATCACGGCAGATTCATTGGAACACTTGATGCAAAATAATATAAATTTGTAATTTGCATTGGACACCTACCCCAGACAAATTTCAGTCCATTACCCAAAACACAAATTTTTAAATTTGGCATTCAATTTGATCCCAAAAGAAATCCAGAGTTGAAAACTGCTCAATGCCATGACCATTTTCACAGATGGTTCAGGGAGATCCCACAAGTCAGTTGTGACTTGGTGGAATCCCCAGACACAGCAGTGGGAGGCTGACGTAGAGGTAGTCCATGGATCACCTCAAGTTGCTGAACTAGCGGCCGTCGTCAGGGCATTTGAGAGGTTCAAAGGAACCTTCAATTTAGTCACCGATTCGGCATATGTCACTGGGGTAACTGCAAGACCCGAGAATGCTCTCCTAAAAGAAGTGTCAAATAAAAAAAATATATAACTTGCTCTCGAGGCTCATCCATCTTACCTCCCACCAAGAACAACCATTTTACATCATGCATGTAAGGTCACACACCGACCTTCTGGGACGTATTGCAGAGAGCGGATGCTCTGGCGATGCCTGCTGGGCTTACCACCCTACCAGATATCTTCCAACAGGCAAAGCTGAGCCACTCAGTGTATCAGCAAAATGTTCCAGCTCTCATCTGCAAGTTCCATCATAAATGGGAACAAGCGAGAGCAATTGTGGCGACATGTCCCAACTGCCAGAAACACCAGCTACCATCCCTGGGCAGTGGAGTGAACCCCAGAGGCCTTAACAGCTGTGAGGTGTGGCAGACTGACATCACCCACTTTCCCGAATTTGGAAGACTTAAATATGTGCACAGATCGGTGGACACTTTTTCAGGAGCTGTGTATGCCTCAGCCCACGTGGGGAAGAACACAAAAGATGTGGAGAGGCACCTCATCCAAGCATTTGCCACACTCGGTACCCGCCGTGAGCTGAAAACTGACAATGGGCTCGCATGCACTTCTAACCACCTTCAGCTCTTCCTGCAGCAGTGGGGAGTAACACACAGCACCAGCATTCCCCACTCCCCAGCCGGACAATCAGTGGTGGAAAGAACTCACCAGACTCCAAAAAGAGTCTTACAACCACAAAAGGGAGGGACAGAGGTAAATTCACCAGTAGTGAGGCTATGTAAGGCCTTATTTACAATCAATTTTCCTAATAAATCCTTTGAAGACCCGAACTCTCTGGTGATAAGGCATTTCCAGAACACAAAACAAGAGAAATTGAGGGAGAATCCTCCTGTGCTAATAAAAGATCCAGAAACACTGCAAATTCAAGGACTCTACCCACTAATCACCTGGGGACGTGGATATGCTTGTGTGTCCACGCCCTCAGGCCTCAGGTGGATTCCAAATAGATGGGTAAAACCTTATATCCCAACAAAGGACTCAAACAATAGCGATCCTCACAGAAAGACGATGGCCCTAAAGATGTAACATCTGCTGCCTGGAGGCAACAACGCCGGGAAAAGACAGGAAACCCTGACCTTCTTAATCCCAACCAATCCTTACTACCCTTCCATGTGTGACCCCAATTTACCAGAACCTTTGTACCTACCTGTTCTAATATGTTTTTTCTTTGTAGAACATCCATTCTGACACCCACGAGAGTCCTGACCTACCTCCAGTTCCTGATGTGGGGATGGATCTTCCTGATGCTGCCCTCCAACAGCGCATGGATGGTCCCTCAGCCTCGTGCCAATGTGTGGACAGTCCTGGCCAAGGCCATTGGCCAGGACCATATGTGTTTGTCCATGGGCAGCGTGGACAACCCTTTATCATCGTGCCTGGTGGGAGTCCCCTTGAGGCTGAATGAGATGCCAGTTGTTGGCCCAGCAAAGAGTTGGGACACCTAGTTAAATTCTCTAAGAATCACCCAAAAAAAGCCCAAGGAACTGGAATTACTGGGCTCTCTCAAAGCAGAATTTTGTGTCAATTGGGATTTTAGGCTGACCATAGGAACATCATAAAAATATTTTAAAAGGATCAACCCCAAAGAAGAAATTTACAAATTCAACAATTGGTGTAATGTCACCCAGGCATCTCAACTCTATGGCAAAGTCCCCAACTCCACCTCTAGTATCCACCACAGAGAACTCCCTAAAGGGATATTTTTAATCTGTGGAAGGAGAGCACGGGCAGGCATCCCATCCAACCTTTTAGGAGGGACTTGCACGCTTGGCTGGCCCTCGTTGCTCACCCCCAGTAAGACCCAGCTCCTCAGCTGGAGAAACAAGACACAACTGGCACAGCCACAAAGAGAGGCACATAAACTGTACCCAAATTGTGAAGATGATGTCCGGGCATGGTCTCATTTGCAGAGGGCATCTGCATCCATTTTTGTGCCATGGATAGCGGTGGCAAAAGCCCTGGGGGACCTCACTCATTTGAAGTTCTGGGTAACAAGGCAGGCCAACCTAACCTCCCAGGCTATTAGTCAATTCCTGGAGGATGAAGAGACCACCAGGCAGGCCATGCTGCAAAATTGAGCAGCCATAGACTATCTGCTGCTCGTCCATGGACATGGATGTGAGGACTTTGAGGGACCCTGTTGCTTCAATCTATGGTCGAACAGTAAGAGCATTCATGCGATGCTTCGAGACATGCAAGACCACATTGGGAAGATCCAGCAGGAAACGGAGGACCAGGTAAACAGTTTATTAAAAGACTCTGGGTTGTCGGGATGGGGCGTTTCAATTGCCAAATCAATTTTATGGTATGTGTTGATCCTTATCCTTATTTTGTTGATCCTGAGTTGTTTTAAGAACTACCTAATTCAAGCCATAACCAACCTGTTACTAAAAACAAAAAAAGGAGATGTTGCAGTGCATGTGGTGGCAGTTGCCACTGCAGAACAATTGGAGGACTGGTGGACAGGCTCCAAGACACAGAGGTTTAAATCTAACCCCTTGGTTACAGCAGATTCTTATACTCCCGTTGGTTCGTAATTCATCTCAAGATTAGGGGCTCAGGAGGTCTCCTCCCAGTTTTATGTATATATGAACTCATGTTTAGGCATTTTGTAATTGCTTATGCATTAGTCCTAAACAGGTCTCCCCTATTCGATACCCCATTGGTTGGTTTACGTAATTCCCTCCCCTAAGTTATCCCTATTGGTTGTTCCCCTGTTATCTCCTCCCTCAGTCAATCCCTATTGGTTGTTTCCCTTTGCTCCATCCCCTTCACCCCTATTAAAAAAACTATGTTCGCAGTAATCCAGGGTCTTCCACCTGCAACAAAAGGATTGGAACCCATACAAAAGACTCCTCCCTCGTCCTTTGCCGCCGCTTCTTTCACATCCCAGCCTGGGGCTCGCTCCTTGTGTAGGAGCCAGCATCTTCCACTTGCTGCAGGAAGGCAGGGAAGCCAAGGATGTCCGCAGGTGGATGCTGTGCGGCCTCCGGCAGCCCCGGAGGATGTAAAGAAGGAGCCTGACTTCTCAGTGGTGCCCAATGGGCACAAACAAAGACACGTCTTGTCCTGTCTAAATATAACACAGTTTTACTGCTTTGGTGTTTGAACACCAGGGAAGATTGCACAGAGAGGGTTGTCGAGTATCCAGTCTTAGAGATTTTCAACTCCTTACCAGACACAGTTCAGAGGAATCTGTTCTTCCTGACCTTGCTTAAGCAGGGAGGACTAGATGATGGTCTCCAGTGGTGCCTGCCAACCTCAGCCACTGCCAAGCTGTGGGGTGTCTCCTTAGTGCTGAGGTGAAGGGACTAATCACTCTCCTCAACCCACCGGCAATGCTCTTCCTACAGTGTGCCGCTGGCCTTCTCCAATACAAGGGCACATTGCTGCCTCATGCTCAACTTTTCCAAAAGGGAGTCCTGGGTCTTTTTTCTGCAAAAATGCTTCCCGGCCAGTTGGCCACCAGTTTGTACTGGTATGTGGCCAATCTGGTATTCTTCCCCAGATGTGGGACCTGACATTTCCCTCTGTTGGAACTTCATAAAGTTCCCATGCTCCTACTTCTGCAGTGTATTGAAGACCTCTAAACAGGGACCATTTGGCATATGAGCCTCTCCCCCCAGTTTTGTGTCACCAGCAAACTTGGTGAAGGTGCACTGTCCCATCATCCAGGTCATTAATAAAAATGTTAAAAAATACTGGCCCCAGTATTGAACCCTGGGATACTCCAGTAGTAACTAGTGGCTTCTGCATGATTTTGTGCCACTGATTACAAGCCTTTGACCCCATAAATTCACCTGCTTTTCAGTCCACCTCACCTTGCGTTTACCTAGTCTGTACTCCATCAGTTTGCCCATGATGCTACAGGAGACAGCATCAAGGGCCTCACTGGAGCCAAGATAAACAAACATCTACTGCTCTTGTCTCATCCACTGATCTAATCATCTCTTTGCAGAAGTCTGTCAGGTTGGTAAGGTACAAGTCCACACTGACTACCGTTTATCATCTTCCTGTCCCTGGCAGTTTGCTCTTTTGTCCTTCCCAGAGATCAAGGTCAGGCTGCTCAGACAGTAGTTCCCCAGATCCTCTTCTTGCCCTTCTTCAAGATAGAGTGATGCTGGTTTTCTTCCAACAAGTTTGTGGTGGTTCATTATCCTTGAAGTTCACTGAAATCCTCTCCTGCTCTGACCTCAGCTATGGTGATGCTCCCCTGTACCTCTTCCTGTTCAGTAATGAGTTCCTAGGTCTGCTTAACTGCCCCTTCTACAAGCTCCTGGCCACCACATTCCCTCTGCCACTTCTCAGTTCCCTGCTCATTCTTCTTCCCAGTCCTGGTGATCCTGGAATTCACTGCAGGTATTGCTTTCTCACACAATTTCATTACTAAGTTTTATTTGTCAGCTTTCAAATGGCATCGATCAGCATTTCAAGATCTATGTTAAATTTACTAAAAAAGAATACATTGCTATTTTAGATACTTGTGCTGTGCAGCCGCTGTCTCCCCTTCTCAGACTTTGATTATAGACATGTAAATTGTGACAATCCAGTTATGTCTACTTTTCCTATTAGGACATAAATCACCTGTTGTTACTTAATTATAGGAAAAATAAAATTCCCATACTCCTCACATTCCAGAGTATACTACGTTTTTCATTTCTTCCACAAATTACTCTCTAACCTAATCACTTGGCATGCTTCTTGGAAACAAAATGAAAAATTTCCATTTCTACACAGTTTTAACCTTGTTTCATTTGCCAGAAATCTTTGAAGAACCACAGAAATACAATAAACTGTAAAATGATGTGGGTTTGGTTCTAGCCTTTCCCTATAAATCAAATCTAACACAGACTTACTCCCAGCCCCTGTATCCAAAGTATCTCTCTTCACCACTAGAAAGGCCCAATGATATCCAGACACCAGCTATTCCATGGCTGATCACTAACATTTAATACTCTGCAATTTTCCCTTCTTTTAAACAGCAATTCTGAGTCTACTCAGCCACAGGGAATGCCAGACTAAATACATCACTGAAAGGAAATGCACTGCAGGTACTTATTTCCCTATAGTGCACAGAGGGGACCACAGTGGAGCAAGAACTGTCCTGCAGCCTAATCAGAGGTCTGTGCCAGAGCACATATCCATACTGTAGCCTCTGGAGGACCCAAATCAGAGCAGGTGGACAAGCCCTGAAAGAAATGTGACTCACAGAGGATCTGTGCTAGACTAGGTTTATTCTGAAGGACTGCAGCCTGTGGAAGGAGCCATGCTGGAGCAGGGGAAATGTGTGAGGAGGAAGATAAAGCAGAGAGGAATTACTATGAACATATGATCATAACCCCTATTCCCCATCCCTCCATGCTGCTGAACAGAAGGACAGAGGTTAGGAGTAAAGGAGTTAAGCTGAGCCTCAGGGAAAAAAAAAAGGGGGATAAGGTGTTTCACTTTTTGTCTGCTTCTCACAAACCAAATTTTCTTGCACTGGCAATAAACTTCTGCAACTCCAACTTTCCCAAGTCTAGCCTGCTTTACCTGTGACAGTAACTAGTAAGCAATCTCTACATCTTTATCTCAACTCAGGACCTTTTTTCACCTTGTCCCCAGTCCCATTAAACATAAGTAATGAGAGAGCAGCTGATGTGTAACTGGCCACCAGCCAAGGTCAGCCCACCACAACTCAGTGACAATTTCCCACATTCAAACTTGCATCCTTTGCCTCTTCTTATTGCCATGTACCTCTGAGAAGCGCTCTGGCACATCAGAAGGCTCCATCTTCTCTTTATCCTCTGTTCAGGCAGTTGTAAGTATCAGTAAAATCTGCTCTTTGTTTTCCCCATCTCTTCCCCAGCATGGAGAGATATGATTATCCTTGTCACGGTGTCACATGCTCCACCTCCCTGACAAGCTTGGGTAGCTTCCACTGGACTTTCTCCATTGCGGTACTCCATTTGTTGTATTATAGAGCCCAGCCATGACTTTACAAGTGCCAAATACCGGGGAAGGATGGCTACCCTCTTACTAATAGCCATCCAGGAGATGGCTGGCCACAAGCACAACTAGTTTCCCACAAGCAATCCCAGCTCCTCTGCAGTGTTGCTTCCTGGCTAGTCCACCCCCAGCCCATACTGGGGCATAAGGGTTAATCCTCCCCCAGCACTGGATTTGGCAATTCTCTTTGCTGAAATCCCTGCAGTGCCTGTCAGCTCACTTCTCCAGCATTTCCATATGTTTTTCAGCATATCGGCTACTTCCCCCACTTTGGATGGTGGTGTCATTCTGTTGTCCACCTGCCCTTTGCTTCCATTCATTTCAGAAGGATCTAAGGCAGATTGAGCAGGCACCAGAATCTTGAACAGGGCCAAGCACACAGCGAAGCAGTTCATACAGTTCTTACTGGAAACCTAAGCCTTTATCTACATGTGTTTGTAGAAAGGATATGAAAACAAAATCAAGAGAACTAAGGTGAAGAACAGAGACAACAGTTCAGCCTGATTCCTCCTGTGATTAGAGAGGCAGGACAAAAAACCCTCTTCACCCTTAAGCAGTGTATGTGTTATAGTGGGCTCAGAACCAAGATGATGACCTTTGTGTGCAGAGTAACAAAAGCCAGTGGAAGAGGCAGAGCTGGCTGATGAAAGGGAAAACCCCTTCCACTTGGGCACACACTTTAACAACCTGGACACAGTAAACAGCTGTTATCTTCTGTAAGGAAGTGAGAAGTGGGAGTGTGAGCACAACAGAACACCTGATCTCACTCTTCCCCTTTTTGTCTGTAAAAATAGGAAGAAAAGCAAATACAAATTTACATAGCAAATATTTTCATAGACGTCAAACCCTGTCAAAATCAGTAGCTAGATGCAACTCTTGCACTAAAAGGCTAGACTTCTCCTTTAATAATTTGAGATCTCAGTGTAGCCTTACAAAGTTAGCCAATTCCTCAAAGGTGCTGCTGGGTTATGATGAGAGATCCTACAGCTGAAAGCTCTATACTGCTTGGAGCCACAGCACTGATATTTTCAGTTAGGGACTAAATGAGAAAAGAATACAGTGGTTAGAGTACTTCAAATACTAATTTTGACAAATCAGTGCTCCTCCAGTCTCGCTCTTGATTCAAGTCAGTTTTAAACAGAACTGCAGCTTTTACTGCATATTTAGCTATTCAGTCAGGTAGAATACTCGTAATAGCTGCTACTGAAGTAAACAACTCCTCGCTATACCCATTAAAAGGAACTTGTCATACTCCCTGTGTGGTAGAACAGATGTCGCCAAAAAAAGTGAGCATAGCATTCAAAGCCATAAAATAGTCTGAAGCTTCAACTGATTGAAAAGGACAAAGAATTATTAAAAAATCCCAGCTCAGCCTAGCTTGTTAGCATCCCAGCTTGCCACCATCTTCCCAATAATTATCTCACATCTTTTCTTTAGAGTCAGAAAGATATAAACATGAAAAACATTCATACATGTGTGGTGGCCAAGCAACATACTTGAGCATTTCTGCACAACGCAAAATTAATTCCTGCATCTCTTAAAATTACCTGTGCTGAAGCTAATTGCATTTCTGTACCAGTGCATGCAGGATGCAGCATTGCTAAAGACTGAATACACTGCTTCAATTTAGACACAGGTATCTGCAATTTTATGTGGTACAAGAAAGTGACACATTTGCACAGGTATGTTTATTTTTCCCTGTGTTTACAGTGCATCAATTGTAATTTTAAACCATTCAGAAAGCACGATTTCATACCAATTTTACATACTTTACATCACAGTTCAACAACGTTAACACAGTTGTATCTACTAAATCAAATGAACAAAATGGCCATGAACATTTACACTAGTCTTCTGTAAACAAGTTTTTTTTTATAAACAACAGTAAATGGAATTAACACAGACCACCATATGAAAGAGGGATAAGCTTTTCCTTAAATAAATCACTCTGTTTATAAATACTTCAATTCTCTCAATATACATTTACAAACATAGTCGATTAAAAGCTGGTTACCTACACTGTTCTTTAAAAAGAAAATGTCTAGAGATGGACCACGGTGTGTTCAATTCACCTAACATAAGAAGCAAGCATATGATTAGTAGAATGTTAAAAGTATTACTGTACTTCAACCTCACTTCTGTTTGCTTACACCAACACTGAGAAGATTGTCATGTTAGGGAACTTTTACTTGAATTCCAGCAAATTACAATCAATCTTGTAGTACACATATGGGTAGTACTCCTGTTGGCTGAGGTTTAAACCTGGAATATCCATAGTTGCCTGCAAATAAAGTTTTGAAACCAGTTATAGTCTTACAATTCAGACTCCTATTAAGTAGATGAAATATTCATATGGTTTAGAAGCAAATAGGCCAGGTAAGACTTCAAGCTTAAATTTTCATGTTCGAGTAACTGTTTAAATAACAGATAAAGTTAGAACTTTGACAAATGACTAGCGGTATTTTTCAAAATAAAATATGAAGTACTTTTTCAAAATCTAAGTAGTTCTGTATCAATAATTCACATCCA
>WEIT01014748.1:0-50035 GCA_013389985.1 Dryoscopus gambensis
GGGGGGAGGGGGGGAGTAAGGGGAAACGCATATCTATTTAAGATAACAGGGTCGTATTTCCATCTTGAGGAATCCAGGTATTCAAAAGGGCCTTGGGACAGAAAAAAGCCAGGTCTTTTCTCCTGGAAATCATTAAAAGAGTTACTGGCCCAACACAGACGGGAGAGCCAGTGGTTTCTGGCTTTTTGAGGTTTGTTTTCAAAGTGCGATTGAAATGCTACAGCAGTGCCCTGCAGACTCGCAAGCTTTCACGGAGCTGCGCATATTTGCCAGTGCAAAGACCTATTTTGGAAAGTTTTCTGTTTCCAAGGAATACAGTTGCTGAGGAAACAATTTACTTTAGGTTCAAAAATCCCTGCCCAAAACGGTGTATTCTGTCTTGCACACAGGCACATCAAACTAAATAAATGGTTTGTAAACCTCTTAACTAAATTTCCAAAGAAAACGGACACCACAACTGGACAAACAGGACATTTGCTCAAACTTGGGATGAAAAACGCATGTGTTTGTGCTTGTTTAGAGTATAAGGACTCGAATGATAAATGATTGCCAATAAAATTCTACTGCCTTGTCTTTTCACCTCCTAGAATACAAATAGGCCCTGGGAAAATCTTTAGCAAAAATCAGTTACTTAATTTTGATTTTGTATTCAGGAAGAAGAGGTAGAAATTTCTAGCACAAGGAATCTAATACTGGAAAGATAAGAAATCTTCATCAGCTGTGGTTTAAACATTAGCCTCTGTCTCTCTGCTGCTCATCTTTCCTCTACCACCCTTTCTTACCCTTGCAGTTAGATCCATGGAACCTGTATATTAGGACCATAGGAAAATTCACGTTGGAAGAGATCTGAGGAGGCTTGTGATCCAACCTGTTGGTCAAAGCTGGATCAGCTCTGGGACCATTCATTAGTTATACCCCATCCAGGGGGAACCCAGGGAAACTGGTTCACTGCAGCAGCTGTAGGACCAGGCCCAAGGTGTATGATGTGATGCTGAGCTAGACATGCCATAAATACCTGAGGCCTGAGTTTACCTGTGCTTGCTGACCTCCGTGGGAGTTGTGTGTTCAGACGACGTTCAAGGTCCGTGTGTATGGCGTGTGTGAGGAAGGGAGGTGGCTCTGGACCTAGCCATGCATCCACACTTTGCAAAAGGGAAAGCCCATCTCCTACTGGCAGAAAAGCTTTAGAAGAGGCATCTGGAACTCATATGATGTTCTCTCTCCAGTCACCTTCCAGCTTCCTTCAGTGACCTTGAATAAGTGAAATATGTAATTTTAAGGTGCAAAATACTTTAAACATTGGGTATGTTTAGCTGCAGCAGAGGATTTTAAGTTTTGTGCTCTTTTCCAAGGCTGTGTTTGCCACTAAAAAGAGGTTTTGGTTGTTTTTGTTTTTGTTTTGTTGTTTTTTTGCAGTAAGAGAAATATTATGAAACTATAAATCAAAATTTTAAGTCCTATGAGCTGCAGCTTGAGGGAGCTGGGAGTGTTTAGCCCGGAGAAAAGGAGGCTCAGAGGAGACCTTATTGTTCTGTACAACTGCCTGAAAGGAGGTTGTACTGAGGTGCAGTGGGCCTCCTCTCCCAGTCAACTAATGACAGGAGAAGAGGACATAACCTCAAGCTGCACCAGGGGAGATTCAGGTTGGGCATCAGGAAGAATTTGTTCAGTGAAAGGGTGGCCAGGCATTGGAACAGGCTGTCCAGGTTGGTGGTGGAGTCACCACCCCTGGAAGTGTTCAAGAAATGACAGGACATGGCCCTTAATGATATGGTTCAGTTGACATAGTGTTGGTCAAAGGTTGAACTCAATGACCTTGAAGGTCTTTTCCATGAAAAGCTAGTGGAAACAAGGCCCTATGGGTCTCACTGTTGCCTAAAGGCAGGTAAGCCTAAAGGAGGCAAGCCATGGGCAGAGGTACAGTGTGGAGCTCTCTGAGCTGCCTTGTATCAGGTCTTCACTGCACTGCCTTCAGGAGGGTGTCACGGTTGGAGATCAACACCTGGTGTTTCTTCCAAGGCAGAAGCATCCAGTTTTGACAGCAAAGAAAAAGTCTTAAATGATATTCTGTGTTTCCAAAATTAGATAATATCAAACTATCTATTACCTAGATGCGACCACAGTGGAGAGCACCGGATGAGTGAGTGGCAGGGAGAAACGGACCAGGTCCTCCTCTACTGGGTAATTTTTAATTTCTTATCTGTTGAATGCTATTTCTCTGACCCAGTAGCATCAGCATCCTCTTTGATTATAAATGATGACTCA
The DNA here is from genome assembly GCA_013389985.1 of Dryoscopus gambensis. Taxonomy (NCBI): domain Eukaryota; kingdom Metazoa; phylum Chordata; class Aves; order Passeriformes; family Malaconotidae; genus Dryoscopus; species Dryoscopus gambensis. The sequence goes on from WEIT01014748.1 coordinate 2,266, forward strand.
AGGGACTAGTCAAAGCACTAGATAGAAAGAATGAAATATGTCACTGCTGGAAATTTAAAGACTAGAAGTCCTACTCTTAATCACAGTGTTTTATCTTTATTTATGAGGGTAAAATGACATATATTTAGTAATTGATCACTTAGTAAACAGAGTTAAGTTGTACTTACTCCTTTACAGATGAGGAATCTTTTATTTAGCTAGCATATAAAAATAGTGTATTATTTAGCTAGCATATAAAAATTACTCTTTGATAAAACTGTGAAATAAATACATGTGAATTGATTATGTTGCATTATGACAGCCCCTTCTCTTGCAATAGCTGCAGCTGTGCACTATAATACATATAAGTATGTTTTGTTTATTGACATGATTTTAGGGTAAGAATTGAGAAGAAAAGGATGGATAAACATAAACCCCATCCATTACTGACAAATAAACAAAGAAGAAAATTAAAGTGACAGGGCTTAGAAATTTTGTGTCACTAGATGCCTCACAAGATAATGCAGTTTGAAAATATTTTTTTTTTTAAATAGAGATAGTTGTCACAACATCCTATTGACTGAGAGTAGCTTTAGCTATAAATCCCAAATTTAGGATAAGGTCAGTCTCTTTGATAGTGCATGTCATCATCTAGAAGGTCATAATCACAGTCAAGGTCATAATCACAATCACTGACTGTCCTGTAGAGCATTTAAATTACGCTTTTTGAAGTATTGGCATAGGTCAAGTTTTCTTCTGAGCACTAATAAACCAGAGTCTGATTTAACTACAACTGTTGACTGAAATTTTAACCTAATTTTAATGTACTTCATTAGATTGAAGATTTGTACAAGAACAAGTCCAACTGCTCAGTCTTAATATTATTCAGAAGGGATAAAAGAGGAGGTAAAAAAACGAACCCCAGGAAGTTTCTTTTCCATTTTTCCGTGGCAGACGGGTGCTCAAACACTGTGGTGCAGACTGGAAGCAGGAGGGTTTTCTTCTTGAAAATTTCTGGTTCCTTTCCAAACCTTCACATCTCTAATTAGACTCTTTTTGCCTTCTGACTACTTAGCAGTTCAGAGCAGGGAAAAGAAAATTACGTCCAGTCCTTAAGTGTGAAACTATTGTGCCAGTGTGTCTCAAAGTTCACACTGTCCTGTGGCACATTTATTAGGGGATAACAGGGATACACACGGTACTGATAATATATACTAAGTCTTGGACCAAGCCCCATCTTTGTTGTATGCTACTCAGGAAGCTGTTCTTCTTCAGCTTTTATTTTCAGTTTAATTTACTGGTAAGCATTCCTACAGGGATTGTGTTGATCCTGATTTACACACTCTGGGCAAATCCCAGGACTTCATCTAGCCAGAAATAACACCCAAAGAGTCATTTCCTTTTCAATATAATTACTTTAATGATAATGTGTTGTATGATAAAGGTTGCCCATGTAATATCCCTGTTTATTAACCATTGCAGCACCTGATGCATTTGTACTCCCTTGAAAAGCAGTACATTTTTTCACCTGCGGGGGCCTTACAGGTGCCTGAGAGAATGATTATGCTTGTACTTCCCTTAAATAATGGGCAGATAGCAGTCTCCCTTATATTTTTGACCTCAGGTTGTCCTCATCAATGAGACCTTCCCTTTTTTATTTTCAGTTTACTGATATGCATGAAATATCCCAAGAGAAACACATCAGCTGCTTTCCTGCTAAGGTGGTCTTAGTGATGTCCCCTACTTGTGGAAATAGAAGGGACAGGAAAGAACAAAAAAAAAACCCAAAAACCCACGCCCAAAACAAACTTCAATCTCAAATGATATGGGGAACCAACAAAAGGGGATGAAAATGGTTCTTAGTATTGCCAGTACATGACCAGCCTGACTCACACCAGTCCATATAAGTTACACTTTCTATGTCAAAGTGGGCGTGGGCAGCTGTTTTAGTACATAGCCATGCTCTTCCAGGATGCCCTTGGAAGGTGTACCTCTCCTGCATCCTAGCTAGGATAGACCAAATCATCGTCAGGCACCCGTCAAAGCCTCTCAATTTCATAAGCTGACAGCTCCGGATATCCAGCATCAGCCTGATTTGAAAGGCAGAGCTTTCTTCATCCTTAGGCAGCCCAGTAATTTTTGCAACACTGTTGCTAATTTGGAAGCTGACAGTTTCCCTCTCCCCACCCCTTTGTTTTATCACAAATCTTTCATCAGACAGACTGTAGACTGCTGTGTCCTTCTTCGCTCTGGGCAGAGGGGGACAAGCAAGGCTGTCAGCAGCGATGCTCAGTTGCTGTGGTGATGTTTCTCCTGGCAGTGATGTTTCTCTGGGCGGCTGCAGCAAGTCCCCCACCCTGGTGGCATCTAGCCCAGGCTCTGGATGGACCCGTGGAGGCTTCCAGCTGATTTAATTGGTTCATTGTTCCCTGGTTTGCTGTAATAAATTCATTGTTCCCCGGTTCAACTTAATTGAGTCATTGTAACCCGATTTAACTGACTGATTGCTGCCTGACTTGATTTAATTAATTACCGCCTGACTTGCTGAATAAGCAAGCTCCTGCTGCCAGCTGCCAGCACGGCTCATGGCTCCTAATCTGTGCTGTCTACCTCAGCCCCTCGTCCTATACCAACCTGCTCCTCTACTGGGACCTGCTCTCTGTTCTCCCCATGCCACATCCTCTGTTACCTTCCTGCTTCCCTATTCTATTCCTGTAGTTCGTCCCCTACACAAAGAGCTCCTCTCACTCATCCTCTAATTCTCCTTTCCATTCTCGTCTGTTTATTCCTGTTGTTAGCCTTGGGACTACCTCCAGTTTTCCTTCTGGAGTTCTCACCACTGTGTCTCACAGTAACCCTTCCTGCTTTGTTTCCTCTAAAGCTGCTTCTGAGTTCCCCTAAAGGCTTTGCATTTCACTTGTTTCATGCATGACAGATTGCCCTTCCTGTAGTGGGATTTTTTGGTATCCTGTTCCGTCTAGGAATCCTACACAGGCATCAGCACTTGCCCAGTGCTCTCTTTTTTTCCTTCATTTCCACTACTTGCCTGTACCCATTTTTTCTTTCTTTAAGGCGTCATCCAGAAGCCTTTCCCTCCTCTTGTTGCATGTTATCTAGCATCCTCTAGGCTCTTGTCTCTTTTTAATTCATTCCCTGCCCCAGATCCATTCACTTGCTTTGAGATTTCTGTGTCCACTGTAAGGGTATCTTCTCTGATTGCTCCTTCTCTTTAGCCTGTTGTTTTCACCTAAGATGTTCTGATGGTGGTTCAGGTTTCTTACTGACCCTCTACTTTCTGGCTCTTACTTCATTCCCCAATCTCCCCAGATCTCTTTCATTTATCTTTCTGTATTTCACTGTCTCCATTCAGCAGAAACATGAGATATAGGTAGATCTTGTCCTCTTGTTCTCTGCTGTTCTGCTCCATCTGATGTCAATCTGGGAGTGGGTACGCACTTCTTCAAGTAGAGTATTACTGTTCTTCAGAGCAATTGTGTCAAGTTGTAAGTCTGAATTTACATTAATGATCAGGATGAGCCCAGACTTCCCCATGGCCACTTCAGTTCAGTGCATACAGGTGAGGTCAGCTTTACCCATGCTGTCAGTCCAGTATGTACAACATCTCATGTGAGCAGATATCCCTCCTAGCTTTGCATTGTGCAGGCCTTGTTCACCATGTTGTACTTTCTGTTTATCTTCACTCTCTCTATTTATCCATTTTTTCATTCTCATGTATTGGAAGAAAGTCCAGGAATCAGTGCTTCTCTCTCCAGTGTAAGCACCATCATTCAGTTGCCAACTGAAATCTACCCATTTCAACTGTTAAATTCTGACATCTGGCTTCTCTATTCTGGGAACAGATTTGGGGTGTGTTGCCCCTCCTTCCTCTGGCTCTCTCTTTTTCACTGGTGTGTCGATGTTTTCTTGAAGAGAAAATCTCATTGTCTACAAGGGCAGCTCTCTCCCCCTCCAGTCTTTAAGAAACCTTCACTCATAGAATCACAGAATCACTTAGGTTGGAAAAGACCTCCAGGATCATTGAGTCCAATGTTTGACTGAACACCACCTGGTCAACTATGTGCCATGTCCTGTTGTTTCTTGAACACTTCCAGGGATGGTGACTCCACCACCTCCCTGGGCAGCCTGTTCCAGTGCCTGACCACCCTTTCAGTGAAGAAACCTACACTGCATGGCTGAAGGTCTTCCATTTCACATGCAGTGAGTTAATCTGTCTCTGCCTTGTTTTTCATGCCTGGAAAAACCATTGTATTCTTAGGGCATTTTTGTTCAGACTCTTCAAGGTTTCATATGGCAGATCCCATTGATTTCAAATACCTAAAAACTTTGGAACATGCTTTAGGAGAGTTCAGTCTTTGGGTTTTGGAGCTTGTTTTTTTGTTGGTGTGTTATGGGTTCTTTGTTGGGATTTTTTTTTTATTCAGTCACATTTCAGTTTATTTATTTTTCTTACAGTCTCCTAAACCTGAGTGCAGTTCTCTTAAGTTTCTTCCAGCACAGCAGGCAGAATAATCAGCTTTTTTGTACCCTAGTTAATGCAACTCAGCCATATTTCTGCTGCTCTAACATCCATTCTGTCCCCTCTATAGGCAAGTCCCTTTGAATTAATCTTTGCAGTTCCTCTCCTGTTGTTGGTGTCTGCTCGTTTGCTAATTTACAGAGGCCATCAGACTTTGCAGATGATACAGATACTGGCAATCCCTCTCACATTACTAGGATATGAAGGTGTGACGCCCAGTTCTGTTCCCATGAAAGCTGGTGCCAAACTCCTTATAAAATATTATGAGAACAGGACTGGGCCTCAGAATCTTCATTCCATTCTCTGTGATGGCAATTAAAATAACATTGAAATTAGAAACAGAATTAGCGGGTGCCAGTCTCTTCTTGTTATCTTCCATCTTCTGTGTTTGGTAAGGCATCTTTCTGATAGTGATTCCATTCACCGAGCTGATATATACAAAATATGGATGCTTCAGGCTTTTCACAGTGCGGAGCACATGTTAAGAAAAATTGAGGACTGCCCTTCAATGTAGACTCTGCCTTTCCATTTGTAATTGTAAAGCATTCTCATGGCAAAAACAATGCTACATAGGTGGTTCACCACTGTTTGTGTCCTTTTACCTTTATTTGGAGTGAAGAATTTTGTCCTTTTCTAAAATGTTAATGACTGTCTGAAGTTGTTCCTTTTTTCAGCCCCACCCTGCACTTCAGATAATTCTGCCCTTTGGGAAAACACTGATATCAAGCACACTGCACTTCCTTCAGAAATTGCAAATGAAGTTGGATCTGTGCAAGTTGTTTCATCAGAACTTTCAACTGGTATCATTGCATTGATTACCGTGGTGTCAGTATGCTCTAATAAGTACAAGAGATAAAAACCCCAGAAGTTTTACAAGATTATTTATGCACGTGGTTTTATCTCAAACTGAGAAACAAACACAAAATCAGATGTGAACATTTTGATGCATTTGCATGCAGGGAAGAACTGTAGTGCATTGTGAGATGCTCATCATGATGCAGTCAGGAAAGGCAGTACTGGTTATGCACTGGGAGGTAACTGACGTCTCTTTTCTCCACATATGGAAATCTGAAGAATTTTCTGTCTCCTTCTGTCTTAATCCTGTAGTTTCCCTTCCTCTGCATTTCAAATTATAGAGCTGTGGGGAAGGACAAGATGTTTCTCTGGGTTGTCCTGACAGGAGTCAGGATCACTGGGTCAGCGTGTGGCTTCACCCCATGTCTCCATGTGGGGGCTCCCCTCATGCTAAACAGTGTCAGCAACAACAGTTTTAGCCAAGAACTTCCTTTTCTGATACAGCATCCTTCTGGCTTTCCTTCATAATGCCTTTGCCATGTGATTTTTATGAACACAGGACAACTTCTAACATGCCAACCTATAGTTAACATTAGTACAGGGAGCTGAAAAGGCCATATCCTACACACATAGCCTTAGAGATACGTATTAACAAAAAGCTCCGTTCCTCCCATGCATGCTAAGAATACCATCAGCAAATGTCACCACAGTACGTTCAAGAGTTGAAAATTCTCCAGATAAATCATGTTGGTAATTATGTTCTGTGACTCTGGGCAGGGATGGTTGAATAGCCCTAATTTGGAAAGTATTAGACACTTCTGAAAGAAGGTCAACTTCCAAGAAGCAAGAGGGGCCTCACTAAGGGCATCTTGTAGAGGCAGCATTTCAGGGGCTAGGTCAGGGAGTTCTGCATAGGTCATAGAAAATCGATGAATATAGATAACAGCAGAATTTGGACAAAGGAGTTTAACCATTTGTATCTGCTTCTATTTCACAGCCAGTAAGAGACAAGAATTTGGGAAAAAATATGTAAATACAGAGCTATATAAACATAGAAGTTGTCCATTTGCCTTACTGGTTCAGTCAGGCAGAGTAAATGTATATAACCCTCTAGTTCAGCTACTTCATTGTCACAGGATCCAGACTCACCACTAAAAACCTGGTCTTCCTTTAAGCTTTGACTTCTTTTTCCTACTCCAATATTTTTTGCCAAAAAGTGTTTACAATGTTTTATGCAGCTGTGCAAAGAACAACAAACCATGTTCTGCAGGACAGAGGCTCTGTAAATTCACCCTTAAATGTGAGCTGATTAGGGCCTACAGGATTTAGCCTTATAAACACGATGTGTGTGGGAACTTAAGAAAAGCAGCACAAGAGTCAGAATGAATTAGCTGCCAAATTCCCAAATTACTTGTCTCCTTCAAATGTTTTGCTCTCTTCTTCCATGACTGTTTAGAAACTTGCGTAATTCCGCAGTGTCACTGCTTTCATATATTCTTTATGCTTTTTCATACATTTCAGCTGTGAAAGGCCATGGTTTCTATTGGCAAAAAGGATGATTATGGTTAAATTGTGTTTATGGGCCTTTGACTTTGTCCCATCACTTGGTAACTGCAGCTGCATGTTCACTTTCAGAGGTATAATTAGTCATGAGAAAATAGCTTCAAGTATTATTAGTTACATTGACATTTTCACTTTGTAAATGATCATGTCTGAGAAATGCTGTCATTTACCTTCCTATTGGAAGTGTCATAACTCATGTCAGTCTTCACAGTTCCAGGTATGCATTTTCCTCAATGCCTCTGGGGCTATGAGGGTCTGACATGGATGGTTCCATAAGTCCATGAAATCATTCACAGGGACCATTGAATAAGCACGTAACCTACCTACATATTTGCAGAATCAAGCCCAGTGAGTAAATGGCATAAATCTCAAATCCATGTGGTAGAAATGCACAATGTCAGTGCTGTCCTCATGTGCCAAATATTCCATAATATCTTTGTCCAGAATAGAAAAATGCCTTCCTGCTGGTGCAGAATGGAAACTTCAGCAGTAATTCACATTTTTCCTCATGACTTAAAGGGAATATTCCCCATTAATTTGCTGCCTGTTCCCAGACTTCCAAGATGAAAAAGGAGCAGGCTCTCTGAGAGCTTCCCGTGTCTCCCCAGACAACTGGGCCAGGTATCCTATGTTGTCTCAATCTTAAGGAATGCTGGGCTTCCAAAACACAGCAAGGGCTTTTGCCTTACTGGCTATTTAAAAGAATAATTCACATTACCTTCCTCCTTACCTCCCTTGCACCTTACCAGTGAAGTGAGAGAGCAGGTAAGAGCCTGCTTTGAAAACATTATGTTTAACAGGGATGAGGTCTATGCGACTGAGGCTCCAGGGGGTCTCATTGCTCATATCCTCCCAAGTCCTTTTTCTCTTCTCCCACACATCCCGCTCCTTCTCACTTGGCATGTGTCACTGCTCTTTGCACCTTCTAGGCCGAGAACAAGATTTCTTCCCTGTTCTCACAAGCATTTTGATTGTGTAAGCAGTTCAGCAAGCAGTGGCAAAATAATAATGAGTTTCCATGAGTAACTCCAAATGGATTGTGACTTTGATTTAATGATTTGCAACAATGGAGTGCAAGATTTTGCTATGTCAGCTACTGGATTAGAATAGGAGTCATTCCCTGCACGTGCCCACAAAAGCATCTCAAAAGCGAAATGCTTTAATCACTCCTCACGCAAGCTGAGTAAACTGGACTCTGCAACATGAGCAGAGAGCTAGCAGCATTTTCCTGCTCAAGCACCATTGTCCCCAGCCCCAACACTTGCCTAACTTTTGAAAGAATTAAGTTATAGAGATGGTCAAGACTAAAGAAGGTCTTGACAAACCTCCCCTCTTCCTTTCAGGAGAGAATAACTAAGTTAAACTGCTAGTTCCTGCAGAAAGAGAAAGGAGGAAGAGATCTTTCCAGACTTCATTCCTCCTGCGATGATTCTCATTTCCCATCAGTTGAAGCCACTGAGATAATCTCTCCTCTAGTGGCAGGATCTCCAGATGGGTAGGTCAAGGTAGTCAAGCCAGTTTCATCAGAAGAGTCCCAGTTCAAATCACAGCAATTCTTCAGTTTGGTCAGGTACAACTCATACCTCATGGCCTGTATGATATCCTACCTGAAGAAGTAAGAAATATATTCTTTGCCCCACAGGACATTACGGTAATCCCATGGGGTCTCCTCCATTCCCTGAAGTGTGTGGGCTACTGTCAGAGGCAGGGCGCTGATACCAGCCAGTGACTATTATCACCTCTCTGGCCTGTCTGCTGAGCCAATTAGTATTACCTAAGAGTTTTCATTCAGCCAACACTATTGAATTTCAGTGGCCAGTGAGTGCCTCTCATCTAACTCCTGCTCAGTAGAGTGAGATGGTGTCTGCTTAGCCAGCATTTCCCATCTGACTCTCCAGTCAGGATTACACCTAGGGACAGCCCATCCCATCAAAAACCACGCCACTGTTGTTCCTGGGCAACCATGGGCTAACATGCCAACCTGCTCCCCCTGTCCAGGTGCCTATCCAGCCCTCTCCTCTCTTCTTCCCCAGCACGGCCATGGAGACGTCCGCTGAGTGGGCAGAGGTTGGGCAATGAAGGACAGTCACACCCTCTGCTTTGCCTGGTTTGGCCTGATGACGTTATTTTCTGGGGCAGCAGGAAGATCTGTGGAGCATCTGTGGTTCATGAGGGACGCACTCTCCATTTTTTTCTGCTGCTTTGAGTGCATGTCTGTGTGGTAATCTACAGTGTGGGGATTACCGAGCTGACTCAGGTCGTGGGAAGCCTTCTTGTCCCATGACACTTAAAGGTCCCCACTGAGTCTGTGCTAGACACGTTTAGGTTACAGGAGAACCTCTTTCTTCATCATCCAGCAAACCAGTTTTTCTCCTATGGAAGGACTCTTCCCGTTTATCCCAACCTTCTGCCAAGCAATGAATGGACTCCGTCATCCCCTTTGTCGTGTGCACTGGCTAACATCTCTGCAATCCTGGCACTCAGAAGTTTGGATGGTTTGGATTGTTTTTTGGATGAGGTAACACAGCCTGGCTATGATCTCCTGTGGCTGCAAACCTCCAGCCTCAGGGTTGTCTTCCCACTGTGGCGTCTTCCTGCCTTGCTGTGTGGAGCAAAGAAGGGAGGTCACCCTTTGGAAACCGTCTTATGTTCTTTCCTTCCTTCACCCTATGCAGCAAAATTGTTGTCCTTCCACCATGGTCAGGATGTCCTGTGGCTGCAGGGGAGGAAAGATTTGCTTCTTAGCCATGAAACCAGATTTGCTTCGGTTGTAGATTATTCTCCACCTAGTGAAAACAGCCAGGAAATTTGTTTTGGACTATGGAGTTTAGCTTCTCTGTACAAGATTTTCAGCCACTCATCTTGGCTGGGATTGGAGAGATAGGAGAGAAGGGAGAGACATCAACTGAATGGAACCACCAAAGTGCCCCTGACATAAAACATGAGGTAAAATCCATATGAAAGCCAAGTGAAAGGCAGACACAAAGATATACTGTGCTCTGGTTATCTATGTGGTCTTCTGCAAGGAGGATAGGAAGACTAGAAAAAAGGGTCAGGCAGGTATGAAATGGGATTGGCAACCATCAACAGCGTAACTAAAATGGGTGCTTAATAATGTGTAGAAGAAGTGACTCAGATTTTGATGCTGTCTTTTAATTTAGGATCAATGCCTGTGTAGATTACATGGCACATTTGCAGGAGGAATACTCATAGAATATAGATGTTAATAGAGCAGGATAATGATTTATATTTTGCGCCAAGCCAAAAGCTACATTATAGAAAGGTTTTAAATGCAAGCTTAACAAAATTATTCAAATGAGAAAATGAGAACAGGAAGGTTGATCAGTGTGTGAAGGATGCTTCACATCTAACTCAGACTGCTTCCTTTTTTATGTGAGTTGCCTTAAATTTAACAAAGGAAATCCTCTAACAGTAGTTTCAACCTGGGCAGGTGAAGGCTTCAGCTACTGAGAAACCAGTGATCTCCTGCAGAAAAAGAATATGTAAATAGTTCCCACCGGGAATTTTGGAGCCCAAGATCTGCTGACACTTAGCCACATCTCTGTTCTGGTGTTTCCTCAGTCTCCCTGCAGAAGATGGGGCTGCTGAAACCAAGCTCTTTTCTGGGCTCTTTCCCTGTGCTGCAGGGCTGATGCATTGCCCTGAGGTGGTCATGATATGAGAGGGAAGCAGGGTGCCTATGAAGCCTTTTAACTTTTCACAGCCATAAACATTTTGGTTTAACTTCCAGAATCCCTCTTCCCTCAGGGGAAACTGCTGCTTGTTTCTCTTTTTCCAGTGGATGTGAGAGCAGGCCTGTTATTACTGGCACTCCCTTCCCATGGATGCATTTTTCTTGGTTTAAGAGACTGAATTTTTAAAAGGGAAACCTGAGACTTTTTGTTAAAGCCTCCTGTATTTTATGTGAGCAGAGGAGTTTTCTGAGTAAGTTTTACATCATCAGGGCCTTGAGCATAAGGGGCTCCTTCTTCATCCTGTACTTCATATACAGTTCTGCTCTTTCTTCAGCCATGAAATAACCACACCAATGAGAAAACAAAAGTCATTGCCTACCTATAAAACAAGATTAATAGTAAATTAGCAATACCAGGGTACAAGGCAGAACTAAATAGCTGCTCTTTCCCTGTTTTTATGAGAGATGAGTCTTGCACGTAAAATCCACATCCCAAGTGTAAACAGGAAGGAGTGCTGCAAGGCACAGATATCCAGAGGGGTTTGGGTTGTCAGGTGCTTTTGGGATTTTTCCCAGCATGGCCCATTTCCTACCAGGACCATCTTTACCCAGCAGCCCAGGACCTGGCTGATGCAACTGCTTGAGTGTCTCACCTCCAGGAGACCCTGCCTTCTTCTGGGGTGCAGAGCCTTGCCTGACACAGGCAGTTGCTGGGTCAACAAAAGGATGAAATCTGTGCCTCCAAAGCCTGTGCCATGGACCATGCCACAAGCTATGTAGGAGCAGAAAATATTTTCTCATCTTGATGGTTTGCTACCTAGAATGTGGCTCTGTCAAACAGTGCCAGGACCTACCCTTCCACTTCTGCTATTCCCTCAAGGAGCCTATTCTATTTTCTTTTTCTTCTATTTTTTTTTAATTGTCCTGAGAATGGCCTTACTGAAATTGATACAATCCAAAAAAAGCCCAAGCCCTGAAATGTCAGAATCTCCCCCATCTTTGTGGGCATTCAGACACTCTCTGTGCTAAGCACTGGACCTCTGAGTCCATCTCATCAGCATGTAGTAGAGCTCAGAGAGGGAATCGGACCAGCTTTTGTTTCAGCTTTGTTGTGACGCGCATCACCTCCCATGCATCAACCCACTGGGAATGCAGGGGTATCCCAAACCCTTTTGGAAATTCACACATCCGCTTGGCTTCCCTGCTCAGTTTCCCAGCCTAACCCCAGAGAACAGAAAACCCCAGAGTTCCCTGGGACATTTCCTTGGGGGACCCTGTGGCATAAGGCAGGAGTCTCGAGAGAGAAAACTTTACATGAGCTACTTACGTGTGACCTGAATCTGTCCTCTTCCCCCTTTGCAAAGTCAGGGTGATGCTTTCACCTTGGCTGTGGCTGGCTGGGGGCTGGTGGTGACACCAAGCTTGTACCTACAGGCCTCCAGACTGCTCTAGAGCACTCTGAGTTCTCATTCACAGCTCTTCTCCTTCAGGTCGCAATCTCCCAGGGTAAAGCCCTGGTACAGAGCGCCCTGATCCCTCTGGACCTGGTGGAAAGTTTGCACTAATTGAAAGAATAATGGCACACATCGGACATACGCATGCTGAGAAGGGAGCAAAGGAGCTTACTGAAAAAAACCCAAATCCTAGCAAGTACAGGATACTAATTTTAAGTAGTAATTCACACATTACTTAGTGCTTAAGGGCAAAATTCATGTTGCCTAAGATACTTTCTCAAGTCTGCAATGCATGGCATTTAGAACACAGGAAGTAGGTATATTTTAACACTTTTCATGTCCACAAAGATGTCTCTGTAACCCATACCACATCAGATATTCACAAGGCAACAGCATGATATGGGAATACATTTCAGTGTTGTAAAGGAGATCCCAGAGGAGACCCATTCCTGCTCTCCCTCCCTGAGGGGTCCAGGCTTCCATTACAACCATACTGAGCAAGATGCAGGAGGAGATGTCCATTAACCCCTTAATTAAGTGCTGAGATGGCAGTCACAAGTCAGGGTGTGTCCAGAAGAGCCAGCCGAACAACTGCAAAGAGCAGAAATCCCATTTGAATCCCCACAGTACCTGTGGTAACAACACTGAGTTTTGACGCAGCTTTCCATTTCTGGAACTTAAAGAAGCCGATGGTGATTAACCAGCTAAATCTGCCATCAGGAGGCAGAAATTTCTGCTTTGGAGCATGGAGGAAGCAATCTTAGTGCCCTAATGTCAAGCAGTTGTCAGCACAGGACAAGGAGACAGGCTTAAGGGCACCTTCGCCACAAGACCACTCAGGTTTTATCACAATTCCTTTTCTTTGTTTCCCAGTTACAAGCAAAATGTGGTTATAAATTCTGCCCCTGTCTGTCCTGCCCAGAGCTGTGTGCTGCAGGAGACCACAGTGGGGTTTATCCCACCTGATTTCCCTGCCAGGTACAACAATGCTCACATGCAGAGCTAGTGATAGATGGTGATGGTCTACTAAGCTGTTGCTTTTAGCATCTTCTCCATAGCCTCCCACCAGGACACCAGGGGGATAAATGACATTGCCAGCCATCTTCAAAGATTTTGGTAGAAGAACAAAGGGTCTCTGAGCTGCTCTGCCCAAAGTCATGGCTACAGGAGTATCCAAGGCCTTCTTCTCTCATACAGAGACTGAAGGGTCCCAGGCAAGGGGTGTTCCTTGGCCGAATGCGTTGCTTTGGCAGGTGAATGTTACTTGGGTTGGTCACCTGCACACAGGTGCTGCAACACCTCTGCTCAGCAATCTGTACCAGATCTCAGCATCCCCTGTTGATCATAGCCAAGATAGCATCCCATAAGAGAAAACTCTGGGAAAAAATTAATAGATATACAGAAGAACAGTAAAAATGTAGAAACATTATCCAGGACTAGACTTTCAAAATCACTGGCTCATTACAATCCAAGTTCTCTTGAGGTCTTCATCAACAACCTCTCTCAGCATTAGCAGGAGCTAAATGTATGGGAAAGAAAAAGCCCAAATATCTCAAAAATCAAATTACCATGCAAACTAGAAGGCAAAGAATATATTGCATGAGATAAATCTCCATGTATAGAACTGCCAACATGCAAATGTGAAGCCAATTCAGTTTCTAACAAACATCAGTGCAAATTTCAAACAGCATTGAGTTTTTACCTTTAGCTCTTTTCTGGTCCCTTTATTCTTTCTTCCCCATTTTCCCATCTAAATTTCATTTTGGTAAATATTTCTACCTGTTGCTCAGATAACCGTATCTGATTGCAGAGACTTGAAGCGTAACCGATGATGAAAGATGACCTGAGGGGTATCGGAGTGCACACACCACAGGGGTGTGGACATAAACCCCTGAAATATGCTGGCAGTATGACCAGAGTCGTTCTACCTGTAGGTTAAGTCAAGGTAAGAACTTGCCTGATGGTTGCACACGCAGGATTAGACAAAACCAATCCTTCACGCTTGGTAAAATCCACCAGGACTCTTGGCTTGAGATGGGGCTGAGCCTGCAGGTTGGGGTGTGAAGAGGGGTCTGAGCCTCATGTGTCTTTTGACACAAAATTTGATGGTGACCATCTATCCGAACAGTGCACCCCCAGCTGGGAGAGTGGGAGGAGAGGGTTACTCTCACCAGCCAGGACTGGGGGTTTTGCCCCAGGTGGGCTTTTTAGCTCAGGGCTGGCACTGTTGCAGCAGGTCCTCCTGCACCTGGCTCACAGGCACCTCTGCCTCTTCATGGCAGGCTTCAACAACACCCAGAGCACAAGGGCCCTGCTGGGTGCTGGGGTGCTGGGTGGTGGCAGTGGGAGTGTTGGCTGCCCCCCAGCAGCAGCCAGCCCTCCGGGGGAGTTACATAAAGGCAGTGGAACACGTCTGCTCCGGGCACAGGCAGTGAGGCATGTGCTGAGTGGATGACTAATGGCCCCACACTGGCCTACTTAGAGCCGGGGTGGCTTCGCTACCTGCTGCTCTGGTGGGTTCCCACAGCACCAGTAAGCAGGGGAGAAGGACCACCTCTTCCTGGAGTGGAGGGCAGGTGTAAAAAGCCTCCCTTCACTCAGAGATGCTGAGCAGGGGTCTCATCTCCCCTTCATACATGAGGAGGGCTTAAGTTTTGCACAGGAAAGACATAACCAGAAAATACTGCTGCAGCGTGCAATCCGGCACTTCTTACACTTCTTGCACTTCTTACTCAGCACCTTCATATAGAACTATCTTAAAAATTATTTACAAATACCAAGCAAAGCTGAAGGCTTAGCCATGCAATGCTGGTCATGGGTTTGCAAGATTTTACAGGTGTTCACTGATGGTAGGTTACCTCTTTGAAAAGCCAGGGCTGCTTGTGTCACCTGGAGAGTGTGAAGATCTCTGCAAACAGCACAGGCAAGCAGAAGACATCAAATCAAAAACAGCTCCTACAGTGCTTTTTTAATCCTGCAGATTGTGTATAGTGGAAACAAAAAGTAATATTAAAGTAGCCAAATGCTCTAATATAAAGAATTAATTTAAAAAACCGTCCCAAACTACTAACAACAAATAGAAAGTGTCCTTGACAATTAAAGTTTGCTTGATTTTTACCCCAGACCCCTGACGGTCAGATGCTGGCAGTACTGGAGCAGTGCCAGGGGAGTGCACCTGCTTTCCCATCGCACGGCTCCTCCAGCATAGTCCAGGCAGGGTCTGTCCTGCCCCACCACAGCTGGAGTGTGGACAGGCACTGATGGACAGCATCTCTCCGTGGATATCTTGGGAGTTTGAGAGGCTCAGGTGTTCAAGGGAACACCCAGTGGAAAGCCTTGGCCACAGACATGTTTTAACACTTGGAAGCTATCTAATGTTTAACCCCTCAGTTCGCCTCTCCCTTCGGGTCTGTACCTCTGGCATTAATGCAGCTATTGTTCAAGTGTTTAAACTTGCCTTGCTGTCAATCAGCTCAGGAACTGTAAACACCCGCATTGTGGACCCATAATGTCTTCCTCTCCATCTGGTGTTAAAATGTCACGGGACAACTGCTGGGTTTTTCAGACTTTTGGACCCATTTTTAATGCTGAAATTCCTTATGGTGAGACCGTTGCTTGGGCTGTGCAGCAGGACAGCAGCAGGCATCTGCTGCCAGCAGTGACACAGAGGAGTTCAGGGCTCATCCACCAGAGCGATGGGAAGGGAGCACTGCTCTAAATGGGGCCATGTTTGTGCCACAGCAGTGGACATGCACAGGGCGGGAAGATTTTTTCCCTACAACCATGGGGCCAGGGCCTTGGCCATAGCTTGCAGCTGGCAGGGAACGTGCAGCTCCTGGTTTAGGAAGAGAGCAGGGAGTGGAGGATGACTCACAGCCCAGCCCAGTCCTCCCTCCCTGCCAGCCACAAGTGCTGGGCAGCAGATTTCAGGGAGGAAGAGAAGGACAAAGCCACTCATCATTCACCCCTGTGTCCTCCACTGATTCACTCTTTGCTCAGCTAGACGGGGCTGAAAATAACAGCATGCAAAAGGAAGGGCAAGAGGTGCAGGCAGCCCAGGTGGGAGGTCTGAGCATGCCAGAATTTGGCTGGGATCACCACTGAGCCCGGTGTGGGCCACCCTGGCATGGCAGCAAATCAGTCTGAGGACTGGAAGAAGACAAGCATTATCTTCACTCCTCTTAAAACAGAAGCGAGCATTGATATGGTGTGATTTAATAGAGGCTAAAGATCTTTGAATTAATTAACTGGAGTGTGGAGTTGTGGTCTGGACATGGTGCTTGCAGACCTGGACAAAGTGAGAAGCATTCAAGGAGCACAAGAATCCAGAGAATTATACACCATTATATAAGGGATTCAAAATTAAAAACATTTAGTCCAAGGAAAAAATATTAGGAACAGAGAAGGAAATGATACTCTAACACATAAAGCCTTCCTGAGGAGATGATTGTGTTATATTATCTGTGTAGACAAAGACATGAAGAAATCAATTTTCCTTCTGCAACAAAGAGTGCTTTGACAACCTACTAGGGAACATTTCCAAGATGTACAAGGCGTGGAGTGTGGGGAGAGGCTGCAGAATCCCTTTCCAGAAAGATTTTTCAAGAGTCCCTAGACAAACCTCTCTGTGATGTTTTCCTGCACTGAGTGCCTGTGGCAGGGGTCCGTAGGGCTCCTGGGTAGTGGGGGTGTCTTAGTGCTGAAGGGGAACCCAGCAATCCTGCCAGGTCTCCTCCTGGTTTACATTTCATCGCCTCAAATGTGGCATTAAGTATTCCTGGCAAGAGTTGTGACTTGGCTTGAACAAGCATTTGATAAGATCCATAAAGCTAAACATAGATTACTGCTCTATAAGAAAGTGTTGAACAGCAAATATGCCCCACTTTCTATGATCTAAACCATGTTAATTCTCTAAGCACAATTCATAACACATCTGGAGCCAAGTATTTCCATCTACTTATAGACAGTGTTAAGTGAGATACTGTTTTAATTTTGCTGAGCCAGACAGGGATAACACCCCCAGGAAACAGTTTAAATCTGTAAAAAGTAAAAATGACAGTGTAGGTTGCTAAGTGATAATGATTGGCAAAACATAAATACTTATACAAAGGAAGTGATTAATTCAGGACATTCTTTATATATCACTACTATAATCTTTTCAGCTGCAGCCCAATATGTACCTTTATCTCACAGCATACTCACTTTTTTGTACAACCAATCCTTTTAATCTGCCCGGTTTTTCAAATCTACATCTTGAATTTACCCAGCCTTTTGCCTGCTGCAGTCATCCTCACCCTCTGGAATGACACCCATGGACCCATCACAGACAGGATCTTGGACACGTGCACTTGGACACCAAAGAGAGGTTCAAAGAATGTTTCCATGCCCCAGTGTCTGTCCAACACAAGCGGCTGAGCACACCTCTGTTTATTATCATCCATGGAGGAGTTTGTGATGCAGAGTCCATCTCCTGCAAACATGGCACCCATCTGTTATTTATTAATTCCTGCATGACAACATTTTGCCCTTTGCCTTAGATGAAGACAATGGAGATGAGAGGCTGTAAATCTAAGGTGGAAGGACTGATGTTTGCAGGATGATGGAGAGTGTTTTCACTAATTTAAATATGTCTGCTATTTATACTGTCTTACATGCAGTGACCAAGGAACACCATTCAGATCTTCCATAGGAATATCTCTCCTGGCTCCTAAATGCCAAATTGCTGCTCATGGAAATGAGAAGCACAGGAGCTCCACAACTCCTTGGCTGCAATTAGCACTTATCTCAGACAATGGCATGCAGGTTTGCGAATTCTTGAAAAACTGCAATTTTGTTGAAACCTTCATTTTGCTTTATGAAAGTGTTGTCATTTTAATGTCTGCATGACATTGTTTACCCTGTAAAGTGCTGCCTCCTGAAGCAGATGCCTCTTGCAAGGAATGAGCATGAGCAGCCCATGGCATCCCCAGCTCCCTGCTCAGCTCGGGGTTGACTGGCTCCTCCTTGCTCACTGCTGCTTTCAAAGTGATGTGAATCCACTGACAGCAACCTTCACCAAGGCTTCTTCCAACACTGACTTCCATCATATCTCTAAGGAGGCATTGAGGTGACCTTCCACAAAATCAGGAAAGAGCAGTAAAACCTGCTAGTCAATACCTATTTGCACTCTCCTGGTTTTGCAGATTTTTTCTGATGTTCCAGCAGCCTTTCCCTACTAGTTTCACATCCATGTCCTGTTTCCCTCTTCTGTTCTCTCCTCTGTCACAGTCTCAGTGCTGACAGTGATTCCTCCTTCCCTGGTTATTTCAACACCCCGGTGTCTTGATTTTAGTTCCTATTTACTTCACAGTTTCCCCTTTCTAAATGTTATGAGTATTTGCTCTTGTGATTTCTTCATTACTTTGTGCAATGGGGATGTCTTAGCAGCCCTAGCTTGCTCATACCCTGCCGGAAATTATTATATTATGTATTGTTTGTGTAGCTTTACCATGTTCCTGCAGTGCCCACTGACAATTTATCTTGCTTCCTTGAGTATTTGTCTTGTTGTTTACAGTAAGTTTGGGGTTGGATTTTTTTATGGGTTTGGGGTTTTTTTTCTTTGTACAATGACCTAAAATGCTCCCAAAATACCCCTTTGGAAACCACCTTCTCAGAGCTAGACTTTACTTATTGTGATCAAGTGTCACCCCACCCTTTTCTTCATCTTCCTCTTGGTCTCTTTAGATAAACTAATTTGTGGCTGCATAAGCATTGGGTGTATACTTATATTAAGTATTAGGCCATGTTGTATATTTAATTGTTTCTAATTTGCATGTTTATAGGGATCAAGGATCTCTGATTTGTACTAACTACATCTGCATCATCTCCAAGAGATGTGTATCAATCCTTTCCTAAAGGAACTCAAAGACCTCTGCAACTGCTCTAAAGAACTTGTTCAGTTGCTTAACTTACACTTAGGAAGACTTTTTTAAAAAACCTAAGCTGTGGGTCAAACTGTCTTGATTGCTACTTGTATTTTCAGCTAGAGCAAGCTTCCTGCAACCTTGTAAAAGCTTGAAAAATATTTTTTAATCTGTTTCATATGCAGTGAGCCCAAGAGCGTAGATAAGCATGTGAAGATGGTCTCCATGCCCACAAAAAGGAACAAAACTCAAGACCAAGTAAAGATTTAAAGTAACTGTCAGCCAAAATCATGGGCATCAGGAGGAGATGTGGAAGTGTGAACAGCAGGTGATACATCTGCTTGGCCTATTGCTGTCTTGGGCTGACAGGGCATTGCATCTCAGTCAAGATTTTTGACTTGCCATGCTCAGGACTGAGAATATGGCTTGAGTAAGTGGCCTCTGCCAAGGTGGCACCTTCAGATCAGGCTCCTGTGTAGCTCTTGCAGCCATTCCCTCTGCCACCTCCTATCGTCTTCCCCTGGGAGGATGCATGACCCTGAGCACTGCTGGCCTCCACTGAGGGAAAAATGGGAATGCAGAGATGCAGTTGAGCACTAAGTGGGCAGCTGGAGAATGAGGAAGATCATATGGGACCTCGAAACAGGCATGGATTAACAAAAATAAAAATATATGGTAGTAGGGCAGGAACTGTAAAAAGGTACAAATGGAAAAAAAAAAAAAAAAAGAGCTCCTAGGACAAGGCACAAAGCAGAAAGAAACAGAGAGGGTCAGGACCATTCCCCGTCTTCCTGGGCAGTGAAGGGAGAAGCTGACACAGATCCGAGGATCCCTCAGTGCAGCCTCCTGCTGTTTGGGCTGTGCTCAGGGTGTTGTTCAGCCCTATGCTATCTGTTGGGCTGTATATTAGCTTATTGCCAAAGGTGAAAATTTACTGTCATAAAATTCTCCCTAATAAAATTGCCTTCATTAAGTCAGCTTGCATTTTAATTATGGAGACTATACTTTCTCCACCCAGTTACTGTGGTTTTCTCAGGTATGTAAGCTGGGGATTTTAGCCAAGGGTGGAATTGTGTGAACTGTAGCTGGTTCCATTCCAAACCAATAAAAGATTCACAAAAGTAGAAGCATGTATTAGGCATTTCATAATTTACTCACAAAAGGAATAAAAAAAGAGGAAGAGCTGTCGCCGGTTTGCCATAAGAGCTTTCTCCAGATAAAATTGTTGGATATACCCCTGAAAAAACATGAAAATAATAGTTCAAGTAACAAAAATAGCAAGGTCTCCTTGAGAAAACCATGACTGGAAGGACAATATTTGCCAAACAGGCCTGGAGACCAGCAAAAATGTATCCAATTGCTGGGGAATATAAAGAAAGAATATGAAGTGAGAGCTGGAGGGAATGAGGGCTCAGAAAAGCTACATCACTGACCACTGGTACATCCAACACACATCATCTGTGTGGGGTCTCTGCTTCTCAGGGAGGATGCAAGGAGTTGACAAGGCAACAGGCAGGAGCCAGGGGTTGGAAGAGCTGCCCTGTGAGGCTAAAAAAGGAATATAATGTCCCACATTACAGGGACTGTATTGACCAAAAGGGTCCTGCTTCTACTGCCCTGTGCCCTTCAGATCCAAACATAAAATCCCTGTGGTCTCAAAAGGCCTTCTGCCAGTAACTTTGTTTTAAGGCTCACAGAGCAGTTGATCACCAGTGAGCAGGCGTCAAGTTGACAGATAAATACTGAGTCAGACATAAAACAGGGAGCAGGTTCATCTTGGAACCTATCATTAGATTAAATCAAAGAAGTCAAACATCGTTGTCAACAGAGAAGATTAGGAAAAGGCTGCGTTTGGCACTTCTGCACCTGCAACACACAGCACTGTCCTGGGAGGAATGTGAGTCAGAGGAGGTGCTGCCAATGGGCAGCTGGGCTGTGCCTGGGGATCTGCAATGTGCTATGGGGGAATGTCCAAAACAAGCCCTTAAGACACCAGCCATGACGAAGCAGGGTCCAGATGGCCAGATCCCAAGTTTGGATCCCACCTATTGAGTGAAAATAATCAGTAGTCACCACAAAGAGTTTGCTTGTAGAGGCTGGAGTGAGAGGTTGGTACGACATCTGGATAGCAATTAATTCCCATTTGTAGATTTGAAATGAAAGATGATCGTGTGAGCAGCTGAGAAACATCAGTAACAAAGAGTCGTCAAAAGAAACTAACGTGGAAAGAGAGGTGGATGGTGAATGGACAACTCAAAGAAAAGCTGGAAAAAAAGGAAAAAGAAGTACAACAAAGTGCAGAATATAACCATATGGCTACATGAGCTTGGAAATCATGCAAAGGATCATATATCTAAAAATAAGGGCCAGGAAAAAAAAGTTTTGCTTCCCTCAGAGAAACTTCAATAGCAAATGCACACTAAAAGGATGTGAAGCAACCAGAATAACACTGTTCCAGTGCTACTATTGAAAATGAGCTCACTGAGCATTGCCAGGAGTAAGGGACAGCTGTGATCCTAATGCTAAACAAACCAGTCTTCCCAAGGTACCTGAGATTTATTCTGGTCTTCATGCTCTCCTGCTATAAACAAGGTGATCATGTATTGTACTAGAAGTCTCTCAACATTGCCTTAATTAGGCAGCTTCTAAATTATCTGGTTTTTATACTACTCATAAATCATGAGCTTTGGCCATGTTCAAGCCCTTCTTGTAGGCTCTAATATCCAGTGGTGATCACCTCTGCCTTTTAACACAAATTCCAGAACCTTTGACGTGACTACCAGAGGAAGGTCCTCCAACTACACATATCTTGGCAACAGAGCCCCATGCTACTGACAGATGAACATTTACCTCATGGAAAGTTCTGCAGCTTTCCTCAGACTGAAGTAATGCCATCAGGTGGATGGCAGCTGGTGGTAACCCACATTAGGGAAAATCAGAAAAGCTGCAGCAGGGATCATGGAAAAGAGCTTGGACCAACAGAGCACCAGGGCAGATGGGTATCAGCTATCACCGGTAAATTATCTTGGAAGGAAAAAATTGATTTTATAGGTGAATAGTCCAAGTGTGTTAGCCTGGAAAATGGATGAATGAGGATGAGCTGTTAACATCCATTTCCAGCTCTGCAGCAGGCTGTGGCTGGCTTCCCACGAGCTGGGCAGACTGGCCTATTCAGGCAATACAGCCAAAACCCCTTTGCTACAGAAACAGGGCAGCAAGCCACACTGGAGGCCAGCACAGACTGATCTGGCCTAAGAAATGGAGCAAACCCCAGGACTGTGGGCAAGGCTGCCCACCTTGCCTGTTTACTGACCTGCACCAGTACGGCCAGCAGCTGGGTGCTGGAGCAAAGTTCTTTCGGCAACATTCAAGAAACCCACCGTCAGCTTACAGGAGAGGTGGCAGCTGGAAGTTACACTTTCTTTTGTTCTTCATAGGCATGGGGACAGGACTGCCAACAGGGTGGACATGGCAGTAACTACCTGAGGCTACAGTCAGTGGCACTGTCTGGACAGTTGTCACGGCAAGTTTTATGGCAGCACGCTCCAGAGGAGTCTGGACTGTAATTTTTGTAAGAAGACACTTGAAACCAAAAGCTATATTCAGATGCAGAAAGCACTCTTCAGATAGTGCAACCCACATGCACCTACCTCACTTTTACTGATGATTAAATATGTTTGCATTAATCCCTATCTACTGGTTTTCCTAAAAATAAACTATTAGGACACTAAGATCAGATTAAAACAAAAGATCTGTTTACTACTTAATTAAATCTGATTTTATTTGCAGTAATATAAATAATACCTGCATCTTGATAGGAAAAACTGTATTTTCTATTTTTCTTTGCCATTGTATCCTTATTTTTAATAGCTTTTGTTTTGTAAACAACACACTGGAGTAATATGAGATGTCTCTTTCAGCAATTGAAGCTATATTCAGACTTCTGTAATCACCCTTTACTATGCACTGATACAGATACGGATAGAGGGGAGATGATGTTTCTAGTTAACTTTTCTTTCTAACGAAGGAAAATCAAAAGCAAATGGAAACATTTCTGGTTTGTAAAAGTACAAAATGTGACTTCATGCTACTCCATAAACTTCAGTACAGCACAGACAGTAAGCACTGCTCATTCCATGAAATCACCTATGCAACTATGCTATGCAACTTGCTGTCCCCACTAGCCCATGTGTTTAAAATGGCACAATTACATCTTTCCATTAATGGCTGAATTACAGCTTTCCATTACTGCATGGCTTTGAAATGGCATTGCTGAATAATATCAGAAAATCTGGTTTTGTGGTTTCAAGGTGCTCTGGAATGTGCAAAACTACACAATTCTGTGACTGCCGCCTTTGTGTTGTATTGGCAATTCCAGAAATATGTTTTAACTGCACAGAAATACTTTCTACATTACTCATAAGGACTCAGTATGCAGATTTCACCCCATTAGGTAGGGCTAAAAAAAAACCTCAACAAGCTCCACATCAACACAGCTTGGAGTAAAGATGACTCATAAACAACCACCTCATTTTTTTCAGTAATATCAGAGTCACAGTGAGGATTTTCCAGCCTCATCACTTTCTCCTTGGGCTGCCAAAAAATGCCTCCATTGTATTCCTTAGGAGCATTACCTGTTTAAGCAGACAAAGAACAAGCAACCGTGGCTTGATGTGGAAAGTAGGTACCGTTATGGTATCAGAAAAATTAGTGCAAGATCTGATGTTAAAGTTTAAACACATCGTGAATGGAAAGGAAGGTTTTCCTAATGTTTTAAACTATAGAGCCTTTTTAATGTTTCTATCTGAAAACATCTCCATTGTGATGACACAGAGGTGTTGGACCCTTACAGAGGCCTTGGGCAGTCTGTTAAAACTACACCACTGCCATCATCTAGGCTTAAGCTAAACAGATCAAACATCCAATTTACAGCTCTTATTGTATAGAATCTTGTAAAAAAATTCAGCACAAAGCTTTCCTGTGTCCACATGGTACTAGGGACTTATAACTTTTCCATGTTGGACTATATTCTACTCATAGATAAAAGGAAACAAGTTCCTGGATGATTCTGCATCTTACACATCTCTGCTTCTTGTGAAAACAGATGTGAAATCCAAGTACCTGGAAGAAGTCTACTGAGCCATGAGTTAAAATCCCCATTTCACACCCAGGTTCAAGAAGAAATCTCATGCACTCTATGTACTATTTTATTCCAAGCATCTCTCCATTTAAATGTTTGGTGAAGAGCAATCCATCCTTGCTAAAGGGACAAAGATCATGAGAGAAAGAAGGGAAAATGCTGAGGGATGTGCAGCCCCATGGACCACTTCATTGAATATGTTAAGAAAATAAGTTATGCTGCTCTGTAGAAAACTAGAACACCGCTAGTTTCTTATGACCTCCCATTTATAACAGAAGAAGAGGTTTGTGTAGCCTTTCTAGAGAAGGTTCAACCTGAAAAATGAACTGTAACAGATACCAGGCCAGGGGTAACTCCCTGTAAGTGATGTGCTCTAAGCTGCACCCCTGCTTAACTCTGAATAACATGCTGAAGGGAGGAACTCCTTTCTGTTTCTGAAATCACAGAAAAGAACAGGAAGAAATCCTTGGCTGTTGCTTGGTACATACAAAGCCATACCAAATCAAATGTGAGTTTTCCCCTGGGGTCAGTTTTTGTCTTTCTTTACTCTGCAATAGCACCCACACATACATGCACAAGCACACACACTGAAGCTTGAGGGAACAGAGCAGATGAGCAGGCAGCAAGAGCAAACATATTCATTTACACTTGTTTAATTAGATCCAAATTAATTTGTGAAACACTCCCTTTGGGCCTGGTAGGCTGTTGAAAGCAGAAGACCATTTGGTTTTCCTCCTGACACTTCCAGTAATTGTTAGGTTCACATCTGCTGGGCTCCTCTTCTCATGGAGAGCTCCTGTCCTCCGTATCTCCATCCCTACAAGGGCACCACAGTTACAGGTTCTCAAACACCTTTTTGTAACTCCATACTATGGCAATGCAATCCTGACATGAAACTATAAAGGCACTGGCAGCAGATCTCATCTTTCGAGAAACTGACAATGACATCGTTTTGTCTCAAAATCATTTTTTTCTGTTTTTATACAAGTACCACAAGCACTTCTGCTTCCCTAACGAACCACAGTTCATTCTTTGCCTAAAAGATGGTATAGAGAGGATGATAACACAGTTTAATACCATTCCAATTAGACACTAGTGCAATCAGAAGAATGCTCACATTTTAACTTTCAAGCTATTATCATTACTTAACAGAAGAATAGGGAAATAGGTACAGAATAGGAATGTGAATTAATACAGCTGCTTTTCAAGCTGCAAACTACTCCCATTACATTCAGAGATTCAGGAAACAGAGGTATTGGACTTCCCTCAATGAAGCAGGTGAGTATTACCCTGCATCTCTCCTTCTTCCTACCTCACACATAATACATGGTTTATTTTTAATGGCATTAAATCAAAGGCTTTGGTATGAACACATTGGACACTGCTTCCAATAAGCAGCAGTAACTTACAGTAAAATACATGCAATAAGGAGAACAATAAATATCAAATTGGTGAAACAGAGACAAACACTGCAACAAAGACAAGGCCTTAGAAAATTCTACAGGTGTAACCTGAATAAAAAAAATACAGGATTTAAAAATATAACTGTGTAAGAAAGAAACCACAAGATAAATTATTCCAAAATGCCTCATAGTTTACCATAAAATAATTGTTTGAACATTTAACTACTGCTCATTCTGTTGATAATCAAACAAAATAAATATTTGATTGCGTCTGGAGCAACATTTCTGACGCAAAATTATCCAGAATCTAATAAAACTTGGAATCAGGAAAAGCAAGCCAGGTGGGAGCTTAGGAGGTCTCTGCTGTAACCTCCTGCTCCCAGCAAGTCAGCTCTGAGGTCAGGCCAGGCTGCTCAGGGCTTCTTCCACTCAGGAGTTGAAAACCTCCAGGTTCAGACTACATCACCCCTCTGGACAACCTGTGCCTCTGCCTGACTAATCCTCATGGGGCAAAAAGTGTCTCCTGGAGGCTGGAACTCCTAATCAAATGTCAGCTAAAATACACTTTTGGTCAAGAACCTCCCTCACTCTTCAACTTGTAGCTGTAAATCTGTGTGGGAACTGATGCGCCAAGATGAGACCTGCTGTAACCCTGTGGAGCAGCTGTTCACTGTACAGAAGTGCTCTGTCTCTAAAGCATCAACCACACTGGAGCACATAAGTTAATACCTTCCTCATTAAAATATTTTATTAATATGCAAATAATAAAGACAGCAGCAAATATTTCATGACATGATCAAGTTTTAAAAAATCTCAGAGTAAACAGAAGCACTGCAAGCTAATTAGTTGTGACAATGTCATATGCCCACAAGAAAAACAGATCAAATCTTGAAAGTAATCAGAACCTTCTTCAGCCTTGTCTGAAATGCAAAACCATACACAAAATGAGGAAATCAACCCCATAATCAATTTACTATTGCTTAGTAAGGCCTCAGGAGTGAGGACTGACCTCTCCAGATATCTAAATGCAGGTTGAGCCAGTTACCGTGGCAATAAAAAACAAGAGAAGAAACCTGACAATTTTATGTCTATATTGGGATAAAATAATTTGAGCTTACAAATTTCCTGTTCTATCCACTGATTATAAAGAAGCACAGGACAACCTCTGCACTATGCCTCTCATCCTATGCTTTACATCCAGAGATGTGTTCTTGGCCCACCACTTGTGTTGAGCAATACAAATTATCTTACTGTGACTCTTTTACTGCGACCTAAGCACAAATAAGTGGTTTTGGTACATTCATGCAGACATTTCTGCGGTTAAGCTCAAAACAGTAACTAGTAAAGTTACAGCTTTACTAAATGACAGCTTGTTTGTGTACTGCATCCTCTATAAAAAACCCACGAGAATTAGCAGAATGACAGCTTAAAACCTCTGCATCTGTACTGTGAAGTTATACAACCAGTTAGCCCAAATTCAGAACTGCATAACTCAAGCAGGGTGGTTGCAATGCACTGTTCAAGTTATTCCTACTATCTGCATTAACAATAATGCCACAAGGTTCCAGGTAAAACCAAAGTCCAACTACATTACAGAGTACAGAGGTTCATAATAACACTTTGTAGTGGACAAAAACACACCACTGCAGTACCTGAGGTTGATGCTACTTCTAGGTGTATCCTGCCTTCTTCTATGTGGAGATGTTGTATCTCCAGAGGGAAGGGCAGCAGTTAAGCATAAATGCTACATCTAAGCCACTGCATCTTTCCCACTGTAGGGGACCAAAAGAGCAGATCATAGAATCATCGAATGGCTTGGGTTGGAAGGGACCTTAAAGATCATTCAGTTCCAACTCAGATATCTGGGTTCCTTCAGCTACAGCTGTTACATTCACTACAGCTGAGTCCTAAAGAAGCAGATCTTGCTTCAGCTATTGTATAAAACAGACATAGCACCAGAGAGGAGAACTGGTTTCCCAAGATCATTCGGAAGGTCGTGGAGAAAGCCCAGACAGATGCACTACACTATACTGTCTCCCAAACCAGCTACTAAGTCAAGATCTCTTACTTCTCACAGACAAGTCATAAAATTGGGCACATACTTACGCAGCAATGCCAACAGCCAGCATCAAACATTAGTGAGCAAAGCCATGGGCTATCAAGTGCATGGTCTTGAAGACCAAGTAGGTCTCTGGCAGGTCTTACAGAACCAGGGGGAGGGGATGGAAGGGGAATTCTGTTCTATTCACTCACATCAAGATCACTATACAGGTACAGAAGTGCCAAGGGGAGGGAAAGGAGAAGCAGTTCTTTCCCCTACACTGTGAAACAGTAACAGATATGAACTAAAGTGGCCCTTAACTGCTGCTGAGGTCTCAGCTCGCTGGCCAGTGAATTCACGCTTTGCTCAATACAACCTTCTCCTATCTGCAGTCACTGCTTTACAAATTAACCTCACTGTCACAGTGACTGGCGAGGGAGGGCTTATTTCCCCCAGTGACAAACAGCTGATGTTTGCCTGTTTCAGATCCCTGCATTAGCAAATACTGTTCAAGTGCTGAATTCCTAAGCAAGCTGAAAAATGCATTATTTAAAACATGATTGTGTTCCAGCATTGCACAATATTAATGCTGCTAAAGCTACTTAACGCTTACAGATCTAATGCATTTATATAGTAATATGAGAAATTTTAACTGAACATTTTAATAGCTGTTTCTAGTCATTCATGAATTTGGCAAATTTGGACCAAATGTTTCATTGGTCTCCATGTGCATACATCATTAGTTGCCCATTCAGTCTCCTCTTCTGCATGACCAAAAATTTCTGCTTTTTTATGAAGATCTGCTCTTCATTTGGGCTCTCCTGTTAGACAAGGTGCACCTCAGTCAGATTTCATTTGTGTTTTCAGTTTGGCAAGACCAGTGAGACATTCATCTCTCCATTTTCTCCTGGCATCCAGGACTTTTGGAACAACTGGAATTTTTTCAGACAGTGCCTGGAAGAGAAAATTTAAGATGATTAAATTTCACATTCTGAGTGAAAAGTTTTTCACCAGCATTGTTTTTCTGCTTTCCCTGTGTCAGACCAAGTCACCAACCACACAAACTATAATTTAGGCTATCACAAGAAATAGGTCACTAATACTTTCCATGAGTGACTGGAAAGGAGCCAACCTGTATGGGAAGAAAAACGCTCCCACTTGGATAAGGCTATCCTGAATGTGGCAATGAAGATGACTACAGAAACAAAAAAGCGTCAGCCTCTTCCCTCATTTTGCTCCACACAGTCACTGTCTAGTCTCTTTGATGATAATCTTTTATTAAGTAGAAAGGAGGCAATCTGGCAATTTATGTTGCTGAAAATGTGTTCTGAACCAGATTCCTGTATGTAGTTCACCATAAATGCAATGAAGGATATCATGTTTGTTAAAAACATTTTGTTTTAAGAATACCAGTTATAATGACAGGGGAGGACACATAGCAAACTCAGGGAAAAAAAGTATTTCTGGGTGCACCCTCAAAGTTCTCTTACAAGTGCCAAAGAAAAAAAAGTTGTTTTGAGTAAAGCAGGTAAAGACCACAAGGTCATCTTTGCCAAAATAGTAGCTGAGGTCTTAGGCTTAAAAGGTAAGTGTTGAGAAACTGGGTAAAAGCCAGACCTGCTACCAATGACTGGCAAGCTGCAGTCACTCCAGAAAAAAATCAGAGGGAGGGATGGAGGAGAAAGATAAGAAATGTTTAATGATTTACTCTAACAGAGGATCCCTGCAAGCCTATCTTTGGCACTGAAGATAATAAAGAGACAGAGAAACAGATGTTCCACTGGAATCCAGCCTTCTGTAAAGAAAGCCAAACTGTTTCATACCAATTAAAAGCTTCTGATGGTGAATGACTCCGAAATTATTACTGACTGTTATTATAAGCAGTCTACGTTGCTTAAGTATAAAAGAATCTCTTTCCTCAAATTGAATTAACATAAATAGGAACACAAAATGCTATCTTCCAGACAGACTGCCTCCATATTTGGAATTAATTGCTGACAGCTGATCAGAAATTATTCAACCCCCAACACGTTCTTTACTGAATCATTTAAAAAGGCAGAGTTAGGAAATTACAATACTTCAGTTGATTCCTATGGTCATTCAAAATTACTACATAGCGAGTGTAAAGAAGTTGTGGGCTTAGAAATGTTAATAGACAAACTAGATCCCAATCCAGAACAGCATTTAAACACAATGTATCTTTAAACATACAAGGAACCTTACCAGACTGCTAACATGCTTATCTTAAACATGTATTTGTACACATTACCAACTGTAACTCTGGTTTGTAAAGTATAAAAAGAACACCCAGAAGAAAAAAAGCTACAGGTTTATGCAGGAAGATGGAGTAGGAGGAAGACATAGGATAAATAATCATGTAGGAAAGGAGGATGAGCAAAATATGATAAGAGTACACAGGAGAGAAGTGGTAAGGAATAACATGGAGGATTGAATGCCAATAACCCACAGCTGTCAGCAGCTGACTCCTCTGTCTAGTAATAATGTTATATTGGTAATAATCTGACTGCTAGGTCACTTTCCCATGATGTATGTCCAAGTGCTTTCAAAAAGGACTCGCATGCTGCTCTGATCTTTTTCCTTAAAGTACACATTCACATAATAAAGACAGACTACAGATACCTGCAGTAGTAAACTGAAATAGTACAAATGTTAAAATAAAAACTAATGTTCTTTGTTCTGAATGCCACTGTTTTTATCAACTCGGTATTTACCTGATTGACTTTCTGCACAGTTTCACCTGAAAATTCTGGAACTGGCCCAAAGGTGTTCAGAACATGTCTCATTCCTTCAGCATATCTTTCACAATAATTTGAAACACCTGAAAGTGAGAGTGAAAAGTTACATTTCAACAGAAATGCCTGGTTAAGGTCAATAAGGCTGCCTGCGCATAGGCTGTAAAGAAGAAATTACAAAACACCACCTAGGCATGTAAGTGTCAGGAAAGCCAAAGATCAGCTCCAGCTGAAACTTGCAAGGATGTCACAGACAACAAGAAGGATTTCTACTGTTAGCAACAGCCCTTGCTGTTACTAGCATGCCCTTGCGAGTCTGCTTTCTACTGTATTTTACACATCAAGTCAGTCAATGCACCAGTGTCATCACAAGATCTTGAGATGACTGAAGGCAAATCTTGCACCCATCTTCAAAAAAGGTCAAAAAAAAAAATCTGGGCTACTACCGGCCAATCAATCTCTCTTCTGTCCCTGAGAAAATTAAGGAGCAAGTCCTCTTGAAAGAAATTCCTGGACACAGGAATAAGGGAGTGATTGTGACAATCAGCATGTAGTCTCCGATGGGTACACCATGGTGTAAATCATGTCCAACTGACCTCACTGCCTTCTGTGATTAAATAACTGTTTGTGAAAAATAGGAAAGTAGTGGATACCATTTACCTCAACTTTAAAAAGGCATTTGACATGGTCTTTCATGATACTCTTGTATCAAAGTTAGGACATTAGAGTCTGTCTGTTTGGACAACTAGATGGACAAAAAAACGGGTTGGACAAGTAGGCTCAGAGGCAGCAGTTAATGGAATGCACTCCACCTGGAGGCCAGTAAAAATGGAGTATTGCAGGAATCTGTCCTGAGACCTGTACTGCTCAACAAAACATGCTCATAAAGTTTGTGAATAGTATCAAATTGGGTAGGAATGGGAGCTGGAGTGGTATGGACCAGCTGATACACTGAAGGGCAGGACTGCCCTTAGAAAGGCTGGAGGAATGAGCCAATATAAAACTTTAACAAGGACATATTCAAGATCCTGCACCTCAGAAGGAAGAGCTCCTTGCAACAACACAGGATTGTGAACTCCAAGAACTCCTAGTAGCGGCAGGCAGCAACCTGCACATGAACCAACAGTGTGCCCTGGCAGCAAAGTTAATTAACAGTAGACTGAAGGAAATGATTAATACCCTTTACTCAGCACTCATTAGACTGCATCCAAAATAATGCATTCAGTTTGGGATTCCCCAGCACAAAAAAATCACTGATGAAACAGAGCAACTTCAGCAGAGGCCACCAAAACAGTGGGGTCTGGAGCACTTGTCCTGTGAGGAGAGGCTGGGGGAGCTGGGTTTGTTCAGCCTGGAGGAGAGATGGCTTTGGGGGAACCTACCAGCAGCTCCCCAGTGCTGCAGCACTGCCTGTGGGGAGGTCAGTGAGCAGCACACAGAGACAGGCTCTTTATGGTTGTTACACAGCATAAGGACAAGGAACGACAGGCAACATTTGAAATGAGGGGTTCAGACTGGACACTCAAGCACTGGTACAGGTTGCCCACAGAGGTTGTGCAGTCTCTGTCTCCCAGGTTTTTCAAGACTGGATGAAACTCTGAGAGCTTGCTCTGACCTCAGGACCTGCTGTGAAGATGTTAAACACATGGCCAGAGAACATGAGAACCAGCTAAACTGGTAATAACAGGTAAAATGGCAATCAAGTAGACCTTGGTTGAGTTAGAAAAAGACCCAGCTTCCATCAGCTCCAATAGGAATCTCAAAAAAATTATTGTTGAGGCACTAGAGAGGAACTGAAATCATACATGCACCAAAAAGACAAATCAGTCACTTAGCCAGACATACACATCTAGTAGACTTTTTAGTGCTATTAACTACCACATAATCAAGAAAGGATAAGACAGCCTTTCCCAATCAGGACATCACGAACTGCACCACAACAGTAAATGAGCAATGCTTGCCTGGCAGTAAACAAGGTGACACTGATATGAATCACAGAATCAGCTAAGTTGGAAAAGACTTTCAGATCATCGAGTCCAACCGATCACACCTATGTGATTATCCTGATGATCACCCCAGATCTGAGAAGTTCTGGATATCCACTAAAGGCTTCTGAGAACCACAGAGACTGAAGAATTTGCATCCTTGGTTCTATTTTTATTAGCTAGTTATCAAAGCAAAGAGGAGAAACATGCAAAAGACAAAGGCAAGCGGTTACGGTCACCAACTCTTTCATGAAGACTCAGGACATTGGACAGACTGAGAAATATGAACAGGAACTGCTCATGGTCTCATCAAATCACAAAATGCAGGAAATGTAAGTGGGTAGGCCTGACTATCACACAAAAGAATGCAAATCAGGTCAAGAGTCATTAAGTGATCTCTTTCCTCAACAGTTCCCTGGAATACAATACTGTTATGATATCAATACCTTAGAAGTCACACCTGTCTCACCCTAAAATGGTTGATGTTGGAATGAATGAATGGAAATCTCTGACTACTGCCAACTGTGTATCATAAACTAGGACACACAGACTGCTCAAGATTCCTGAAATCGCTGAAGTACAGGGTTTCTGAAAGGCCTCTGAGGTCAGCAGGAGGATGGAGAACACACTTGTTTCTGGGCCAAAGAAGAACTTTCAAAGGACAAAGCCCCAAGGAAGTATTAAATTTCCTTCAGCACTCTGAAGTCATGATGACCATCAGACAAACAGCTGAAAGGACAGAACAGGAGAACATGTCCATTGCATAAGAGCAACGTGGGGAGATTTGAGAGTATTCAACTCTCTTAAAAATGGACTAGAAACATTCTCCAGTATCTGAAGGAAGGAGAAGGCTCTGAGAAAAACAGCAGCCTTGTTAAGCAGCTTGAGTCTATATTTGGTGCCAAGAGTGTGACAATCAGCATTCAGTTAGTCTGTTTCCTTGTGTTATCTACCCATGGAGCTTATGTGCTCCTAGAATACAACCTGGCATGTTCTGGCTTTCCCCAATACAAGAAGGAATGCCAGCTAGTCATACAGGTATATTGGTTTTCTAATTATACAGAAAATTAGTATTTTGCTCAATTTTCTTGATTGACATCCAGCCAGAAACCTCCAGATTGCCTAGTGGGCTTCAAAATATCCCTGGCAGGAAGTGAGATCCAGGAAGAGAAGCATTACTGTGGGATGTGATATCATCCTATCTCTTCATTGGGGGAAGAAGCAGAGACCACCATCCACTTCCATAAGCACTCTGGAAAGGACCACTGGTTATAAGGGTTTTCTGACCATACCCTGCCATTAGCATAAGTGTTTGCCTATTACATTTTAACAGCTGGGCTCACAGACTTTGGCACCTGAAGCCAACCGAGACTGACCCACTGGGGATATGGTATCCACGTGAGCGATTTTGGGAACCCAAGACAATGCTGGACGAGACTCATGCACCAGCCACAAGACAAAGATAGTTACATTTCAACTTGCTCATGTGAGTGTTGTCTTCTAACAGTGAGGAGTCTGAGCAAAAATGTTCCCACATTATACAATATCACAGAACATTCCCAGATGCAGTAGTAGAAATGACTGAGGCTGAAGAGTGCAGATCTCTCTTGCGTACACCTTGCTAACCCACAGCTTCAAGCAGCAGCTGTTGCCAGCTGGGCAATGGCAAAATAAAAAATGCCAACTCAGTCAAATATTCAAGCAAATCCCCATGAGCAACTGACAACAGAAGGAATGGTAAACTGAGTAGTGTCAGTAACCAGTTATTCTGGTGTTTACCCAAGCTGACACAGGTCTATGACACTTAGACCGAATAGTTTGGATTTGGTACTTTTCCAAAAGTCAACAGGAACCTTTCAAACATCTGGCAAGCTTTTGGAATAATACCATAGATCTGAGTAGTTTTGATTGTGGTAGTCAGGAGAAGGTAGAATAGAAGACTGTGCACCAGAAATCTTTTTCACAAGCCTCAAGCTGAAGAGATAGAATTAACATCTTGGGAACGCTGAATGCTTGGATATGGCTGAACCATTTACCTGCTGAATATGAACTCCTGAGCTGGACATGGCCTTTAAAAGCTCACTCAGCCAGCTAGACCTGGAAATCAAGCTCCTACTGGCAGTTCACCTACTGCTTGAATGAATCAGAACACTTTCTGGGTGGGTGTAGCTCATCAATGCAGCAGAGACGTGCCAAATGCAGGCTGGGTAACACAATTCACCCACTGCATATAATGTACGAATGAAAAGCCTTACGCAACGTCAGCAGAAGAGGACAAGGTAAAAAAAAGTTAGGGGTCTAACAAAAGAGCAACAGCATTAGTACAGCTGATCCCACCATTGTGGCTGACATGGTGACATGCAGGCACATATGCTGCATGCCAAGCAGCGGGTGGGCACTGCAAAATCTTTCAAGTCTCAAGTGAAGTCAATACACCAAAAGTTAGAATATATACACAGTCTCACTCAGGGATTAAAAAAAATCAGTATTTCAAAATAAATAATTCAAGACAGTTCTCCCAGTGTGAAATGCAATTTTAGTTTGATTCCAGTAATCAGGATCAACTGATTGAATGCCTTCTTGAAGCTGGCACTTGAGCAATGGGGAATACTGCTGAAAAAAATCACTTTGCTTTTCAACTGCAAACTCACAGCAAATATTTGACTCCAGGCCTTTAGACTTAGGAGTCCTATGGTTCAAGGGTCAGGGCTATTGCAAAGGTGGACGAAAAGAGCCCTTGGCTGGAGCACAGGGACAAGAAGAAGGAAAACAAATATGACAGAATCCCTTTAACTTTAATCCTTGTTGATACTACCCAGGGAGCAGCTTAAGCTGGAAGAATTAGCATTGGCAAACAGCGTGAAACAGACAGGAACACCTGGGAGACGGAAAAACAGCGAGATGGTAAATGGGGTTGGTAAAAACATCCATCTCTCTTTGCATGCCACTGCTGTGCCCACACTGTGCCTTGCTATCTCCAAGTGGAGAACAAGAATGACACAAGATGCATCTGGGACAGAGGAAGAGGATGATAACTTCCTCTTGTCCATGTGGTTTGCTGGCTCCCCATCTAAACCCTCACCTTCCTTGCACACATTCACCTTGTCAGTGTTGGAGGAAAGAGGCCATGAGAGAAGGCAGATGTTAGACCACACAACTGAGAACTATGAACACAAAACAGAAACACCTCCGGGGAAGGCAGGACTTTCCTGACTCTTCCTTCCAGCACTTAGTCACAGCTATGGCAGGGAGTGAAAGAAGAGGAATGAGTTATAAAAAGTTCTAAGGGGTTGGTATATGCAGGATTATAGAGATGAAAAGGGGAATACTGTATCTTCCTTCAAAGCATTTCTGACTTCTACAGTATAGTTAGAAGCACATTTTACCACAAGCTAGACAAAGGCATTGATTCAAGGCTCTTCAGCTGCCCATATGTATCTAGGACACACAAGGCTCCAATAATGGAATAAGCTGCTGCTTATTCAGTTTCGGTGAGAGTCCAGGCAGTTTCCAAAACGGCTAATGAACTGTCCCACAAGAATTGGTTCTAATAACCACACTTAAGGTTTGCAGATCTTTACCTGAGGACTTGCACTGGTGTGGTGCAAACATGGTTACTGCTGCAATGCCTCTAGTTGCATCATCAAGATGAACACATTATTAATGAAGGAAAAGGAACTTAGGACAAATATTTAGCTTAGAAACATGCATAAAATGCTTCACTGCCCTGAGAGAAGACACAAATGAAGTCCATAAAGAGGACAATGACGGTAGTAGTAGGAAAAGAGAAGTGAAAACACAACAGTATAAAATGTAGTATATTCATGCATTATAGTTTGTAAGCATCTTGAAGTATCTCAGCCTCTTGTATGCTGTCTGATCCCTTTCTCTTCATAAGAAAGACAACAGGCTTGAGGGCTGAAGGGTGCAAGCAAGCAAACTTTGTAAACCAGCCTGGCAAGGAGACGACACATGGGGCAAAACAAGGCAGGCACTGAGACACTTGTGAGAGAAAACTAGAGTCAGGAGCAAGTGTTACTGGCACAGAGAGGGAACGTGCCAAAGAGAGGGTGCTCCACCATACTATTAACTTGATGACTTTCAACCTGATGAGCAGGATACTAAGATACTGTAATGACTCAAAGAGAGGAGGCACGGTGGTCAAGCCACTGATGCAATAGCATCAACAATTTGAAAAGACTTGGGTGGGGTTCACTTTAGCACATAAAATCTAAGAAGAGGCTGCAGTGAAAGATGAGCATGGATGACAACATAAAAAACTGCATATTTTGAGAACGTCATGGAGGAATCTGACATGGTTAGATTATGTTCAGATAAACAAAAGTCCCAAATTTTTTGTTTAACAAGAGAGAGATTACATTTCTAGACATTACAGCTCCAAGGACAACTTTCTAAAAGTAATCCTGTCTTCATCAACGGTGTGTCTGAACACAGATGCATGCTCTGAGTTAGGGTGTGAGTTCACAGGACGTTTTGTACACTACATTAACTCCCATATGAATTCACTTAAGGCTCTAGTTGCACAAATACTTGGAACTACACTAAAACAGTAGTAGCACCAAAAAATGTTTTATTCGTTGTACCAGTGTTACCATCTCAACAGCAAGGCACAAGTATTTCTGCAGGCCTGCTGTGAGCTCAATCAAGGAATTAAACTGAATCATTATGAACTGATTGTTTTGTTAGATCAGTTTCAAACTTGGGATGAATTCCTCAGTCTGAGCCACTTGGTGATCATACACATTCTTTCATTAATGCATCAAGATGTGCTCTTTGGGACTCATCAATAATGACTTGAGGAATAAAGCATTAAGAATTCCTGTGCAAAGCCATGTGTTACTTTCAGAAAGCAGAGGGAACTACTTTACACCTAAGAGCCCATACAAGGAAACTGGTGTGCAGCAGCCAGTATTCTGAAAAATTCACATCTTGGCTTACTGCATATAACCTCTTTCATACAGAAAAACCCTGCAGCTCCACAGAGGCAAACAGCAGTTCTAGAAGGGCTATAAACTGCTTTCTTCAGCCTGTTGGGAAGGGAATCGAATGTATGTAAACATGTATGAAATATATGGTGGGTTTATGAAAATTAAAAGGGTTTGTATGATTATATACCACTGTGATATTTCACCTCAGTAGTACCCTCTTACAAGGTATCCTGAATTGGGTTGAGATATTTTATTGTCCTAAAACATGACACACAGGTTGAACAGAAAAGGAGGCAATCTTCCTTTTCTTGGATATTACTACCTTAGAGGTTCTCACACCTGCTGACCAGCTTGCGGTACAAAAGCTGGGTTAAAGCTTGGTTTTCTCCCTGTGCAGCAGCATTGAAGCAGTGGCCACAGCAATGGAAATATTCTCTGCTCTTGAACCAGCCAGCATACTGGTTTGGATTAAAAGCCTGGCTATGTCTTGCCCAACCAAACAAGTAAAATTTCCTTCCTTTGAACTATAACTTATGATTCTCCACTCTTGTCATATTTTGTGCTTTTCACACAGAACAATCACACACTCTGCTCCTATCATCGAAAACCAATCCACCTAGCAGGTGCTTTTAAGACGAGCATTCTAAGATGAACTAGTCCCACTTTCCATAAGAGAAACACAATTTTGATCATGAAGATTCATTCCTAGCTTACTGGATATTTGTACGTACTTTATGGGGACCATACATCAGCCCCAGTTTCCACACAACTCCTGTAGACACTTGTATGAATACTTCAGTGTATTACCAGTATACTATACAGGTAGTATATAATCCTGGAATGCTGTTTATATAAATGCAGGAGAGAAAACACCAACAAAGATCCTTCAACCTTCCCCCATCCAGCTCTTCTGCTAATATTGGCAGTTTAGATCAAGTTCCAATTATAGCTCACTAAATAACCTACTAATAAAATAACTGATGTAAGCCAATTTTGAAATATATATGAAGAACTTTTGCTGCAAACCTGTAAAACACAGGATATGATAGCCTAGCCTCTGCTTCTACAGATGATTGCTTGAAAGGCCTTAAAAAAAAAAAAAGAAGAAGAAACAATATTTCTCAAGAAACAAGAGATTCAGGAGATACAATCTTACTGAGGCTGGACAATCTCCACTATTTCACAGACTGCCAAGTACATGTACAGGTGGGAAGTTGTGTCTGCTAACATAATCCCACAATAGTAAACAGGCAAACTGACTGTAGTGAAGTCTACTGATCTTCCTTGTAAAAGACTTAACAGCATTTGTTGTGATGCTGCCATGTGAAATTGTAATGGGACAAAGTCAAAATCTAAAACAGATATAAACATTAATTTTATTTGCTGAAATCAACAATTCACTTTATAATATTACGCAATTTGGATATGCTTTTTTCCTCTCCAAAGCAGTGTCCTTCCTGTCTGTTGCAATTCAGTTCTCAAACTGTTCTTGCTGCCTCTGCGCCTTTTAATGACTTGACGCTGTCATTTTATTCCATGTTCAAGGCTATTGGCTCACTGCCATATATTCAGCATTCCTAATATTCATGCACTGATTAAATGGTAACCTAAAGTGGCCTAGATAATAGGTTTGATAAGATCATTTAAGAATATGGAAGAAAGGATATAAGAACTAACACAGGCAAAAAGTGACATTAGCCCATAGGAAGTTCTTGGGAGGATCTTGATGTATGCATCCCATAGGGAAAGAAGAAACACTGATCTCAGAAAAAAATAACTGAAATAAGTTTATTCAAATCCAAATAACATCACATCATCCTAACAAAACAAAACAAAAGACTCTCCCACAAATTACACTATTTTCTCTCACATGCTTCCTTCATCCTTACCATCCTTCCTCACCAATTAACGAAGAATTTAGGACTGTGGGCAACTAACATCTCACAGCTGTAAAAAAAGGCAGCCATTTGGAAGTTGGTGAAGCTGATAAGACAGGCTAATGAAAAGGATAGAGGCAGTTTCTTGTATCTACCTCCATTTTCTTCCACTGAATAAAAAAAGACAGTATTAGTACAATGCATCAGAACAGGCTGTCATAGAATCTTAAAGTAATTTAGGTTGGAAAAGACTTCTAAGATCAAGTCCAACCATTAACCCAGCATTGCCAAGTTCACCAGCAAACCATGTCCCTGACTGCCACATCTACACATCTTTTCAATACCTCCAGGGATAGTGACACAATCACTTCTCTGGGCAGCCCGCTCCAATGCTTAACAACCCTTTCCACAAAGAATTTTTCCCTAATATCCTATCTAAACCTTCCCTGGTGCAACTTTAAGCTGTTTCCTCTTGTCCTGTCACTTGTTACCTGGGAGAAAAGACCAACCCCCACCTGGCTACACCCTCCTTTCAGGCAGTTACAGAGAGCGATACGGTCCCTCCTGAGCCTCCTTTTCTCCAGGCTAAGAAAAGCTCCAGCTTTCTTTTTTCTTTCTTTCTTTCTTTTTTTTTCCAGCCTCCAACTCCCTCAGCTGCTCTCACAGGACTTGTGCTCCAGACCCTTCCCCAGCTCCGCTGCCCTTCTCTGGACATGCTCCAGCCCCTCAATGTCTTTCTTGCAGTGAGGGGCCCAGAACTGAACACAGGATTCGAGGTGTGGCCTCAGCAGTGCCGAGTACAGGGGGATGGTCACTGCCCTGGTCCTGCTGGCCACACCATTGCTGATCCAGGCCAGGATGCCACCGGCCTTCTTGGCCACCTGGGTTCAGGCTGGCTCATGTTCAGCTGCTGTTGACCAGCACCCTCAGGTCCTTTTCCACCAGGCAGCTTTCCTGGGGTTGTTGTGACCCCAGTGCAGAACCCAGCACTTTGCCTTGTTGAACCTCATACAATTGGTCTTGACCCATCAATCCAGCCTGTCCAGATCCCTCTGCAGGGCCTTCTGCCCTCCCACAAATCAACAGTCCCACCCAACTTGGTGTCATCCACAAATTTACTAAGGGTACACTTGATCCCTTCATCCAGATCATCAATGAAGATATTAAACAGGACTGGGCCCAACACTGAACGCTGGGGGACACCATTAGTGACCAGCCCCCAGCTGAATGTAATTCTGTTCCCCACCACTCTCCGGGCCTGGCCATCCAGACAGTCTTTTACCCAGTGAGCAGCCAGTTTCTCCAGGAGGATGCTGTGGACAATGATGTCAAAGGCTTTACTAAAGTCCAGGTAGACAATATTCTTTCCCTCATCCACTAAGCAGATCATCTTGCTTTAGAAGATCAGGTTAGTCAAGCAAATCCTTGGCAATCAAGAGGAGGTCCATATTATTCCACATTATGTGAAGCAATGCTGGGCAACCAAAGAGAAGTTGGCACTGGCATGGAACTATGAACATAAGCCATCACATGCCCTGACATCAGCAATTTTGATTTAAACTGTCTCTGATGAGAGCAAGAGCCTGAGTCACTCTGTGAACACATAAACAGGAGCAGCTCTAGATTCAGAGACAATGCATCTGCAAGTGCAGGAGTGAAGCAATATTTCTCATGGTCCAAGTTACTGAACCAGCCGATAAGGTGCTGTTGTGGAAGTGGTTCAGTTGCACAAGTGTACTGCAGCATTGCCTAAAAGATCCAGCACCAGAGTAGGAGCCTACCATGTTAGGGACCGTACAAAAGCAGAATAAAGACACAACCTGTAATATAAAGAGCTAGTATTTAGTTGATCTTAACTTTTTGAAGGTTTTGTGTTTTGTTGAAGGCTTTGCTCAAACCTTTGTGATGCTGATCCATAATTTTTATTTCATTTTACACAATTTGTTTTTTATTTACCTGGGATTCACATATACTATTCCAAAAACATCTAAAAATCTGTATTAATTATGCAAGACAGACATCAAACTGTTACTTGACTGCTTTGTCAAGTCAGCTTTGTATGCACAGGATTTTGCTGACAAAAGTAATTTTATTTCACTCAGAATCAAAGCGTAAAGCACAGCAGCTCCAGGGATATTTACACTGTAGCTTTGCTACAAATTCAGCAGCAGGCAGGTGCTCACCTATGGAAAGTGATTTTCTGTTGACACTGGATTATCAGCTAAACTTTTTCAAAGGTTTTTTACCTCATATTCAGACAGTCCTGAACTATGGGTACAGCGATATTATCAAAGTATGATGGGATGTATCTCGGAAAAAAATTATTACACAGCTAGTGTTTTAACAGCTTGTCATCTTTCATCTGATCATTTGTAACAGGATAACCAATATCCATTTCCTTCCACTGACCTCAGGTTTTAAATAAGTTTTCCTTATCATTACAGTAAAAAAAGAGACAAGTCATAGTTGCAGCAAGCCTAACCTGGTTTGTTACATAACACTTCCAGAGTCTTGTGCAATGCAAGCCTTCCCTTTATATTCATAACATTTTACACTACCTACCTTCTGCATTAAGATGCATGGTTTCCAGAGGTCCAATAAATGCATATCGCATTCCCAATCCATCAGACATCACAAGGTCTAGATCAGTAGGAGATATTACTCCTTCCTAAGCAGCAAAAGTACAACAGGAAGGAAGACTGGTGAATGTTTGCTTTTAATGCAAAATTCCCCATTTTTTGTATATAATTAAAAAATTAGAGAAGTAATAAAAATTAAGGCTAGAAATAGCAGTTAGATTGCAAAGAGAAACACAACTGTTTGTCAGAAATGTCCATCTATTATGCAAGCTTTCCTATGGTCCAGCATAAGCAGTCATTGGTATCTCAAGGACTACTGTACATCATAGTCTCAGAAACTGAGAACTGGACAAGAAAGCAAGCATGACACTCTTAATAGCACATGGCCAAAACAGTTTATATCAAATCCAAGTACTACACCAACCCTTTTAAACACAGGAGTTTTGGCTCAGTGTTACATCTCTCTTCACATTCTCTCAGTTTTCAACTTTTGGGCAGAGTCCCAGCTAGCAGAATGGCGGTGCACCAGTGCATACTGCTCCTGAGGCCACCTGTAAAAAAGGCTGGGTCCAAACTCACAGGCAACGCAGTTGCCACTCCCTCCCACAAAACTCACTGAACATTCAACCTACCCAGCCCCAACCTGCCCAGGGTTCTTGAGTTCATTGCCAGCCTGACATCTCAAGAGTTGGCAGGATAAGGAGCAAGCAAAATGAAGCATTTCTTGTGTTAAAAGTTGAGCACTGCTATTCCACCCACATGTAGCATTAACAAGAAAGCCAATGCCTCCATCACGTTGGGGCAAGCACAGAAAGGCTTGTAAAAGTTCTTTACCTTAATAGATTTACTTGAGAAGAATACTATTTATTACATGACGTTGTTTTCCACAGCTAGAAAGATATGAATTAATGAAGACTTGTTCTAACCACTTTCATCAGATAAAGCTTGGTTTCAAGAACTTGTCCTCTTTATTCCCAGAGACATGAAAACATTTCCATGTGGGTAGGAAGGTGGAAGAGATGCTGAAATGCCTCTAATTTATCTTTTCACCCTACTCTGAGGTGCTCAGCCTACTCAGTGTCTCTTTCTTAACAAGCCCCTTTGAACTTCAGCATACAAGTAGATATACTCATCTGCTTGGCCAAAACCACATTTTCTGTTAGATTTCTCTCTTGCAGGGCCCTGTGTGAATGCCCCTTTGTATCACGCAGTCATGGGCTAGAGTTACGGGTATGCAGGACAGCTCTTCTGATCTGTAGTAGACATTGACATCTGAGCTAGACATCTAGACTCTCTTTATAATCACCAGGGAGAAAAAGGAAATCAGCATCCTAAAGCAGACATCTAGAACAGGTAACGTGAGTTGTGTCCTAAAAGGGCCTAATTCTCCTCACTGATTGAAAGATGAGTAAGGAGCTTAGATGTCACTGTCTACTCTGTGGATATCCCATCTTAAATGAGCTGAATCTCACCCACAGTATCTTCTTGTGTCCATCATTTACATCATCTACTGGTACTTCAAAAGAAACTTATAAGCCACGAACCAACATAACTTCTACAGCAGGCCACAGACATCGAGTTTCATCATCTCAGGCTTAAACTAGACTTTTATGGGACAACCTCAGGCCTCAAACTGTTAGTAGGCATTGTTCCTATCAAAATCAAGCCTGTCTGAATCCCTGTTGCAGAACTCTACCTTGAAAAGGAAACATTGACATAATTTTTAAGACCTATGTACCATACATGGAACACATAATTCTCCTAATAATTTAATTAGACACAAAATGGCAGGGATAAGAAAGCATTATTTTCTTAAAACTAAAGGTAAAGCACAGACATGGTAAAGTAACTCATCTAGAGGCAGATAGAAAGGTCTGCATAAAGACAGGGCTAAACAAAAACCTCAGACAGAATTCAGATTACAGACCAGCATCAGGGTAACTAACACAGGCACCATATGTTCTGTGAAAGCTTTTTCCCCTGACATGGCAACACAACTTCTCTGAACAACATCAGCAAAGCCAACAAAAGTGTTCTTCTGTTGGGAGTGCTTCATCCAAACAATGAGTTGTGCTGGTAAAGCTGTGCTTGATGAGTGGTTCCCGCCTGCCCGCCCTCGTTGACATGGATTTGCGGACAAAAGACTAACTACACATTCCAGACAGACAATTTGAACCACAGCAGCAGTTAAAAACTGTAAACAATGTTAAAAGAGTTAACAGGTTCTTGAAGCACTTCAGAATCATTGCAAATGAATTTCCAAATTAATAACTTGCTTTCTTTGGATACCATAGTCCTCAGCTATTACTCTGACATTTGAAGATCAGGCGCCCTCAGAATCATGAGATGAATGCTTTGCTCTCAGCCTTTTGACTATAGCTGCAATTTGATGCTTACAGCTGCTAAAAGGCAAAAATTGTTGCTACCAGAAGGAAAGCATGATAGATCCCTTCAGCTGAGGGATATAGTATTCTATACAAATGAGCTCAGCTTCTTTCTGTCAAAAAAGACCCTCCTAAAGAAAAGCTTTTTCATCTTCTCTTCATAAATTAAAACCACATAAATGTTACATAAACAAGTAACATAACACAAACAAGTTAGACCATCCTCCCCTAGGGAATAAACCTACTCCCATTTATGATAAGGAGATCCTAAATTGGTGGAATGATTCACCAGGATGCAAGGTCAGCAAGATGTTTTCCACAAGGATTGGTGTTTATGCGAAGAACTGAACAAGAAAGAGTTCCTATCTGGTTTCCCTAAGGATAGGTGTGAAATGATCTTCCCAAGGGGATTTTTCATCCTGGATTACCCTTCTGGTAAGCCTTTGCCTCCAGCACTTGTCAGAGGGAAGAGAAAGTATGTTAAGAGTTCACTAGAAGTTCTGACAGCTACAGAATTAAGATTTAAAGTAA
Source organism: Dryoscopus gambensis (assembly GCA_013389985.1). Taxonomy (NCBI): domain Eukaryota; kingdom Metazoa; phylum Chordata; class Aves; order Passeriformes; family Malaconotidae; genus Dryoscopus; species Dryoscopus gambensis. The sequence continues at coordinate 46,832 of WEIT01014748.1, forward strand.
ATTCCACCAAAATCCTCAGTGATCCCAATGGCCAGTCAAATTTCAAAATCTAGACTACCTCTGACTCCTCCACACTTCTTACAAGACCATTTATATACCACAATCTCATTTTCCTAGAGACTTTAACCTCCAGTGATACCACAAGTTTATCCTAATGAGTCTTTTGTACTTTATTGGTGCTTCTCCCTCTGCAAGGACTCTTTTCACTTTTCCAGAAACCCACGGTAGTTCTGCAGTCTCTGCCTTTAGGCTCTGACCCAGCCTGGTTGGTTTTAATCAGCAGTCTTTCTTTCAATCTCTGAGTCATACCCACATTGGAACTTCTGTCATGGACTTGGTTTGTAATCATACCAAATGTAATGGCCAAAACCTCCCACAATCTTACTTTTTCCTCATTCCACCAATTCATCATGTTCTCCTACTCACTCCAGTCTGTTATAGAGTTATTTTGGACTTCACTGCCTCCTGGGCCACACACTTTCTGTGTCCAAATCTGCCACTTCCCCCTCTGTATCTCCCAAATCCAGTATTCTTTTTTTTGTCTGATTGCCACTAATATATGCATTCTGTCTCAGCAGTACTTGTTACACCCTTCTCTTCACTATCACTTCCATCAAACCCCCTCCATCCACACCCTGATGAGATCTGTTTCCAGTCCTGTCATTTTGAGCATATGACTTTTCTGCCATATGCCTCTAACATGTCTTTCCATTTCATGTTTAAGAAACTTGTTGACCTACACACTTGACACCTCCTTGCTTTGCTGGCCTTTAATCTTTCTTCGTATACGGCACCCTCACTCACCTCACCCTGTAAGAAACACTTAGTATCGACACTATTTTTCTTCCTGTCCCTTTAAACTTCCTTTTTATGATATTCCCCATTTTATGGGGCACTGTAACTAAATGTTTAATGCTATACCTTATCTTCAATCTTTTGGAAAAGTCCTCTGAATAACACTGTAATATAATTAACAGTAAGGAAGTTGGACTTTAAAAAGTCTTGCCAGCATTTAAGGATTGCTAAGCTAGTCACTTGAGAAAGGAGAGGTACATAAATTAATGATTGAAGCCAATGCACCTGATTGCTGCAAAAACAAACTAAAATGGACACACAGCCAAACCATGACTTTGTTTTCCAAAAGATTAACAAAAATGGAAGAGCTGCCCATTCTTTTCATGCCTTACAAATGACTACAACATAAAAGAAAAGCCACTTTTTAAAGAAAAAAAACCACATTAAGACAGTATTAAAATCTTATATGGAGATAAGCAGAGCACTTACAAAATCCATCCTGTAAAACAGTTTTAATATGTTCTTAAAAGCAGCTGAAACTCCTAAATTATATCAAGGTTAAAAAACTGTCATGCTCCACTTGCTATCTCTGCTGCTGTATTTTATGACCTCCTTGCAAATTCCAGGCTATGCTTAGAAAAATATTTCAAAAAGGTAAGATTTCATTCAGTGATCCACAGTTAAAGGACAATCACAGATATTTAGAGTAAGGCTTGAGACTTCTGAATTGAAGTGTTGGTGAAACTGTTTGGTTGTTATTTTCTGGATTATGTCAACCAAAATTTTACCTTCAGAACAAGACAAAGGCAAGCTATTTAATTAATACCCTTTCCAACATAATCCTAAACTACTCTAGAATGTACTGGTACTGGTAAAAGTACAAAAGTAATAATGTCTACACCGCACAGCATGCTTCCCAGGCAAATAAAGGCAGTAAGCTTCTCTTCCAAGAGTTATGAACAAAATCAGACACACCAGTGACCACTGTCAATGGAGATATGAGAAAGCAAATAAATGGTAACAGAGAGTAACAGAGAAAGCAGTTTGAGGTATTTCTCCTGTTACTGGCTAAAGATTATTCTAATGGTTCCAAACTAGTAAAACAAAAATTTAGGGTTGATAAGAGAGGAATAAGGATCTTCAACATCTCACAGTACATCTTTTACTCTCATCATTATCAGCTTTGCAACATTTCTACCAGAGCCCTAACAATCAAATACATAAATAAGAAACCTGTATGAATGCCAGTCTCAGACAGGCTATGAAGTCCTACAGAAAGTTCTCAGATACATGACCTTAAACAGACTGGAGTGCTCCCAAGTATCTGTTTTATCACAGAATAAATGTGGAGCACGAGGAGAAAGAGATAACTGACACAAAAATTTCCTGCCACAAACATCTGCACTGCCCAAATGCTTGTGACTTGAAAGTCAAAACAATCTTTGAAAAGACATCTTGTCACAAAAAGATGAACTCAGATCCAAAATGAAACATCTCTTTGTAGCACTCACCTCAAAGGGAAGCACTTGCTCAAATTACATCTTTTAGACCCATAAAGGAATCCATGGTCTTTGCTTCTAAGTTCTTGTAAAGTCAAACTTCTGCATCCTGTAGTCTACATTCCTAATTACCATATGAGCAAAGTTCTCAGCATTCAACTGTACATCTCCAAATGAGTTTTCTTTCTCCTACTTTCCTACAAATCTGATCTCAACTTTCAAGCCTATTAACTTTTTACCACTTTAACATCACACTTCCCATTCCCACATTTAGTCCAGTCCTGCATTCACAGCACTCATTTTGTGCCCAGCTGTAAAATCCCAGCCTCCCTGTGTGTGCAGCTGGGAAGCCCTGCACCTTTGGCAAAGACAAACTGTATGCTAATATTCAGGTTTCTCATTGCTACTTTAATCACTTTACCCCGAATTATGCTTCTTTCTGTGCTCCAGCATCCACACCACATGCAATTTGAGCACCATGTGGAGTCTTGAGCCTGCATCCAATGTGCTAGCAGAGCCTTACCTTAGATTTCTGGCTGTGTTAAGAATGTCTGCTACTCTTGGACCCACACGGCAGAAGTCGGTGAGCGCCACACAACATTCAGCAAGCAAATATATTTACAACATTTCTTTCTATACAGCCCCATCTTTACTGCCATGCTCTGTATCCCAGCCTTTCGCCCATGACATGATTCCTCAACCACATCTCATCCATCCCAACACAGCACTCCTAAAGAAAACAGAAAGACTGGCAGGTTGTCAGTTTCCCAGATAGATTTGGGAACTAAAACATATTCTGCAAGCTACTTGGCCTATTTATGATAAAGTTTTGAAGATAAATGTTCTAAGTACAGCTGTACTGCATGTCTGTCCTACCATCAATGGCTTTAATAGTACATTAGTAGTTCAA
>WEIT01014748.1:50167-65275 GCA_013389985.1 Dryoscopus gambensis
TTGGGAAGATTGATGTTTTCAACAGTAAGAACTGAAAAGTGACTTCACAATCAGAAGTATGTTTCCCCATTTGGATGGTGCAATACACCAAAAGAACACGACTTTGCAATAAAAACTACTAAAGTTGGCAGCACAACAGTAGAAACACACAAACTGCTCCAAGCCTGCAGCTCTCACCTATCTCCAGTGATTCTCCTCCCACCAAAGGCATTGTGCAGCCTGAGGTCACACAGCTGAAACTATACACCTTTGACAGCTGCTATTGTTCAGGCTTCTGGCATGGAAATACAGCCACCAAAGTTGTGACTGTTTAAATGTGTATTTGCCTGAAACGCAATAAAATTATACAAGAACAGAACAACTTGGAAACTTTGATTTACCACAAAAGCAACTTTCTTTATCTGTCGGTCCTTCAAGCACTATTTTATTACTATTCACATAACCACCACTCCCACAAAAGCATCTTTACAGGTTCATACTAAAGGTTTGCCTCAACTCAGTACCTCCTTTCCAACAGCAGCCCATGAAGTGTTCTTACACTCCTTCCACGGCAAGACCAAGCAGACGATGATACTTTCAGTGACATGTATGGTATGGCCTCAGCTCCCAAGAGTCCAGTCTTTGAGACTTTGAAGCCAGAGGTTGCTTCTGCACAGTCCAACACGAATGTGTCTAAATGATCCCTGGATCCATTCAAATTTTTAGCATCCTATGCTATGCACTGACTATGGCAGTGGCTTCCACAACTGAGTTTATGCTCTCAGAGATGTGAAAGAATCCTGTTAGATTTTTGAGGCATTACCTGAATGCCTGTGCTGACCAAGGACTTGGTATCAATGTGCCTATAAATTACCAGACCAACTGGTCCACAGTTTCCCAAGAACTCCTTGAATTCTTATAAAAGAGGTAAGGTTTAACTTCCATTTTTGCAGAATTGTGCTAGATAGTGTATAAAAAGGTGCTTAAATTAATATTTAATCAACTTCATATTTCAGTTTTGTGATACTCAGATAAGTTCAATTTCTCCTCCACAGTCTGTCATTACTCATTTACTCTTTCCTCCTTCAAAAATCTTGTTCCCAGCATGACTTATTTTATATCAGATCTCTTCATTTCAAGGAAAGGTTACACTGTGGGGATCTCTCTAACAGTGAATGTTGCAGTTGAGCTAGCTTCTTCCTCATGAACTTAACTTTCTTTGCTCACAATTTTCAGTACTTGTTTTTACATTTTTATTCTTGAAGATATTTTTTCACCAGTGTTTTTATGCTTTCAAAACTAATTTAGAGGCTAATTTAGATAGGGCCAGACTCATCAGTGGTGCCCAGCAACAGGACAAGGGGCAACAGGCACAAACTATAAACTCAGAAAGTTACATCTGAATAGGAAGAAAAAAATTCTTTACTTGGACGATAACAGAGCACTGGAGCAGGCTGCCCAATGAGGCTGTGGAGTATTCTCCTCTGAAGTTATTCAAAACCCACCTACACATGATCCTGTGCAACCTGCTGTNTAAACTCAGAAAGTTACATCTGAATAGGAAGAAAAAAATTCTTTACTTGGACGATAACAGAGCACTGGAGCAGGCTGCCCAATGAGGCTGTGGAGTATTCTCCTCTGAAGTTATTCAAAACCCACCTACACATGATCCTGTGCAACCTGCTGTAGTAGAGGGGTGGGACTAGATGACCTCCAGAGGTCCATTCCAACCCCAACTATTCTGTGATTCCGTGTTACTCTCTTTTCTATCCTATGTTTTCCAATATGACTACAGCCTTCTGAAGGGGTTTTTCTTATCATAAACTTGAGACTTTGTATTAGAAGTTTAGCAACAGAAGCCATTTTTGAACTTTAAATCAACATCTCCAGTAGGAGATCAGTTTCTTCCTCACAAAACTGTTTTACTTATTATTATTCACCACCTCCTTTATACTGCTGTATTATGTTGCTAGTGAAAGCCAACTACAGGTAAGCAAAATCAGTTCAGCAACCATGTTTAAATACTTCTTCAGAAAAAGGGTTGCTTTGTTTACAACAATATTACCTTGGTTTTAAGATCTTTACCTATATTTGTGTGCATGGTTGTTTTAAACAGCTTGAGAAATCAAAACACTCCCACAACAAAAGTAAGTCCTACTAAAGCCCAGCTGAAATTCTTCTCAACAGAATAGCAACAGACTCATAACTCAGCTCCTGCTGATGAAAGATTAGACTTTTCAGCACAGAAGAGGGAACTGTGGGAAAAGCTGAAGGGATACAAACAAATGATTCTCAACTAGACGTCTGAATGGGAAGGAGGAGGAGAAATCTGTCTTTACCTACAAGCATCAAGTAACAGTTAAACCTATGAGTGCAGTTCCTGAAAGGCCAAAGAGAAAACCATTTAAAATATTTTCATGACCACTGTTACAGTAGGCCAACAACATTAGAAAAAAAACAAAGAGGAAATGATAAGAAGCCTACAAAAAAGAAAAATCAGTATTTTGATTCCTGTACTTTTAAGATTATTCTTTTGATTGTCCTGAAAATAACAGTATTCTGAAAAAAGCAAGCAGGATAAAGAATAATTGTTATGATCAGATATGACCCTGCTTTTGTCAGTCTTTGCTTTTTATAACTGACATCACTTCTTACTGGGTTTAATTTACACTTAAATATACGTTTTATGTTCATAAGGGACAGCTGAACAAAGATGACACAAATTTAAAGGACGTTTAAATATACAATCTCACTTATCATATCTACAGAACTGACCACGTACTGAAAAAAAAGATATACATACATCCACAAGTCTCCAAGCTTCACTTATCACTGCATACTGTAGTCGATTCAGAACAAACCCCTCAATTTCTCTGTTTAGTTTGACAGGAGACTGACCAATCTTCTTCATCAGGGCATAGGTTCTCTCTGTAGTAGAAGGATCTGTTTCTGGATGAGGAACAATTTCAACCAATGGCACAAAGTAAGGTGGATTTACCTTAAGAAGAAACACAAAAGAACATCAGCCTCCAACAGAACAAGTTAATACAGAGCACCTTTATACTTGGCACTAGCTTGGATAATTTCCAGTGAACACAGTAAGCCTGATATTCAGACCTTGAAAGACTTCACCAATCCAATAAAAGCTGGTGCATTAATTCAAATTAAAAGAAATAATTAAACTTGCACTAAATCAAACTCTGTTTAAGCCCAGCAAAATTCATGGAGCTACACCAGACATGATGGCACTCAAACAGTACTAGAAGACTTTATTCTGACTTGAGGAACTGTTTGCTCAATACTCAGGCTTCTTGTTGTAAGACATTTGGTCACTACCTGTCTTTCCAAATTAAACAAGGCATTTTCTTTTAGACAGTCAGGAACTTTTTAACAAAAGTATTGCTAAATATTACCTGTAAGATGCAACACTTAACAGATAAGCTGTAACTGGCCCAAGCCTGTAAATATGTGCTAAACACAGTAACAGATATCACATAAAACATACTTTAAAAATGTTGCAGAACAGGTTACCTTCAAATATTGTACTTAGAAAAAAATAAATTACCTCTCTCTGACTCTTCCCAAATGTAATTTCTCATCAAGCCAAGACCTTTGTGTAATGTATTTTTTAAGTAAAAAACAAGACGTCCTAAAGAACATCCTGGAAACAGCTAAAAGTTCTTCAGGTCATAGTGTCACAGACAGTAACGCTGCATGCATGCTCTTTCCAGAGAGCATAACTGTCCTTCAGCTGTACTCTTAAAGGTGTTAAATTCAGCTCTCCATCTAGCTCCAGGCAATAGAAGGAGCTAACATATAATAAATTACTACCAGGAATAACACTGACATTTAAAGGAGGGTAATTAAGTACTGATTCTTTCACCATGCTCCCTTATAGTCAACTACGCTTAACTGTGCTCCTGTAAATGCAAGTACAGGATTTAGTCACAACAACGTGCAAGCAGCCTTTCCTCTCTGCATGTTCTTTCTTTTCAGTATTTACATGGTTCCCTTTCCTGCAGGGTCTGACCAACACATAATCTGATGTATGGTATATCTGCTGTAACTACTGATGCAACACACTTCAATCCCTTTGGAGGGCCTTGTGTCCCAGCACAGCCTGTCTCACATCAGTCTCTTCGGCAGTGCCACCACCAACACCGAGAACAGTGTGGTGGATGGACACCATCCAGTGCTGCCAGGCAATTGAGCAAGACCCAAAACACTGCAAGCACCAAGACATTCTCTGAGGCTTTTCTAACCCTTAAGTATATCCCAGGTTCCAATCAGAAAGAGGACAAGTTAATTGTTGAGAGAGACTGAGGCTATTAAAAATTTCCTTGAAGATTAGTGCTGACAGTGATCTTATTGAAATATTCGATTTCATGAATTTGGCACAGGGAGTATATGGGTGTGTTCATGAGCACACTGAGGAGACATAGGAAGACAATGTTTTAGGAGTGAGATAATAGATATTGGTAAAAATTGAAAATGGCAGAAAATAGATGAAATAGGGAATGGGGGAAAGTTTCTAAAAATGGGAACTATTTCAGGGAACAGAACGTCACCTTAGCCTAACAAAGTGACAGCTAAGAAAGGAGATGACAAAGAAAACACCAAAAAGAATTAAGTTACACAAACGCTGCCAACAAACATAAATACTAATTTTAATGGACCGGTAATAAGATTGGAACAAAAATTAGAAGACACAATTTCTAACAGGAGTAGTGGAGTTAAAAAATAATCTAAGAGAGAGAGTTTAATACAGTTTTAAAGTTATTTGATTACAGGGCTTCCTGTACAACAGAGGACTTCACTCAATGGCACACTCTCCTCTAGCTCCATATTTCTAGTTGTGTGACCTAGCAGGCATATACAGCACATGAGAAGAGAACCACTCTGCAGCAGACCTCTACTGATCCACTGCCTGAAACTGCTTTCAGAGAACAGCTGTACCTGTTTTGTATTGTAACGTAAGTATTGTGAGCATTTCTATCATACAGCTGTGCTATGGGATTTTTTTTTTTCTAATTATTGAACCATGTTAAGCAAAGGGATGAGCTGCTTCTGCCCTTTGGGCACTTCATTTCATTTAACCTCAACACCCTCACCGGCGCCAGAGGCTTTGCAACTTTAGCTTTTCATTTTTCTGATATATCAAATTCCACACTTGTTTTCAGTGTCTTGCAGAGCTGCTTGCTTCCTGCAGCCACCAAATCATACTACTCTTCAAGATCTTAGCTCAAGATCTTAGTAACAAACATGAAACAAAAAAAAACCTACCCAAAGCCAACAACTACTACAAAGGAAGCATGTTTCCTGATGCAGATGCAGAAAGGCCCCTGGAAAAGTACACTGGTTTACAGCTTTCTTGGTATACCCAGTACAGCTGAGTAAAGCTGAGATTACTAAGAAAATAGTCTCAGCTGGACTGCAAAGCCACTTTGGAACAATTAGACATTTTAAGGTACTCCAGAGCGTTTGCTTTGAAAAAAGACATATCCTTACAACAGCAACATAGAAAATGTTTACACAGAGACTAGCTACCTTTCCAGATCTGATAAAACCTGGTTTCAGGAGTGGCTCCTCTAAAGTCTACAGTTCAGACTAAACAAAGTCAACTGGTACAGACCAACTTGGGAAAACAGTAAGAAAGAGTACAGTAAATTCAAAGGCTGACAAACAGTCAGGCAGCCAGGAACTGGTTAAAAATAAGAAATTGTATAGTTACTTAATATAGAAATGTTAAAGAGATATTATTTCTTCTTTTGCACTAGAGAAAATTACAATCCTGGAAATAAGAGATAAGTAACTACTGAATTTTAGACTGGAGAAAGGCTAGATCTAGGCACAGATACCTACTTTGAAATTTGATTTTTTTTATTGAAAGGGATTGAAAACTTATTATATAGAAACAAATCAAGCCAAGCCTTTTGTTCCCCTTGCCACCCAGTCACCCCAAGGCACAATGGTGGTGGTGGAGAAGTGTCAGAAAGGGACTGACCAAATACTTTGACACTACAGCATTAGGCTACAGGTGGCTGTAGACACACTACAGTACAGTAATGCTGTATTTTTGTATTCTTGAGCATGCCCAGGGAATTGACACTTTACACTCTGAGGGATGCCCTGGAGAGATATCATGTAGTTACCAAATTGCAGAGACTAGAGCAGTACCTTTCTTCATGACAACAGTCCTCTTAACTGATCAGCCGACCACCAGCCTAACATTGGGTTAACAAATTCATTAGCTTATTGAGTAGTGGAAAACAGAAGCAGTAAGAATCTGAGTGATCAAGACAAAATGCTCTTCCGTGCTGAGGAGAGGTGTGATAAACTGCTGTCTGGCAGTTCCAAACAGACCTCTACAGAAACTCACAAGTGCCTTTGACCATTTTGAGGTTCTGCTGCAACCTCTAGTCATTCCATTTTTGCATCACTGCCCTGTTCCAGTTGGTCATGAAGAACGCAAATTCAGCTCCAATTCCAATTTGTTCCATTTCATAATTCCTTAATTCCTCTTTCAGGTATACTGCTTCTGCATCACAAGTCTGAAGAAACTGGAGTCTCAATTTCTCATCTTTTATCAATATTGTCTGACAAGCACATGCAGCTCAGTGTTTGGATTCTTACTGTTACCCAGCAGAAGATGAAAAAGGATACTAGAAAAGACTAACAGTGACATAAGAAGAAAGTAGCAATGTTATGTGTTTGTATCCAAGACATAGAATTCCTACATTCTGAAAGCCAGTAGTTTGAGAAACACACAATACAAGCACAACAGCTCACACAGAACATGTCTTGAGCCAACAGTATGCAATGTGCTACATCCTCTCAATTTTGTAGATGATTGCTGCTGCTCACAGAACAACCAAACTACAGCTTTTTTGAAAAGTTGGCCCCATGAACACTAACAATGGCGCACAAGAGCCCCAAATACTCTTCTGTGTCTTTCAGTCTGCAGGAAGGAGTTTGGGATGCAGTTTACACAAAAAAGAAACATGCCATCATACTTACAGGATGTGACACGATGCATTGCTTAACATGTTTAAGGCCAGTGAACAATTTGCTGGGTAAGAGACATGAGGTCGAGCTGCTCAAGATAACATTGTCATCCACAATAAGATCCAACTGACCAAAAATCTTCTTTTTCAGTTCCAGGTTCTCTGGAGTACATTCCTGGAATAAAACCAAAAAACAGTATTAGAATCATGTAGTTCAATAGTATCTAGCCATACATTTCAGACTTTCTTTGATTCCACACTGACACCTAGGAACTCAGCACAAACCACCTATTTTAATCAGCCTATATATAGCAGTGAGCCATTAACATTAACACAAAAATATCTTCCCATAGTTACAGAAATGAAAAGCCCAAGAGTTTATGTACAGCAGAAGATGGACCACCACACCCCACAGGAGATTCAACACAAAAGAAAAGATTCTGCTTTGTCCAAAATACAGACTTTAAATCATACAGGGAGATAACACAATACAGAGGAATAAGACGTGGTCTCCACTTTTTTTCTTTTTTAAGATGATCTCACATGATAGAAGACAGTATTCTCTCTCAGACAAGATGGGAATGAACAGGTATATCTCAAAAGAAGACAAACTTACAATCTCCAGAACTATGGCAGGAGATTCCAAGGTACAGCTCTGCAACCTGTACTTAAACAATTCCTGGAGCTGAAATTTATGAAGATACTGAAGTATTTTAAGTGTGAGGGTCACTGAGAAAGATTTCTGAAGTAGAATGGATGCTATCAAAACTTCTCCCAAAGCTACTGAGTATGTTCACCTCTACATTACTGTGTGAAATTTCACATGTATGAGCCAAGAGCCACAATCTACAGTCACTACATTTCCAAAGTTATCTCCAGGAGCTGCCTGAAGGAGACCATGCAAAGATCCACTAGTCTGGGACGAGAAGGACATGGGATAATAACTGCAGTGGGTCCCACAAGCAACAGAAAAGTCTTTGATCTACAAGAAGAAAATGGAGGTACAAGGTCAGCTTGTTTTCTAGGGTTTTTGGAAGAGTTTAAAAAAAAACCAAACAGGATCCCAAAGCTGCAAAACCTCAGCTTTCCCTTTCAAACACACAGAAAATATCTGCTCTTTTCCAACTCTAACCTTCTCTCACCTGTCAGTACTTTGTTTTGTCCTTCTTGTTATACTGAACTATGCATGGCAGGGTTAGGAAAAAAGGCTACCTATTCAACATAACCCACAATTTACATTTAATATCTGCAGCTTCAGACAGACTCTGTGGCAGGAATGCCCGGGGCCAGAGTTTTTAAAAAAATAAATGGGTTAAAAGTAATTTGAAGTCTTAAAAAATAAGTTGCATGGAACAGTACTAAAGGTTCCATGATGCAGAAGAGATAAACAGGGTCATTTAAGAACTCCAGATAGAGCCCAAAGTATTAGACAGCCTTATCAAAACAAAATGATACTCTGCTCATAGTTCCAGAATCTCTGCTTGTTGGTTAGGTTTAAATAGTTTCTTTTAGTGAAGCCAAAGAAGACGAGAACTCTGCAGATACTGTTCAAGCTAATAAAAGAGCTGCTCTGAATAGGTTTGTGAACTTGAAACTCTAAGCCTGCTCTCACATCAGATGATAATCAAAAAGGCAAACTCAAATCTGCTGGAAACTCAAACCTGCCACAGTTACGTAAGGTTTCTGAATGGGCCATTTGCTTGGAGTTTCTTGTACAGTGTCACAATTGTATTCAGGTTGTTGGACCACTGCAATAAAGTTTCTGTTCTCAAGCATGCAATTATTTTCTCAGAGACACCAATTCCCTGAAGAACAGCGGGAAAATTAAGCTCTAAACAATCCATTAAACAGGAACCTCACTTGCTGTCAATTATGGAGCCTGGAGAGCTTTGAAGCTATTCTGTTTACCCTGAGAAAGAGAAAATCAAACAGAGAGCAGATAAGATACGGGTTTAAAGCTACCACAGTTTCTCTCAAAGAATCAGTGCAAAAAGGTTACCATGCACCACTACGCATTTTAAGTGACACTGTATATTTCTGTGCCCCTTTCTTAGGGAAGATCATACTTCTCATTTGCAGTGAACAGTATACCTTTGTTCCAAGGCCTGGTCACCTAAACAAGGTTGCTATAAATCTGACTTCCAATTTAAACTTTATTGGACATCTCTTAACAGCCTGATCAAAGCAAGACAGCTGTTAGTTGTTAAAACCCATCTCCTGGAAGTGTTGTATTAAATTAAAGGCTTAAAGGTAATAGAAATTACACTATTCAAATATATGTTTGGAGAACACACAGCAGCTACTTGAACCAGATTATGAACTCTTAAAGAACTACACAAAGATAAACATATGCTAGACTCCCTCCCTAGCTAACTGATACACCACATGGCAACTGAGGTCTAGTTGCTCCTAATTAAGAAGCTGCACTCACATGACACAACCCCTGAAATGCCAGTACATGGAAAGCCAGTGAGTTTTATCTGTTAAATCCAGTGCCTCTGTGTTTTTGTATAGGCATTTCTCACCACGCCATCCACCATCTGTGCTCCCACATGCATCCATGCTTACCTAAATGCACAACTTCATTTTCCTATATTTAAATGCTGGCATCTACCCAGGTTCTTCCCATCCATTCTCAAATATGCCAAGGTAGCAACACCTCTGTACCTCCTAGGAAAACACTCCTGAAAACATTATCTTGCAAAATACCTTTTCCTTATACTACCAATGAGAATAGCTGCTGAGCAATTTATTAGTACTGGGAGGCAAAAGAAACAAAATATGGCCTGAAGCAAAGCCCTGCAACACAGTGGTATGGTCCTAAAATAAGTAAACATCCTACACAAGCAGTATAAGATGGCAGTATAAGATGAAAGCCAGATCTTTAAACTGGCATGCAGAAGGTCAAAGATTAGCAAGCAGTCAGCAACAAGCAAGCCACTTTCTGTAAGATCATCTGGAGATGCTGCCGCAGAGAGCAGCATCAAGCCTTCCCAATAACAAATATAGAGTCTGATGGTAGTCACAAGCATAAGGAATTGCTGAATAAAGAAGTCTGAAAGCTACAGTTGCACAACAATTAATTCCTACCTCCTGACTAGATGCTGTCTGCTGCAAATTTGAAACATAAACAAGAAAGTGTTTCTTCCCTGGCAATCTTAATATGAAGATTTATGATAATATACATTCCTGCAAACAAAGATAAATCTGTCTTGAGCTCTCCTAGACCTCTCTTCATTCAAGGAGTATATCCCATACCACAGGATTCTTCCAAGCAGATTTTGGCCCAACAGGCCAAAGTTGTCTCTCCTGAAGTCTAGAGCTGTAATCCCAGTTTTTGTCTTGCTTCTCCTCTCAGGATCCTCAACTTTACCATCTCATGGTCACTATAGCCAAGACTTCTCCCCGCCCCAACCTTCACATCTCCAACCAGTTCTTCATTGTTTGTGACGTCCAGCACAACATGTCCTCTCCTCTATTTCTCAACCACCTGTGTTGAAGTTAACATGAATGCATTCCAGAATCCTTCTGAATTCTTTGTACTCTCCTGTGCTGTCCCTCCAGCAGATACTGATGTGGTTGAAGCCCCACCATGAAGACATGGGCCTGTGAATGTGAGGCTTCCAAAGAAGGCCTTTTCTTCCTGATCAAGCGGTCTGTAGCAGACATCTACCACAAAGTCTCCCATTGCGGTGGTCCTGCTAATCTTGACCCATAAGCTCTCAACTGGCTCCTCAATCAAACCAAGGGAGAGCAAGAAACACCCTATTCCCCTCCCACAGATACTCCCCTCCTACCCTCATCTTGTACCACCTAACCGCCAAGAGTTGCATTTCACTGCAAGACCGCAGCTGCTACAGCAAGAGCACCCTGTGCCCTTGCCCAGCCATAACTGAGGTAGAAAATTATTTCCTAGAGTTCTGCAACTTCCCTTTTCCCAGTAAATTCATAAGGTTTTAAGCAGCAGGTGAACTGTTTAGGAGCCATGACTACTTTGACTGCAACAAGAATGCTCCTCATCTTCTGCAACTAAGTGAGGATCTCCAAATGTGCCACAGGCCCCTGCTCTGTTTACACACATATAAAACTTACAGCATTTTAAGGAGCCTCAGCTTGTCAGTGCTGTGATTTAGCTGACATTTTTAAGGCACTCCTGTAGAACAGTTCCCAGAGTCAAGTGACAGCAATCCTCTCCTCCCATGGAATGAGGCCGTAGCAGCAGCTTACAAAGCACCGAACTATCCCACAAGCTGGACCCAGACTGTCAGCACTCCTGCAACAGGAACCACATTATGTCCAGCTTTTTGTGGGAATATAAAGAACTTCACAGGATTAAGAGACAAAGAGTTCTGCATCTCAGGAGCTTTCCTGAAAGCTTGGTGCCTAATACATTTCTATAAACACTTCCATTATCTTCTGTAGTTATAATCCACTAGAAAAAGAACTTTATAGAAAAGACAGGCATAATTGTTTTATTTTCAATCTAACAAGTCACTTGAGAATGTTTTACTTCTAAAACAAAGCCTGATTAACATAAACCTACAAAAAGCTTTGGTGTGTGGATTTTTATACCTATAACCTGAATGCTATTTAAGACAGACATCAAAAATATCTGAAAAGGAGACTTGCAAATTTAATGAAATGGAGATTTCAAATCACTATCTATAGATAGGAACTGCACAGTCAAATATAACTATTCCATAGAACTTTACCACATCTAACTAATAGAATAAAGGATTCTTGCCAAAGCCTTATTGAAAGAAGTGTATGTGCTAAAAAAAGGTCTCTGCAAATTAAATTCTGCAATTTGAGAACCAGTTCTGTCCCCCAATACCACTGGCAAAGTTGAGGTTACTGAAGTTACCAAAGCAAGATTCCATCTATTTGCTCCATCTTGCACACAGACTGCTGTGTTTCAGTCATTGCCACCATTTTATTGAATCCACATCAAATTATATTTTATTTAAAAGAGTGTTTAAAATGCTCACTACTATCTTTAGTATTTCAGTTCTAATTATTATAATTTCTAGTTAGGCTTGTGTGTTGACATGCTGGTTTGTTCTGTTCCTGCAGGGTTTAGGTGTGTATTTCCATTCTGGAAGAGTGAAGATGCACCTTCTATTAAGGAAACTTGAGCTTTTTTCTATTGCATTCCATGTCAGACACTACAGTGCACTCTAGTCAGTAAACAACAGTCACACATGAATCTGGGGAACTACACCTGCAATTAAAAAATGTGACATTTTGACTGCAGAGGCTGGAAGTTCAGCAAGTGAAACAATCAGAGATATAAAACTGTATTTTTAATATCAGAACAAATTATTAAATCGGAGTATAAATTTTGCTCCTGATATTATTGTTAACCAATAGAACTTAGCTCAAATATAATTTGTTTTGATACATTGAATAGGTTTGGTAATTTCACAAAATTCAAAATTATTACATATTTCAAATGCAAATACTTGACTTAAAGTATTTTGGACTTTTCCATCAAAAATAGTTTTAGATGCATATTTTGAGGCACTTTAGAGATGGATGGATCTAACAGTATACCAAGACATTAATTAAGACAAGGTGACAAACAAAAATTCGTTATTTCAAACTTCAAAGATGGTGAGGGGAAGACATATTTACTTCAGGCTTTTTCTGTAAAGTGTTGCTACCCTCCTTGAGGATAAAGGCAGGGCCAGCAGCTGGGTGGGAGGCACACAGAGTCTTGCACAGCTTTGGGATGAGACACACACACACAGCTGTTATCGAAGGAGGCCCCAGGCTGTTGCAGACCTTTCAGTGCAGTGTTAGTATTTCAATCAGTTAAAACGAGGAAGAAGGAGGAAAAAACAAACCAAAACAAACCACCACAAAAACCCTGAAACACTTGGATGTGATGCAGAAACCCAACCCAGTGGGATACACAGAGGGGAACAGGAGCTTGTAAGCCAATGGCAAGAAAGCATAGTAAGGACAGCAGCTCCGCTAACTGAAAAGCAGACTGGCCGTTTGTTAGGAATGCCAGGGCCACATTATCACCATGTGAGACAATTATAAAAAATATGAATAAAATATAGGCATGCAGGCTTCACATCCCAGGGGTTCAGTTCCAGACGTTCTGTGGGCTATGTATGGACTGGAGCAAAATGCTAAACATGGGAGGAGAAGGAGTCACACCACAAGAGAATTTTAAGAACAGGTTAACACATTTTTTACAGACAATTGTCTAGATATGACTGATCCTGCCTGCCTTTGGTCTCATTACTAGATGAGGAAGCTTATTGTAAAAGCAGTTGCAAAAGCATCATTTAAAGCACCAGCACTTTCAGGCTAAACTAATTTTAAAAAATAATAATTTAGGGCTATAAATCACTTTAGATCTAGAGTGATAACTTCTTATTTGTCTTGAAAACATGAGCTCATATGAGCGTGAAATCTGATGCTTCATAAATCAGTACCTCTTGAGTGACATGAAAGATCGTCAACTGCACGATACTGTGCATGAGGTGAAATCCAGCACTTGGATGGAAACATTTTGTACTTTCCTATGTTTCATAAACATACTCTGTTAAAGAATCTGAGCAATAAAAATATCAAGTTACTGCCATTTTATACTGTTCTGAATAAATGACTGAATTACAAGTGTCTGTTCAACCTTCAGTTAAAAAACCCCAGGATTTGCAGAGGTACTAGTTTTCAGAAGTACATTTTCTAAAATCAAACTTGCAGATTTGGGGGGGTGGGGGTTCTGTGAGGAGCTTTTTGGCTGTTTTTTTGTTTAAAACAAATACAGCAAATGAAGATGAGTTTGCTTCATCTCCTGTTAGTATCATGGCATGAAAAGATCCATCTTTTTCCATGATGTTCACATGCTCTACAAAATTTTCAAAAGACAGACAAGTCGATCAGGCTGCTACAGATGAAGATCGTTTTTGTTCCCTCAGTAAAGGGCAGTAAGATCTCAAACAAGTTGACTGACATCCTCCTCCCCACATCTTCTCTGAAACAACTAGATTTTCTCTGTTTTCTTCTACCCTGATCTCATCCACCCTGAAAAATAGGGAAAGTGATCTAGAAAGGCAATGGAAACAGTACTAACCCAGAAAAGGGACCAGGGAGCAACAGAAGAGAACCTGAAGAGCAAGATTAGTTGTTGGGCAGGATGACAGTCTTGACAACCTCCTGAAACAGGGACCAAAACCATATTCAAGACTGTAATGGTAGATGACACCAGCTGTTATATGCACAGAATAGATGAGAAATGAATGTTAGAAAATTTGGAAGGACGTAAGTCCATTCAGCAGTAGCACCACTGCAGTGACACTGGCAAGCCGTTTACCTAAACATTATCTTTCAGTTCAACTCAGACACTGACTTAATAAAATGTTTTACAGCAAGTCTTTAAGGTCTGATCATTTCAATCTTTAAAATCAGGAAGAATTTTCTCAAAACTTCTGCAAAGTCAGGTCACATGCTTAAAACCTGTTCCCTCAAAAGCCAAAACCCAACTTCTGGTGCCTCAGGCCAGTGTTCAAGCTCAGTAGGGTAAATCCAGGCCTAAGGTTATATTTGCCCAGGTAAGGGCAAACAGACCCATGTTTGTCTGTCCAGGGCTCAATTCAGAAGAAGCCATGTTACTGCAATGCTTGCACACTCTGCCTGCCAGCAGTTTTGTTTTTACAGAGGTATGTGACTAACAGAGACTCCAAACCGGTAAGGTCTTCTAGCCTATGAACTCAGGGCAGCTGAAGACATCTTCACCCACTGTCTGCAGATATTCCCTCATCCCCAGAAGTAAAAGGGTTCTTGAAAGCTGTCAGGAAAGTCAAACAAAAGCTATGAGTAGAAACTGGTAACAGACAAGTCAAAGACTAATTTTTATGACCAGAGACACAAGACACCTGTTGTCAAAGCTCCAAAGTCAATGCTGATTTTGCACCCTGAGGCACCACCGGGCTTTTTGAAAGCTGTTAACACCGTTTTTTAAAAATATGTCTAACTGGAAAAGATGAAAGAGCCAGAAAGATCTAAAGAATCTTAGAAAGATCTAAAAGATACCAGGTTGAACATCTATTAGTGTCGTTATCACCAGCTCCACAGTCTGTCTGAAGGTGTAATGGGGGAGAGGAGGAGA
>WEIT01014749.1:2843-18471 GCA_013389985.1 Dryoscopus gambensis
TAAATTTTCCCCCTCCAGGACAGCAAGTGACTGTTTTTTTGGAAGGAGTCTGCCCAGATGGGTGAGACAAGCCAGGGCAGATGCTCTTTGTCACTGTTTGAAGGTTTTTGTTGTGCTCTCAGGAGTTCAAGGCTGCTCCACGCTACAAGGGGATCCAGAAAGTTTCCACATGGCTCTCTACTCTGAGGTCTCTTTCCTTTTACAAATATCTGTTTCCCCTCGTTCTAGTGAATATAGCAAAAGATAGCACTCACTTAAAAACATTTATTTTAAATACATGTTATGTAGTAATCTCACAAACAGTATTTTAATTGACATAACTCTCTACAAGATCTACAACACTTCTAACACCAAAAGGCTTTTTGTTCTTAAGGCTACTCATAATAACCAAACCAAATAAACCAGTTACAGAAAGTACTCAGCTCCTGTCTAAACGTTTCATCTTGTTTCACAAAACAAGTCAAGAGCAGAGCTGAAAACAGAATTTAGGCCTGCTATTCTTAATTTTCAACGCAGCCTCAGGACCCATGCTTGTAGTATGATATTCTGCCACAGTGGCAGTGACACAAGCATCGTGCTTACAGTACTGGGCATAAATCATGAAATAGAGACTTCCGGGCCTTAAACATTTGAAAAGGAATCACCACACCCAATGTCACGACTGAGAGAATTTTTTTTACAGATTTGGGTCACATCTGAAGAGGCCAATAATGCCCTCTTGTCAGTCTGCGTTTCCCTTGTTTTTTCCCATTGGTGTTCTTGTTATAAGTAATAATTGTAATAATGAAGAAAACAGGCACATATGCCTAAGAGAAAACATGAGTGTAGTAAAGCCTTGCTATTTCCCTGGAGGTCGCCCATGCAACAGAAAGCATGGTCATTTTCCGAAGTCTATTGAGAGACTCCCGCAAGAGAAGAAGATACAGTTTAAAGAATGTATATAGAAGGCAGGTCCCAGAAAGGTAACTCAGGGGCACTAGACGTTTTTGGAGTGACTGCAGTGGATTTCTACTTAATTCCAAAAACCCCCCTGTGCAGACCAAGAGGCAGAAGCAACCTCAGGCTTTCTTCAAAATTTGTCTCACTGCTGGATGAGAAAGGGCATTTCCTCCCTGCATCCCAGCACTACTTCAGCAAACCAGTCAAACAAAAATCTCCCTTCTGAAGTTGAAGCACCATCAAAATACACACAGAAACGTCAGCAATTTCCAAAACCACACACAAAAAAATTTCTCCTGCATATTAGTGGTGCAGACCAGAACCCCAAGTCACTGCATCCTTTGAGGTTCACTTACCATGAATGCATATCCTGGCTGTCATTATTCATACATAATGCAAATTGGCATGAACTAGTGTTCAGCAAGAAAGAATGGGGCATATCTAAAAAGTGCATTAAAGTTGCAGAGGAACGATATTGTTCCAGAGACGGGATTAGGTCTCACAGCTCTCTGAAATGGGTTATGGAGATGCAAAAAATCTACTGACAAGCAGTGGGGATACTTAAAACAAGGAAGCTTCTCTCTGGCTGTGTTTTTACTTTATTCTTTCAACAACTACTCACCCAATCTTCTTATTCAATAATTAAAAATGCAGTCTTTTGTGGGTTCAGAGTTTAAACAAGTTCCTTGGAAGTAGTGATTTTTTTCTTCAGGACCATCTTCTTTTTAAAGTGATGGAGGCCTGTGGCATACCTGCACAGCAGAATCTACAATGTGTAGGGTCTTTAATCCAAAACAACCCTAAACCACAAAGAGCATCATATGCACTCTCAGCAGAGTTCATCGCAGTGCTGGCAATTCCGCTTTTGTCTAAAAGAAAATTTAATTATCTATTAAAAGAGGCCAGTTGTTCTGGCTTTGGTGGAGGCAGCCTTGGTATATTTGGGTAACACAGATGCGTGTCTCCACAGATCCTAAAATGCATGAACAATGCACAGGTCTGGGATCATGAACTTCAGTTACTCTGAAAGTTTAGTGATCTCACTTGAGTTACTCCTGGTTTACTCAGTGCAAGTAAGAAAACTGGACCCTCAGCCTCTGTACAGTTACACCTTTTATTTTAGAAGAAATGAAACTAGCTAAAATTATTTGTTTCATAAAAAAAAAAAGGACATTCTTTGCAGTCTGATAAAATCTTCATGAACTCTACCCCTGAATTTAAAATACGCATTTCAATCTCACTGGCAGGTACCCTTCAGAAACAGTTGTTATCTGCAGTATCAGTCTGGGGAGGGGGCGGGGTAAAAGAAGAAGAAGGAAAAAAAAAAAAAGATTAAAAGATCAAGTTACTCTTCACTTCCAAACAAGCCCAGCTACAGCTGTACATCAGCTTCCGAGCAACTGCTCTACAAACATACAACAGGGCTTCTGTCTTCCCACAGGGTTTGCTCGGGTCACCCGCATGTGGCGTGGATTAAAAAGGCAGGAAAGCTCCATTACAGAGCAAGCAGAGCCTCGAGTTAAACGGGGGAGCCGGTGGTAAATATCCCGTCCAGTGCTCCGTCCCGAGGGGGCTCCCCCAGATCCGGAGGAGCCCACACACAGCTCCCGCACCGGCCACAGCCACGCCGGAAAGAAGGGCCCAAATCATCATTCTGCTTTTATACTTTCACCATCTAAGCAAGAGGAAGTCGGAGGGAAGGAGACCAGAGAATTCAGTGAGGTTTTCATAGGCAAAAAGAGGATATTATAAAGAGGCAGCCTCTGATTTTCGGTAGCGGTAGAGTGATGGATTCAGGCAGCCTGTGCAGACTATGGAATTCTTCTTATCATAAGAAAACAGTAAAAAGGAAAAGTGACATACAGCAGTAGTTAGGGAATAAGGCCAAACCTCTTTGCGGTGTGTGATCACCAGTAACTCTGGCCATCATCAGGTGCCACCTCCCACGTGCTGGAGAAGTCAATCCAGCCCCTCAAGGCTGCAAAGGCAAACTAGCTGCTTTTAAACAAATACCTTTCCAACTGAAGAGCTCTCCACTCCAGCTGCCATATCCTATTTACTCAATATATTTCCAGCCTGCTGCCTTTGGGACCAAGACTGCCACAGCTCACAACTTTTCAGGGACATTTCTTCATGTATCAAGAGCTCTTGAACCCTTTGAAGAGGGTTTATAAATCACCAAATGCTTCCCACAAACACACATAGCTGCTATTTGTATTTAAGTTCCCGTGATCATAACATGTGTGTCTTGACAGACCAGTGTGGTCCAAAATTTTGTAAACACTTTAAAGGAAACTAAAACTCAGCTATACAGAAGCAAGCAACAGTGCAAAGAAGCAAAGGAAGTGGAAGCTCCACTTGGCCTGTTGGCATACTCCATCTTATTCCCACTATGTCTGCTCTCAGTGCTATGTTACATGTATTTTGCTGATTCCTGACAGCAGCTTCCAAAAAAACATAAACAAATCAATTATGTCACTTTGTACTTATAACTTAACCAGACCTTGGCATGCACACACACATGTCTTTTTCTTCTTTTTTAACATGCAAGTGCCTCCAGTGCGTTCACATTCTCAGGGTGATCAAGCTTGGTCTGACTATTGGCTTTTGGAGGATCTGATGCCAGTCAGCCATGCATAATGGCCTCTTTGTCTCACTGTCACATGAGCAGCATTGTGTTACAATCATTGTCACTCTGGGCTCAAACTGCAAAGCATGCTTTCACACAAAACACTCACTTTGGGGGCTCCTTTTGGCAGAGCCCTGCAATCGAAATCTGCTCTTTAGTTAATCAGCCCAGCAACGCTGAAACTTTAAAAGTCAGGATTCAAAAGCTCTCATCCAAATCAACAGATTTTGAAGCTTCTGTATGGGCCACATGAAGAGCGGGGCAAGTAACGTAATATAGCCATCTTTCATTTAAATCGCTTTAAATCATTTTTCCTAAGCCCTTTGATAGCAGAGGATCGTGCTCCAAATAACACTGGGGCATGGGGGGAAAAAAATCCCAAGTCAAAGTTATCTCCACCTTGAATATTTTTCTCCGGTACTTCAGAAAAACGCCTGCAAGATAAAATCAAAACATTTCCACAGGACAAAGACAAGTAACTTAACAGGTGACAATGTTATTTTACTACTTGCTCTGTAAATCCTTTAAATTCACCAAGAACACCCAACCCTTCCCCCTCCAAAAAAACCTTGAAAAATAGATAGACAAGATTTCTGTGTAGGAGAAACTTCAAAAGTTGTTTTAAACATGCTGAACTCATTGAAACCCTGCACGGATGTCTCTGTTTTCATGAATGAAAAATATTCTCACAGGGCTGAAACCAAACCATGTTAAAAACAACATCCTCCTGCCCGTACTGTCTCTTGAATAAGTTTGTGCTGAAAATTTTTATCTTGTGGAGCTACTCCTAAAATACAGCACTACTCACTCTGAACAGGAGTTACAGGACCTACCCCTGAAGGAAACAGGCACTTTGTGGGAAGAACTCATGACATCATAGTTGTGATGTGCAGAAAACTTTGGGAAGCAATGGCTTCTTCCCAAAAGAAATGGGCTTGTGCATGGAACAACAAACTACCAGCTCACATACCATCTTCTATCCAGTTCATTTTTCTTTCCTCTGCAGTCCATCAAAGTAATGTAACTTCTGAGCTCTGGTTTGGTATTCTACACTGGTACCACTTGTACACATGCCAGTTGCCTTAAACACACATTATCCTTCTCTGGATCATTATTTTTTTTTATTAAGCAGCCTGAGCCAGCCTTTCTCCTTCTCTACATGTTACACCTTCTCCCCTCTGCTGCTTTGAGCAGACCCTTCCAGATGAGCACTGCCGCAGAGAAACACCACCAGAGTGGGTCAGGGCCACCCTGACTCTCACATGGACAATTCTACTCAGACCACAAACCCCTCCTGGTCTCCTCTTGTCCAGCCAGACAAATTCACCTTCTGCATCATCCTAAGGTCATCTCTGAGATGCTCCTTGCCTTTCATGGTCTCTTCCCATGCCCAGCATTTCCAGTACTTTACAAGCTGCTGGCCCTTTTTTTGGCAAGGCCTTGGTTCCAGCCATCACTGGCAATATACTGGTATTACAGAGAAGTAGTTCTTCACTGTCTCCTATTTGAAGACTCTCATCTGAAAAAAAGAGCTATTATTAATCCATTTAAATGTATGAATTTCCACAACTTTTGATGAAAAATAACATGACTCTAGCTTGACACCTGTCTTCATTATTTAATTGTCCTTCGTTATTCCCTCTTGCCTTTTGTCTTGGAGTTTAGTTTATAAAAGGCAAGATCATTTCTTGGTATTGTTCTTGTGCTATTGTACATCTCCTGTGGCTGCAGTGGTGGACACTATAGCAATACAAGTTGTAGCTCTTCGTGACAGTGATCCTAATTCTAAAATGACACACTAATATGAGGTCTTTATATTCAAATTTCTTTGAAAGAAGAATTTTGCACACACTTGCACCTCTGTGTGTTCAACAAATATGATCTGGTAGGCTGAGAAGGGTGTTCTTTTACAGCAACAGAAAAACGATTAGATTTCTTTCCTGAGGTCACACAGCAAGTCAATGTCAAAGTTAAAATTATGTTTTCTGCTATATCTTTTCATTGTCTTGCACATCAAAAGAGCTCAGAATTAGTATCTCACTGCTGATTATAGGCTAATTTCTCTGACAATCAGATGTGAAACACAGATAAAACATGAAGAGATGGCTGTCCATGTTTTAATATAAACATAATGTGTACATCCAGAGGCATGAACCACAAATCCTTACACAGGCAAAACATCAATTAAAGACCAGACAGTTTGAATGCGTTAATTAACATGAATGCTGACACAATCAATAAAGCTATTCCAGTAAAGCAAATCCCTCCACAGAATATTTCTCCTAGTTTTCTGACAGATGGCTTTAGATAATACATACTCTTTTCACAAGTAAAAAAACCATTTGGAATATCAAGACACAGATTCTTCTCACAGATGAAAAAATACTGCAGTTATAACATATCTACATTTATGCTATGCTGACTGGAGCATATGAAGTCAGTACTAATTACTGACAAACTAATCTGTTAATATTAAAAATCAGGATCAAATTCCTGGCAGTAAGTCAGTAACATAAGCACTACATACCGAAATCTGATTCTACTGGCATCATTCATCAAGGAAGACACCACCACTTAACAGGAGTAAGGATGTACGAACTTTGACTGTCATTTCACTGCACTATTCCAGTCCATACCTAAAGAAACATTATTCATCTACATTGTGTTCCACTAAAATAAATTTTAAAAAATAAATACGGGATCACATCCATCTTACAGTACTATCTACATAACTTTGGGGGGTTTTTTACCAACATATCTTTGGTTTGACTAAAACTGTGGCACATACACAAAGAATCTGGTTTTTACCTTCCTCAAAAACCACTTGCTTCCCCACTTCATTTTCATGAAGTGAAAATGCCTAGACAAGAAAAAGCTATGTAGAGAAACCATGCAAAATTCCTGCCAAGTAATCTGAATATAAATTCAAGGGATCCTTACCAGCTGCAGTCAAAAGGCCACTCCAAACTCTGCTAGATGTTAATCAAACTTAAGTATGTTAATGCACAGTTCCTGTGTTCTTTGCATAGATGAGTTAATTGCTTTTATTAAACTGCACTTGCCTCCTTGGCAGGGTGTGTGTACCCGTACAGCTGAACAGCTGATTTGTGAAAAACATGGTTATGCAAGTCACCAAAGGACTGTTCACTTCGTCAAACCCTTCCGCTCACCTCAAACTAGCTCATTTAACACTGTAACCCCTGGACAGGTCCTCCAGGTGCCCACTCCCACCTCACCAGTCGCATTTAAAATGATGGCATTAGCTATCTAAGTTTTAAGTAGACATCTAAATAGTGAAATTTATAACAAAGGGCTAAGGCCTCTCCCCCCTGAGACAGTTTCTGTCTGTGGGGACTCAAACTTGGGGTGCACAGCCCTGCCTCTGGAGAACTGTGCCACCTCTGGACCACTTTACCACCTGATACATCAGAAAACAGGAACTCTCTTTCCAGGGAAATTAAGTAGGCACAGCCTGCTGACTTCACACAGGTCACTGAGCTGCCTGCACCTTAGAATTTTCTTGCCAGATATGGATTATAGTCAGTGAGCAAGAACAGAAATTTCATGGTCAGTCCTGTGAATTGCTCATTTCTGTCAGACTCATAACACTCCAGACTTACAACCACACACTAAGGAGCCAAGCACAAAGCCATGGCATCTCTACAGCACATTAACAGTCAATACTAATATGATACTATTAACTCACTCCTTGTGGGAGCAATATACATTTAAATTTGACTGTATGACAAGGGCCCATCATTGGCTGTGTGTAAAAATTTAGATTTTATTACAAAAGGTGCCATATATTGATGTTTGGAGGTGCATGAGTTACATAGGCAAACAAGTAGAAACTTGGTCCTAAATTACAGTTTGTCCAGCTTTTTGAAAATCTGAAGCACACCTGCCCAGCTGGTCTTTCTGATTTGAGATGGAAAATCAAACTAGACATGCCAATACTATTTCATTTACAGGGCCAGTAACTAGCCACCAATACAGATAATTTGGCTACCCAACTGGGTATTTTCCTAAATTCTGTCTCCAGCTGAGACAGTTGCACACCCCTCCACTTCAAGAGGAACACACACACCTAATTGCATATGCTTTTCTCCAGTATTGTGCTGTTAGGCACAAATACCATTTAGGGATGTTGACAAGGCAACTGAAGCCAGCTTTCAGTTTCAGTCTCACATCAGACATGCTGCTCAATCAAAGAATCTAAAAGATTTTTCAGCAAAGGTCTGCACCTTATCTGCTTGGAAACAAATGCCACTCTCCAGGGTTGTCTTTCTGGAGTTTTTTTTTTTGTTCTTCCAAGATGCAGGATAAAAACATTTTTTCATAAATAGAGTCATTATGTTAATCAACTTTTTAAGATGCTGCTGCCAAAGCTGAGTTATCAACTTGATAAAATAAGCTATGAAGCATCTTCTATACTGATGACACATTCCAACTGAGGTTTTAAACTGACTCTATAGTGAGAAATTGGTACTTTGGAAAAACTTCAGAGCTGTATGTGATTCTAAGAAATGCATGTTAGCTTTGACTACATTTCAGTACTGAATCACTGGCAACAACATTTAAGTAATTAATAAGATTAACAAAAACTCTC
Organism: Dryoscopus gambensis; assembly: GCA_013389985.1. Lineage (NCBI taxonomy): Eukaryota > Metazoa > Chordata > Aves > Passeriformes > Malaconotidae > Dryoscopus > Dryoscopus gambensis. The sequence goes on from WEIT01014749.1 coordinate 11,021, forward strand.
CATTCCCAGCTCATTCGAGAATAAGCAGCTGCATATTTTTCCTAATTGATTTGTGCCTACATTTCCACATTGAACCTACTTGGCTGAAACGCAAAATAGGAAATGTTTACACTGCTACTATTGTAGCCAAAAGAAAATCTGTGCAGGATACCACACAACTGGCAATTTCTCTAGGCAGCTTCTGCTGAGGAACATATGCTGGAATGAAATCAAGGTATTTAAGAGATGTGCATTTTCACGTGTAGGTCACGCTGATTTACATTTATACACAAACATCTCTCTATTCCAGTGCGTACACTCGCTCCAGTCTCTGCTCAGGACGGCCAAAAGCCTTCCGTGAAAACCAAGCATAACCTTTAAAAACAGAAACTTAGCGGGGGTGGGGAGAAGAGAAAAAAAGTGCTCTGAGGAGCCTGAACTGACTCGTCCCGGCTCGGGACTGCACGAGAGAACCGCAGGAGCGCTCCCGCATCCCTCCCCACCAGCCCAGTCACCCCGCATGAACGCCGGGACAAACACGCCTGGATGCTCTGCAAAGGCAGAGGCACTGCCGGCCGCCCCGCATCCCACCCGCTCCCCCGAGGATGCTTCTGCCGAGCGTAAGCCCCGCTCCGGGAGAGATGCTCCCTCCCCCCCGCTTCCTCCCCGAGGCTGCCGTACCCGCGCCCGGCACCTGCGGGACGGGACGGGACGGGACGGGACGGGACAGGACGGGACGTTTCAGGGAAGTTTCAGGGAAGNCCAGCGCCAGTCTGGCTCGGGGCGCGCTAGGGAGTGGATGGTGCGTTACCGCAGACCCGGAATCGCCGCCCTTCGCTGACTTGAAGACAAAAGTGCGAGCTACATAGGGACCTCGGAAGTCATTTTATTTGGTCTAGTGAAAGATAAGTACTTAGCCAGCAGGTGATCGAGGAATGAAATCGTCTTTTCAAACGACTAAATGTTTAGGTCTCACAATGAGGAGCTGATCCTCAGCCCCATCAGGAGACGTAAAGCTACAGAAGAAAAAACGTCATATGCTCCTTTCCAGAACTGCTAGGAAAAAGAAGGGCATAGTGGCTCTTGAACTTATATATACTCTAATATGTTTAAGATAGTTACTCGGCAAGAATTTCTGGTTTGGTTTGGGGGTTTTTTTTCATTATTTTAATACGCTATCGCAGAAGCGTTAGTACGATCTTTGCTTGGTTCGGTCTCTGTCAAGGCCCTTTCTGGAGCCGGCGCCATTGGTTCTGCGGGACAGGGAGGGACCTTCCAGCACCTTCTCAGAGAAGCCACCTCCGTAACATCCCCCTTACTTAAACCTGGCCATGCCACTCCATACAGATTTCTCCCCAAACCCATGAGGTGTGGGGGTGCTGAGGGTGCAGTTCCCCAGGCACTGTGGGGTTCCTGGGTGCCAGGGTTGCTCCAGTCCGGGCTGTGGGGATGCCGAGTGCCCCCGGCCCGTGGGTGCTGCTGCCGCGGGCTCTGTGAGTCTCGGGTGTGTGGGTGGGTGCTGGGTGCCGACCGGGCTGGGTGGGACCTGCCCGGAGCGGAGCGGGGCGGGAGGAGAAGCAGCGGCACTGCCGCCTGAGGAGGTGCGAGCGGGAATTGGAGATGGGCCCCGGAGCTCCAGGCGGGCTTGTCCAAGGGGGATCCCCGGCAGTAGGAGCTCAGTCGCCATGGTGGGAGCTCCTAGGATGCCGGGGTACCTGACGGCAGCTGGGCGTATTCGTGCTGGGTGTGAGGTGCTGGATGGCTGCTCTTTGCTGCTCCCAGGCATCAATGGGCTGAGCCTGCAGCAGTTGTCAGGCACTTGGCCGAGCTAGAGTAACGAGATGTGGTGCCGAGAGAGATGATAGGGATTGTCCCCGATCCGGAAAAGGAAAACATTGGGCTACTGATTCCTGTTCTCGGTACAGTGTAGAAGGGGGAGCCATACAGTCGGGGAAATGCGGGGCGAGGGGAGGGCTTGTGTGCCCCACAGGAAAAAAAGAGGCAAAACAAAACTTTTGGCAAGGGAGCTCATGCTGCAAGCGCAGGGCTGGGTTTGGCCACCAAAGAGTCAGTAAACCCTCATGATCTCCTCGGTGCATTTAGTTCCTGCAGGAATGTGGGGACCACTTGGAAATGACATGCCTGCCTTGTTTACTGGAAGTTCTTCTACCGCTGAGTTGGGGCTTTTTGTGTTACCTGGAATTATTGATGCAGATTACGAGGGTGAAATACAAATTATGCTCTGGACCCCTATGCTACTTGGCTTTATATCTGCAGGTCACCTAGGCAGGGTTGCTTTCTCTCCTGAGCATCATGTCCTCAGCTCCATGGAGGAGCTGGAAGCGGGGCAGGCAGAGGGGCAGGGAGTGCCTGGCTGTGCGTGGTGCTGGGGCAGCTGAAGCTCAATGCTGTCCCGTCCTTGTGCGGCAGAGCCCCATCCCGGGGGAGCGGTCGAGGCCGGGCACTGGGAAGTCAGAGGCACGGCCGGGGCGATGCCGGCACGTGCCTGTGTCCAGGAGGCAGGGAGCAGGCGAAGGGAGACGGGTGAGGTGCCAGAGCCAGAATTTTGGGCTCTACATAGGCTGTGTGTGTGCCCGCGGGCTTGTGGGGGGAGGAAGGAGCGAGCTCAAGGACCCAGCTGAGCCATGTCTTGCTTGTGGCACTTGGTGCTCACCACCAGTGCCTGGTTTGCTTCTCTGGGCACTGAGAACTGCGGCCGTGCTGCTCCTGTGGTGCCCAGGGAACCCAGTGAGGCTGCTCCTGCCTGTTGCATGTTCTAGATGTGCCTCTGGGCTTGTGGGTGTTCGTGGGTTGAGGAGTCACCAGTGGGTCTTGTAGATGTGCTGGGCACGGGGAGAAAGTTTCCAGTAGCATCTCAAAAGAAGCCAAGTCTGTAGGTCCCCCCCACTACTATAATCTGGCCCTCTAAATTGTGTATACTGATTTCTCCATGAACACGGGAGGTATGGAATTCCTCACGGTGCTGAGGAGTGCTTGATGGCAGCTGGGAGTATCCATGGCTGGTGCTGGGTGTGAGATGGCTGCTTCTTGCTGGTCCCGGGGTATGCATCAAGGGGATGAGCCTGCAGCAGTTGTCAGGCGCTTGGCCAAACCAGAATAGGCTGATGCAGTGCTGCGGGAGATGATAGCAGCTACAGCAGAGATGTGGGGACACCAAGTGGCCAGAGAGACTGCGTGGATTTAGGATGGCTTAGGGGTGTTGGCACTGAAGTCCTGGGTTTGAGGGGAGTGCAGTGCCACAGGGATGGTGAGGAAGGTGTCCTGAAGCAGGTTGTGGGTCCCGTGCGGGTGTAAAGGGGCTGGGGGTCCCCGAGTTTTCTCGCAGAGTTGGGGAGCTGTTCTCCGAACAGGTGTCACTGGGGACCGTGAGTCGCAGTGCAGCCTGATAAGCCTAGTGATTCTGAGATGGAGACCAGGCTGTGGAGTTCTCATTTGGAGCTCAGAGTGTGGTGACTGCTGCATCCACAAGAAGTGGCACCATGTGGTGCCAGAGCTTGTTTATCATGTGCAGGTGGAAGGGGACGAGTCCCTGGGCAAGTTCCCTGCTGAGGCCCTAGGTGGGCCTAGGAAGGAAGCTAACAAGTTCAAGGAACTTGAGAGTTGTTGTAGATGAGATGCAGACGTAGCAGAAACAGAGATACTGGTGCACATGGAGACTGGATGTACATAAGGGAGCCAAAGATTTCAAAGATTTGGTGTAAGCATGGTGAGAATGGAGGTCTAAAGGAGAATGGAGAGCTTTTTCTGTGGAAATCGGGAACAGCTTCCTATCGCTTGTTGGTGTGCCCCCCCCATTTTAAGGTTCCTCCCTCCGTTTTGAGATCCTCCACCTGCCTTTTCTGTGTCCACGGCCAGACTGTAGCTTGCAGCTCTTCTGCATTGGTAACCACCCTTCTTCTGTGCTCCCTGTGCCCGTTTTGGGTTCAGCATCAGAGCAGTGTCTGAAGAGCCTGGAGCAAAGTGCTGACCAGCTTTTTGCTGCTGTATATGAGGGCTTGGGGTTGTTTTGGCACTTCTGTTTTGGGGGATGTATGTGACGGTTCTTTCAGGCTGTGGGGGACTGTTGGATGTTAAAGCTGGGTTTGTGGGTGTTTGTGGGTTTGGAGGTGGCAGAGAAGTTGTGGTTCTGGTGGCTGCTGGTAAAGTTGTGGGAAGCGTTGAGGGTTTGTGGGTGTTTCTGCGTGTGTTGGGTGTAAACTGCCAGAAGTGGGGGCTTGTGTGCCTCCTGTGTGGGGCCAACGGGGCCAGTGTAGGCTGTGGGCACCTGGTGGGGCAACCTGCCAGCGTGGCCGGGACAGAGCAGGGCATTGGGGTGATGCTGCATGAATAGTTGCCCAGCCCTGCAGCGGGGCTCATGCCTGGGGCGCTTGGCTGTGTGGCTCTCTTTGTGTGCAAATGTGTGTGAGTGCATTGGCCCTGCTGAGCGGCTTCTAGGAAGACGCTTCTGGAAGGTTGCGGCACCCACCATCTGCCCGCCGCAACACTCTGTCCCCAGTGTGCGTGCTGTGTTACTGGGGAGAGGTGGCTCAGATATTTGTGAGTGCACAGCCGTGAGGTGCCAGCTCTGTGTCCCCGCATCCTGCCTGCTGAGCTCTTGGGGGGCTGCCTGCAGGTTTGTGCTGAGCATGGGCCACTCCTCACTGACGAAAGAAGCTGCGGGCCTGAGCCTGCTGAGGGGCTGCCGTGCTCTGTCCAGCGCTGCTTTGTTTGCTGCAAGATGGGGGCTGCCATCCCTGGCTGTGAGACAGGCTGCTGGCAGAGTTTCCTGTTGCCCTGTGCCTGCTGGGGGGATGTGTCAGGCAGTCCTCGGGACTGGCCAGGGAAGGGCTGGCAGCTGTGCTGCTGGGGACTCTGAGTGCTCCTCCAGCCCCGTGCTGTCAGCAGTAGCCACTTAAGCGAGGGAGCACAAGGAGCCTAGAGCAGCAGCCTGGCCCATGCAGAGCAGAGCCCGCAGAGGGTCTGGGGCTCCTGGACAACAGCCTCTGTGCCCTCGTGGCTACGGCAGGGGCAAGTGCAGGAGGCCGTGGGACTTGTGTTACCATTCAGCGTGCCTGCTGCAGGTCCTTGTGCCAGGAGCAGCAGCCTCAGCAGCCGCTGCAGGCCTGCCCCGAGCGGGAGAGCACTTGCAGCATGTACCTGAAGGGATGGGAAAATGAAAGCTCCTTGCAAGCCATGGTGTTGGCAGCACGCTGAGATGGCTGGTTCCATTGGAGTTGCACCCAAGGACAGGCTCTGCATCCTTGCATCTTCTCTTGGCCATGTGAGCAGCAGAATGAGCCACTGGTAAGGTCAGTGCTCACCATGGGGATCCAACTCTCCCCAGAGCTTGCATTTTTTCTTCACAACTGCTCAGACACCAGACACAAGGGCATTTGTAGCCCAGGCTCTGGCGCCTTCTGTCCTGAGCCGCTGGTTCTCAGGAGGAGCTGCTTGTCCTCCATGGAGGAGCTAGAAGCGGGGTAGGCAGAGGGGCAGGGAGTGCCTGGCTGTGCGTGGTGCTGGGGCAGCTGAAGCTCAATGCTGTCCCCTTGTGCAGCTAACGCAGTCTTCCAGCCTGCTCGGCAGGTCTAGGGTGCGTCCTACCTGACACGGCCGCGTTCCTTTGCAGTGGGGACCTGAGGGTCCTGGCTGCTGCTGCCCAGCTGGTGCAGCCGTGAAATGATGGTGGCTGCCTCTGAGCTCCCTGAGCCCAGGTAGCAGTGCAGAGCAGGGAGGCTGGCTGCTCTTAGGAATCCGCGGGGTAAGCTGCAACATTGTGTCGAGGAGTGAGGCAAAGGAACAGGGAGGGACCATCTCTGGTGTATCCACGGATCTTTCTTCCACGGTGGGGAGCAGGAGAACAGGCAAAGATCCTCGGGTTGCAGGACCTTTTAAGGGGGGGAGGAATGAGGGGAGGGTACAATCAACAAACCAATCAGGGATAACTCAGGGAGGAGTTTAGGGAGGGACTACATTTGCATAGGACCAATAGGGGAAAATGGGGAAAAGTGACATCAGGGTAAACCAATGAGGCATCAAGTAACTTAAAACTTTCCAGAGGGAGGGGAAGGGTCCCAGGGAGATTGACATGGGCTGTGGGAGGGGTTTGGGAGATAGATGGGGATCTCTCCGGAACAAAGAAAGGGGGATAACCTTGTGANGATCCTTCTGCTTATAATTCCCGTAGGCTTATTCTGTTGCTGCACAGGGGAGCAGTGCCCACGGAGGGACAAGGCAAAAGAATCCTGTGTGGCTGTTACCTCCTGCCTTTATGGGGAAGGCGGGGAGGGGGGGCACAGAGTAACAACCAATTCAAGGAAGGGGCAAATTTGAAGAGCCCAATGACAAACAGAAGAGAATTTAGGAATAAACATGAGAGATTACAAAGAGCAGCGAGGCTTTTCCAGGCAGAGTGACCGCAACAGTTCTCTGTTTTTTTTCTTTAAAAGCTGGGTTGTGACCTCGGCTAAATAATTTTAAGACAATTTAAAGTGCATGAAACAATAACAGAACAACTGTATATAACACAATTGTTTTCAAAATTTAAATTCATCATCCTTACAATGCAGCATCACTTAGCATGTTCCTATACTAGTCCCCTGATTCCTTTTTCAGATGGTTGATTTGGTCCTGGATCTGCCTACTGGAATCATGGATCGGTTTACTGTGAGGTGTTAAGTTTCATACAGCACAACCCGTCGAGTTCCTCTCAGGGCTGCAAGACAGTCCACTCTGCTGTTGATAAGGTATTGCAGGACGTAAGGAAGAGGAGGAAACTCAGGAGGCTAGTCAGGACGTTCCTGGTATTGGATATCAGGATNGTTAGGTCAGGATCCTTCTTGCTACGTCTCCTCCAAGAGGCAGTTTTGACCTCTTTGATTTTGGTAGAGGTAACATAGGGCTTTACTCATTTGCTTGGTATCAACTTCAGTCCTTGAGGAGTGGACACACTGGCGTATCCACATCTCCAGGTTATGAGGCGATACGGTCCCCAGATTTGTTGAGTCTCAGGGTCTTTAATCAAGACCTGTGGGTTGTCCTTCAGTTTTTCTCTTTTGGTGTTTTGAAAGTGACAATAAATTGGAGGGTTTGGCTCCTCTAAAGTGCCGTTCAAGAAGCTGATGGTAAACAGTGCTCTACTTAGTCTGAAAATAGGTGAGTTGACCTTAGTTGCCCCTGACTGCTGTAGCAGCATTCGCTTGAGTGTCTGATGGGCATGCTTGACTATGCCTCGCCCAGCTGGGGAGTGGGGAATACTGGTGATATGGCAAAATCCCCACTGCTGATGGAAGCTCCTGAATTCTTGTGAGGTGTAGGCAGGTCCATTATCAGTTTTTATTTCTTCAGGCACACCTAGCACGGCGAAGGCCTGGACAAGATGTTTCTCAACATCCTTAGCCTTTTTGCCAGCACGGGCGGAGGCGTACATGGCCCCAGAAAAGATATTGATGGAAACGTGCACATATTTTAAT
>WEIT01014751.1:1073-11994 GCA_013389985.1 Dryoscopus gambensis
ATTTTCCAAATATATGGGAAATCTAAAATGGTAGTTTGAAGTCTTGCATCCACGGGATACAAAGCTTTCCTCAGTGTACATTTTGGTTCTTACAGTGAAGCCTGGATGGGGTCTTAAATGTATATTGTCTACCTTAATACTTAGGTTTTGAAGGATTTCAAAATCCCTAAACTAAGAACAATCCTTGTTAGAAGTCAAGTGAATGCCAGTAAAGACAGTGAAAACAAATATGGTAAAGAGATTGATAAAGTCACATCTGGGTCTGAAATAAGCTGGTAGAGATTGATTAGAGTCACATCTGGGTCTGAAATAAGCTGGTATAAGGTATGAATTTATATAAGCTACACAATTGAGGTTTTGGCCCTTTATTGTCAAAGTCAAAAGAAGTAAAGCAATGCAGGAGAACGGATGTGATAGATCACAAAAAGAAAAGATATTTTAAGGGCTAAGTTTCTTGCCTGCAGAGTAAATCACCCTCTATATCCTTAAGTCATTGACTGCACCTTTCTTTTGCAAGGTTATCTTTCTTGCCTATTGCAAAGTTTGAAAAAAGACAGATTGCTCTGACTGATTCTGCACCAATTCTGTCCTGAAATCTTAGCCATTATCTGTCCTACCTGCAACAAAAGACAAAATGCCACTTCCTTTCTGTATAAAATGGTGCGTGTTTATCCTCACCCTTATATGGTCTCTCTTTCAAAACNCTTATATGGTCTCTCGTTCAAAACAGCCATTAGATAATGGTTCCAGAAAATAGGACAGAAACTCTTCTCAATCCCTGTGGAGTTTCAAGATTTTTCTCTGATTTCATAGTGCATGAGCTTCTCCAAGGAGTGCCTTCACAATACTAAGAGTGGGACAGAAATTATTACAAGAGGGTCATGTGCAAGGGGAGGCTTCAAAACAAGAAAAGAGGGCCAAATGGGACAGGGCCAAAAGTTCAGAAAATTGCAGTATTGTAATGACAGCCTTTTGAGGCCAGGAAAAAAAAAANAAAAGAAAAAGGAAAAGAAGAAAGGAAAAGGAAAATAAAAAGAAAAAAGAAAAAATAAAAAGAAAAAAAACTCTTCATCAGAAGACAGGCATCAAATTAAATGATTGAAATTATGCAGCCGGTGGTTTTTGCCCTGTCCAATATCTTGGGAATCTCTGGGGAAAACACTTTAAAACCTAGCTAAAATGGCACAAATCCTACAGGAGGTGGAGAGTCAGAAAGGTGCAATGGTTCAGAAATTGCCTTCTTTTCATCTTCTAGAGGTACTCTATGGAATTTGAGAGGAGTGTAGCCTGTATTCGATAGGGCTTCCCAGGTATAAATGTAATAAACCAAATGATTCTTCCATCAGTTATTTCTTTTGAGCACTCTTCCCAGGACAGTGCTCTGTGCACAAGGGAATTTCTGTAATAATTACTCCTGGGAACCCAGTGGAGTAAGTGGTAATTACACTATCAAAACACAGAAATAGATCCTTGTGCCATTGGTTCCAAAACTAATAGGAAACCTTACTCCAAATTTCTAAGGATTTTTTAGTATTCATAATCTTCCAGCACTGCAAGATTGAAGATACACACAGGGTTGCACAGATTTTCTTGCTCTGCAGCTTATAAGAGCCACCTGTCTCATAACTGGTATAACAAACAGTTGCTGTACCCTTGGGTTTCTTTCCTCAGCTACAGAGTAGGGACAGCAGATGTTCTCCAAAATGAAGTCTTCCATGATTATGGGACAGCTCAAAGGGCTGTAATACCTACCCACCACCAAGAGAATGAGTCAGTCATCCTGGACTGAAAAGCTGGATTCCTATTCCTATTTCCTATCAGTACAAATGGAAATCATAATGCTGTTAGTAAACCATGCCACCAAAAGGAGGCAGAGAACCAGATGCAAAACTAGCAGAAGAAATTGATACCTGTGACATGATGGTCTGAGAGCTCATATGTAGTGTACCAAGGAGAAAAACCGTTCCATCAGAAAAAAGACTCACCTTCACCATCTGGTACTTTTGCCAAGCTAGAGGGTCTCAGGAAGAATGAAAATCTTGAAAAAGATAAATGGCAAACTGAAATCTTGGATACAGTGTGCATTATTTGTACTACTGTTCTAAAAGGTCTACTCAGAATCGGTTAACAATATTCTAGTCTCACAATTATGTGCTAACTTTCACACTTCACTTCAGAAAAATTGTTCATCTCATCAGGGTGACTTGCTGAATCAAAGATTCTAAATTTCTTTTTTGTGCCTTGGACCAAGGCACCAAATATAAACCTTCTGTCTACTCAGTCTCTAAATATAGCCAAGAATCAAGATATTCCTGCTTCTGCATCCTAAATAATCTAATGGAATCAATTACTGTTTTGCGTAGATGACATCTGGTATTTGCAAATAAAACATGAAACATGAAATCCAACCAAAATAAGCATGAAACTAAAGTTTCCACTCATCCAACTACATCCTCAGTAAACATAATAATTTTGCATCACAGGGTGGGTTTTTCATATTTCTTACAGACTTCAGCTTAGAAGCTCTCCGAGAGAATGCAACACAAACAGAAGAGCAGGGCTGATGACTTTGACTTCTAGTGGCTAGTGGTTAAGCCAGTGGAGTGAACACCTCCTGCATTCACTGAGAACACTCTCATTGCTTGGAGTTTCAGCCTCATGCTTTTATTGATCAGTGCACCAGTCATGCTAAGAAAAATCAGTTTGCTTGTATCGTGAGACACAGCAAGGTTCAGAGTGAGCACCAACATCAGCTGTGGAAAGGACAGAATCTGAAATGGATTAAATACAACTTTTTCCCACTGTGCCAGTAAGATCTTTCCCTATTATATTTGGAAGCTAAGGATAGTCCCACTATATAGTGTCTGTGTTTACAACCCATGTCAAAATATACCCCATTGCAGCACTTTGCTGGCATGGCAATTAATTCTTTATTGTACTAAAACCAGAATGCAAACTTTCCTTGGATGTATATACAGGATTCTGGGAAGTTGCTCACTCTTTCTTTCTTTCTTCCTTCCTTCACACTGTGAGAGTGGTGAGGCACTGGAAAAGGTTGCCAAGAGAAGTTGTGGGTGCCCCAACCCTGGCAGTGTTCAAGGCCATGTTGGATGGGGCATTGAGCAGCCTGGTCTAGTGAAAGGTGTCCCTGCTCATGGCAGGGAGATTGGAACTAGATGATCTCTAAGGTCACTTCTGACCTGGGCTATTCTATGATTCTATGACTCTATGACTCTATGACTCTATGACTCTATGACTCTATGATTCTTTTCTTTCTTTTATCTGTTTCTTTTTCTTTTCAAATACAGCCTAAATAACTGTACCTGCAATCAAGGACTTCCCTCTTCCTTCTCCAAATAATGTATGGCCAGAAAGAGGATGGGTTATGTGCCTCCCCATACTCCAGAGCAGTTAGAATATAGAAAAGCAAGCAGCTCCACTCTAAAGACTGGCTAGACTAGCACTGAGCAGCCTTGGAAGAAGCCATTTCTCCTGAAATGCTCTACAGTGGAGAGCCATGTTTCCTCGCAACTCTGTGTCCTGCCAGGCTTGCAAACCTCTGAAACAGTTGGCCATGGTAGTCCATATCGAAAGATGAATACTGGAGAATTTTCAGTGGTTGAGGTTGCTGTGCAGGATTAAAGGTGTGAACCATTCCTGTGAAACCCTGCTTCTGACTGTCCCTCTCTGCCATGTTCTGTGTGCTGGGAACTGCAGTTGCAGATTTTACGTTTCTGCATCTGCACAATTCCCACCCATTTCACCATCACTTGCTGACAGTGTGAGCTGGAATGGAAGAAAGTGGTCCCCACATTCTCCTTACCTGCCTGATGTTCAGTTTTCTCCCTTGCTCTGGTCCAAGTGCTCACATCTTCCTGAAGTAAATGAGAAAGTGGCTTGAATCAAGTTAAACTTATTTTTTTTCCTTTTCTCTCTAGATTAAATTTGAATCATGCCCGCTCTTTTAGCCAATTCACCAGGTACCTGTACAAATGCTGCTGCCAGCACAGAGAAGGGGGACAGCTCAGGTGAGGGAATGAGTGACTTTGAGCTCTGCAGGAGAAAAGGGAGAGAAATAAATACCAGTGGCAGCAGCATCTTGCAGTTTGGTAAAGTTTTTGTGAAAATACAGCAAAGTCGCCAACAGTCATCATCATGTCTGAAGGGATAAACTTTATCCTGTCCCCCTTATCTGTAGTGCAACATATTCTAGCCATAGTACATTTTTTATATACACCGAAAATTGAGGAAAAAAATGCTTGACTTCAGGTACACAGGTGAAATGAATGGGATTACAGCCCCAAAAATGCCTAAATATGGGTAATTTGACTGGTTTCTGATACTAATAAATTTTGTTTGGTTTTTTTGTTGTACAAATATTTCTGAAATCACTATCTTAAAAGAAACAAACGTATCCATTTGGATATATCTGGCTTTAATTCCTTTAACCATAGCCATTGCACTTGCTGAAGAAAATACCAATTCACAGCATGACACAGCTATCTGTGAAATAGTTTAACTGCATCATGCACAGTCAGCAGAAGTTCTGCACTGTAATTTGGAGGAAGAGACTTCATAGTGTCATTTACTCTCTGAGCCACATCTTATGCTTCAACAATTTTCCTTCCTTCCTATCTATTGTAAAAATATGAGCAGTTATCCAGTTATGCCAGAGCATCTTTTGTTAACACCAGAGGCTTGCATTTGACATGGAAAAAAAGGTATGGGTTTTGTTTGCATGTCGTTTTAATTTTGAAGATCAACTATAAACCATAAATAATACCAATAGCTGAAGCAGGTGCACCTACCAGTGATAGTTAAATGGTTCCTCATTGTTTGATTTGACCAAACACTTCAGAAATTACTTGATTCTACTGAGTGACAGTATACATGGAAAAGGTAGCTATGCAGGAAGCTGCAATAACCACCAACCTTGAGTTTTGGAGCATGAGTTTGAGTTCTGAAGCTTAGTATCCTTTCTATATGTGGTTGTGTCTAAGCTGTCTTGAAGGACACTATTACAGAATAAAAACCTTGGGAGTTTTAGCAGCCATGTAAATGAAAACTCTCACAGCTGCTGCTTGAGTGCATATAGAAGTGGCACGTCACTTGTTTGTTTGTGCATGGTGTACCCAGGTGGCAAATCAGTCAGAGTTTGCCTTTCCCCAGCACTCCTGGCTGCAGCAGGATGCCCTGGGAGTGTGGAGCACAGTGCATGCTGCTTACACCAGGCCACTTCCACCTGCTTCTGTTTTAAACCAGGCTCCTTCCCACGGTAATCTGGTAATGTTAGTACTTTTTCTAGGGCAAAAGTACTAAGTTTATTCTAATTTATATGTTTGTACTAGCTATTACTCTGGGAAACCTATAGTTGTTGTACAAAGATGTGAGCCCGTAGAAGGACCCTGAGATCTAAACCTTCCTAAATAATGTAACTAGCAATAAATGTTTAACTTCTTTTGAAAACTAGATAATGCATGATATACCACTTACAGCTGCATATTTCGAGTCAATGGGAGGAAAAAATCTTGGCCTAATAAAACCGGGGAAAAACTGGCAATGAGCAAAGATCTGTGACCAGAAAATTGTCTCAAAGGTGGAAAAGTATTTTATAAATACATATTTATTATTAATTTTATTTACCAAGAATAATTCTTAAGTAGCAAGCCTCTCAGTTATGACATAGAAAAATCTTGGCTCTTACCAGACAGTTGCCTGTGATATAATATCATTTGCATTAATTTCATTGGTCCAGTGTAGACTAAAGAGGTCAAAAATTGAAAAAGATCAGTTTCCAACTCATGTTTAAGGGGAATAACCATCCCACTGTATTTTTAGTACAATGGAAAGAGCTGTGGTAGTCCTATGGTAAGGAGCAATTCAGTCTCTACCAAGTGCTACACAAGCTGTGTGGCTTGCTGTTAAAAACACTGACAAAAACCAGGCCTTTGAGTCCACCTAAAGCGGTAAAAATGGGCATGATTCAACATCACAGGAGCGTAAGCATGTCACTGAAATGTGGTCTTCTGGAAACTGTTTTTAACACAAGGGAACTATTTCTTGGCCAGCTCAGTTGATGGTTGTGTGCTTATGTTGCCACGAGCTGTGAGAAACAGTTGCATCAGACATTGCTGTAGAAATGCGAATGTAATTTATGATGGTCTGTAGTAATTCTGTACATCTCTTATGTCTGTGTTCTTATAGCCACTTGGGCACTGAAGTAGCTGAAATGAGAAAGAGGCAGCAGTCACAAAATGAAGGAACATCAGCTGTGTCTCAAGCACCTGGAAACCAAAGGCCCAACAACACATGTTGCTTTTGTTGGTGCTGTTGCTGCAGCTGTTCATGGTATGTCCTGTAGTATATTTGCTTCCATATCCAGCACAGGTAAACCATGAGAAGGGAAAGCACTGGGAACATGCAAACTTCTGGGAGAGGAGGCGCAATTTAACTTTTCACTTAAAAATTTGATTTAAAAATTCCCTGGTTGGAATTTTTTGGTTGGACATTTTGTGAGGGGGAGGAGGAAAGAATAGTAAATTCAAGTTATATTTACCCTACTTAAGCCATAGCTAAATGGGGAAATTTCAGTTGTGAAACTTGTATTTGTGAGTAAGAGACTCAATAATGAACATTTTATAGTTTACATTCAAAACATTTTTTTCTGCTTATACTTTTGATAGTGCAGTTCTCTGCATCCAGGAGGATAAAAGGCAGATGGTCATAAATGTGAATATGTGGTGTCCTGTTGTATTACTAATATAAATTCTGTAAATCTGAAAACACGAGCCTTAAATTCCACTTTATCTTTTAAATGGAGTGGCATAATTTTAGTGGCTGCATGTCTCTTCCTCAACAAAGAGTTCACTTGTAAAGTCAAAGATGTAAAGTCAGTTTCAGAAATAGCTTTAAATTCTCAGGGTCTGGAGATGCATCAGGTCTTTATTTCTTATTTTTATGAACACAGTATTCAAATATAATGTAAATGACATGCAGTACTGTTCAGAGCCTGTGCATCATATTAACTAGACCCTTCAGGTTTTCTGGAGTGACCATTCCTCTGTGTATCTGTGTTGGTTTCACTTCAATCAGCCATCTAGCCCCAGTCTAAAATCTGAGGCTATTTGCTTCAGTATATTTAAAAATACATACCAGCATCTATGCACTAGGTACCAAATGGGACAGGTGTTTTTCCAAGATATTGCCACATCCTGGAGGCAGTAGCAGGGTGGACCTGCCTTGGCTACTTCCAGTTTCACCTGGAGGCAGAGTATATTTGGAGAAGGATGTGCCAGAGCTTATGCTTTTATCATTTATATTTTGTAATATGTTCAATCCATATTGCAAAATAGGTGGAAGTGTATTAACCAGGAAGTAAAGAGAGCGTGTTTTGTCACTTTTCTCTCTGCTCTGGGACAAGGCCACAATATCAGCTATACTGTTACAGGCCAGAGATTCATTTACCTCAGTAACCTATTTCAGGAAGTGACCTTTATCAGATACCACAATGAAAGGATAAAACAAGCAGACATGCACCTTCTCAACCTACCCACAATAAAACACTTCACAACTACTGCCAGTCTGCAACTTAGGGATGGATTTCCTGGCCCAGAATTCATTTCTGTGTGATTTATAGACCTTGTTGGAATTTTCTTTCCTTAATTTGCCAAACCATTTTCTGAAGCCACTTCCTGAACTCATCTCAACTTTGAGCATGCAGGGTTTCCTCTAACAACAAATTCTACAATGAGCCTGTGCACTCCATGAAGTATTACTCCCTTTTATTTATGTTAACCTTCTAGAAACTAATTTTATTTGATGCTTCCTTGTTCTTATGTGAAGAACAATGACTAATCATCCCCAGGATGGTCAAGATTTTACAGAGCTCTCTCATATCTCCCTTCAGCTGTTTTTTCTTCCAGAGTCTGCTCTATTTTAACCTATGTGATACAGAAACTGACCTAGACAATGATTTATCCTTATCTGTCCTATTTACCCACCTACCTTGTGTCTCTCTATGTACTTTTCCTATTCTACTATTTCCTGTCTGAGATATGTGGCTAGATCTGCTTTAGTGGTCAAGACATGGGTGCACCATATTTTGTGTTTGCTCTTGAGTTTTGTTACTAATTCCTAGCACTCTGCTTATTTTTTAACAACCTCAGAGATGATGTTTTCATGGAATTATCCACCCTCAATACAACATCTCTTTTCTGAATGGAAATAAAGCCCATCATTGTGCATGTACAGCTAGGGTTGGCTTTCGCCTTGCATACTAAAATATGAATAGCCATAAAATATCAGTCTAATTTCTAAAACTTAAAGATGACTAATTTTATTTTTTAAGCATGCTGTAACTCAAGAAATCTTATTTGACAACTATACCCTATTTTGAAGCTCTCGTGACCCTTAGAGTGCCTCCAGTCCTTAGAAGGCAATACCATTATATATGTAAACAGATTATGCATATTAAATCTAAATTAGAGTAATAACTGATTTAAAACATAGGATGTACCTTCAGCTGTTCTAGTAATTGTTTTTCTGTCTTTCAGGGTTTTTCAGGGCTTGAGGTTGGGATTTTTTTTTTTTTGCAAAATAGATTAGACTGAGCATGGAGAAATCCTGTTAGCTAGTTTTCAAGATTAAGTTAAATAAGTGATCAAAGGAATAGTTACATCACTCACATTTGCTAAAATCAAAAAGACAGAAAAGATGATGTAATAAGTATTTTCCACCTCTATCTTCTATACTTCTGTAGTGGAAATTCCATTAGAGGAGAGATGGGACAAAACTTTGAAAAAAGCAGTATGAAATGTTTCAGAATCCCAGTTAAAATGAAGTTACTGATTGTGGTGCCAAATTAATTTTGTAAATCAGAACTGTCCAGGAGGAGTACAGATTACTGTTCTTGCCTCAGTTGTCTACACTAAAAATTACAAAAATAATAATAATTCTTTAAAAGTAACTAACTTTATTATTCTCTCATATATAAGGGATTCTAGATAATCAATTATCTAGGGTAGTTCTCTGTAATAGAAAATCCTAATCAGAAATTGTAACAGGTTCTCTGGACCTAATATAATTACATGCTTTCCCTAGTTCCACAGGTCTTTATATTTGAGTAACATGAATTTCTCAAGAGACACCTGTCTGGAAATGTTGCTGGATTCATTAATGGGGAAGGCAATGTTCTACCAAGATTAGAATTTTCCTCAGTTTTTCCACCTATGTGTGACTGATGATAGTTCTTACATCACTAAGCTCTTATTGCCTCAACTTCTTCACCATTCACAAAAATTGAGGGAGTATGTGCAGATTTTAGTAAAATATTTTCCCTTTTTCCTGTTCAAAGAGTTAGTTCAATAGTTCATATATCCAAACAAATAATTAGAATTCTGAAAATATGTTTTGTGAATCATGTGATGCTTGTTTTCTTCTGTTCTACCCTATGTTAAAATCAGAATAGGCGTTAAGTCTTCTGTTTGCACAACAGCATAGGCAAATATTCACACCTTTGTTTGGGGAAACAGTATCTTGCCTAATAGAGATTTGTTAACAGCAAAAATTTAGATTAAAAAACTATTAGGTACATCTTATTCCAAACCTCTTTTTTTGTTTTTCTTTAATATATCTTTCTTAAAGGTAACAACTATTTAGAGGATTTGTCTATTGTTATGGGATAATCCTTGTAGGTAACTCAGCCCCAATCAGATGCTTACTCACTCCTCACCAGCAGGATGGAGAAGAGAATCAGAAAAGTGAAAGCGACAAAACTCTTTCATTGAGATAAAGAGTTTAATTGATAAAGCAAAGCTGTGCGCACAAGTAAAGCAAAACAAAACATTCATTCACAGCTTCCCATCAGTTCAGTCATGTCCAGGAAAGCCAGGCTCCATCACATGTTACAGTGACTTGGGAAAACAGACACTATAACTCTCAACCTCCATCCTTCCTTTTTCTTCTGCAGCTTTTATTGCTGACCACAATGTCAGATGGTATGGAACATCCCTTTGGTGAGTTGTGGTCAGCTGTTCCAGCTGTGTCCTCTCACACTTGTTGTGCACCCCCAGCCTGCTCACTGTCAAGGCAATGTGAGGAACAGAAATTCTTGATGCTGTGCAGTGACTGCTCAGCAGCAGCTATAACATTAATGGGTTATCAACAATCAAAATCTAAAAATCCAAAAATCCAAAACATAACACCATAGGGATTCCTGTGAAGGAAATTAACTCCATCCGAGCCAGACTCAGTACATATATTGGCACTGATAATTGTTAGAACAGTAAATTGCTCAGTTTACAGGGACAAAGCAAGACTTATCACCAAGCTTTGCTCAGATTGGAAAAGAATGGAGATGAACAGAATTATTAAGATGGTTATTTTTATTTTAATATATCTGCTTACGATGTTGCCCAACTAGTTTAAGGTCTAAATTTGTTTCTGAGTACAAGTAGTGAAGGAAAGGGTCTTTCTCAGTGGAAAAATATGAAGTGCTTCTGAAGTTCCCAACAGGAAAAGTTTGTCCCCTCACAGCAGAAACAGATGATACGTTCCTGTGAAGATCTTCTGTAGACCTTCCTCTCTTCACTGACCAGACATAGATCTTAGGCACTCTTTCAGGAAGACTGCCTAATTAAAGCAGCTAGCAGATAATTACCAGTCATGTACCTATGGCCCTGTATTTAATCACCCCATGTCTTAAGCTTCTGCAAAGCTCCATTCCAATAGAGGACACATGAATGTGCTTCCTTATGAGGTGTAATTTCAATTACTTGAGTAACCTGAGACTTGCAAAATTTGCAGCAAGTCTTCTAACATGACAGCCCATAATTTCCTCAATTAAACTTTCTCCAGAGAGTTACCCATTTAGTACTTAGATCTGTGACTTTATAGTTTTGAGCTCAGCTTGGCAAGGTAAGAG
>WEIT01014753.1:2852-39314 GCA_013389985.1 Dryoscopus gambensis
TTTTCTTTTTTGTGGGAGTTTTGAGAATTTAGGTTTTGGGAACTACTGTTTTTTGATCTTTGCAGATGTGAAATGTTTCTGAGTTTGGAATTAATGATCTGAATGTTGGTTCTGAATGTTGGCCAGGTGATGCAATGCAAGTAGATAACTATGACTAGACTAGAATAACTAAAAAGGTCTCGCTTGTATCGATTATAAATTTTTTTATTGCCCAAGCCTCTATTATACTCATCTGTTTTTACAGACATTTATGTTAACCACTGGACTGAAACAAAGCAAGATGTGGTTGATACTTTGGAGAAATTGTAATGGTCTATAATTTTGTATGTGTATAAACAAGCTAAAATAGCATTAATGATAACATGTCTGTTTGCTGCTTAACTGAATATTAGCAGAGAGTGTAAGGAAAAACAAGAAGCATGAGACACACAGGAGCCATTGCTGAAATCTTCTCATTAATTCTGTATCAAATATACAAGATGATGAGAACTCACAAAAAAAAAGTATTTGAAATAGTCTTTTTGAGACTTAGGACAGGGCTAAATTGTTTGTTTTTAATCTGTCTGCTAGCTGGAACCATAATCCCACTTCTCTGAGCTCAGGGAAGTCCTAAACTGCTTCCTCTGAAGGACCAAAATCACAAATACCAAATGATTTGAAGAGTACTTATCTAACACTGCCACAGAGTTCACATGCCAGTCCTATGAAACAGGCTTTTTTGTTTATTTTTGTTCCTTTTTAGTGTTTTTCTTTTCAATATGAAAATTTACCTTTGAGCTTACACATTAATAAAATACTTCCAAATAATGCGTGTTATGACTAATTTACTATACTGTATGCTGCAAGTAGAATTCTAAAATGTTGACTGAAAATATGACTGAAAATTAGGAGGCACACATTTAAATAGTTACTAGAAAAAATAGTCTTTTGTGGAACAGCGCTGTTCTAAACTTTATGGTGAAAATCTGGTTGAGAAAATATAGTTGCAATTTTTATAGAGCAAGGAGGTGATGTTTTCTGTGCTTAGTGGATCTGTGGTCTGCATAGACATTGAAGGAGAACTTCAGCTGTAAAGAAAAGATGTGTCCTGGGAAACTGAAACTTATCTATATGTACATATAATACCAGAGCTAGGATAAACCCTTTATTGTCATAACTGATCATAATAACTCTTAAATTTATATTTTCCTTTCTTGCTTTAAAAAAGTCTCTTGTGGCTGGAGGATTTTGGCAATTAATCTAGAAAAGAAACAATTTTAAGAAGGCTTCTTCCTTTACCTTGTGCTGACTTGACAATTCAGACCTTGAGGGTAATCATGTAATTCTATTAGTTCTATTAAATATACTACCAGAGAGAAAAGTCCTGCACTGCAACATCCAGTATACTTCAGCCTGAGGTGGTGTTCATACCATTGAGGTGCTTGATATAGCTAACAAATTAAAATCATCTTAATCTTGTATCAGTAGGGCCAGACCGTTTTCCCTTGTAAATGACAAGTACCTAATGAACAGCTGTGACATGTGTGAATCAAGCCAAAATACTTATTTAACACATGTATGTGGGACATCTGTTTAATGGTGGGAGGGTGGTGATTTGGTGTTGAGAGTATGCATCAAGAATACCTTTTGAATACTTTCGAGCATGGAGGAAATGCTATAATAATGTGATCTGCAATTGGAAGCAGAAATGAATGTTAGAACTATTTTGTGTGTTGTTCTCTGAAGTTAATTCTGCTGATGCAATTTACGTAACAAAAAAGGCAGGTAATTATTACTATTTATCTTACCCCATCTCCCATTACTTATTTATATAAATGTCCTATATACCTCAATTGCCTAATACAGAATTAGTTAATGATTTTGTTAAGCTCTTTAGTACATTGTGCATAGCTTACTTTGCCTTTGTTAATAGGTTCTTCTGTTACGAAAGAAAAAAGACGACATCGATCTCACAAGTTTCTGTGTCTCAGGGTTGGAAAACCCATGAGAAAAACATTTGTTTCTCAAGCAAGTGCAACAATGCAACAGTATGCACAAAGGGACAAAAAACATGAGTACTGGTTTGCTGTTCCACAAGAAAGGTAAGAAGGAGGTAAACTGTAAAAACAGCAATTGCCAGTAGGTGTTGGAGCTTTTTATTTTTTCTGCACCATTCAAAATTTTGCAGTGACTGTGTCTCTAACTAATCACAAAAAAGTGTCAGTGTCTGAGGATATTGTTGATTGGCTTGTATTGTAATTGCCATTGGAATACCTCATTACTTTACTGATCTACTTGAGTTACTTGTAAGTTTGGCAAGTAGTTTCTCATTATACTATTTAGGCTTCTGTTTGTAGCAAGTAAATAAAGAAAGAAAGATTCAAGTGGTGTCTGGTGGAGGAAGTTCTGCAGCAAAATTTTTGTCATTATCTGTGCTTCCTGTTATTTGGAAACTTTGTAAAAATCCTCTCTGAGTTCAGAAGAGCTAGCTGGGGTTCTTTTGTCTTGTCTTTATATATGGAACGTAAAACCTTTCCCTGAACCAGCTTAAGCATGTCTATTGGAAATATACCTAAATTTGTTGAACTCATTCAATGACATGAGATGTTCATGCTCACTCACTGGTACAGTCTTGTATTCTGAAATGATCTTTACTGCTAGAAAACCGTGACTTATTTTCAACCTGAAAATGGTTTTTAGTACTCTTTAGTACCAAGGAGTGGGGGGGAAAGAAAGAAACAAAAAACTATCAGGTATCATCTTGTATAAATACCTACCCACAATGATCAAGTCACTTTTCCATCTTTTCTTTTGAGCTGAATGGCATAGAATGTCCAGTTGGGGCACTGCAGTTGAGGACAGATATGCATCAATGGAGAGAGTCCAGAGGAAAACAGCAAGACTATTTAATGCCTAGAAAGTGTAACATATAAAGAAAATTAGAAGTAAGTGGGGTTCTTTAATCTAAAGGAGAAAAGGTTGATTGCAGACATGAAATCATTTTATACTGAAGTTAGCAGCAACAAGAAAGGCAGTAATCTTTTTTGTTTCATGTCCACTGTGGATGGAAATGTGTAATGGACTGAAATTGCATCAAAGTATTATACTTACCCAACAGATAGAATTGAGTCTATGCTAGCGCATCACTAACTCGCTTTTAAACATCACCCTTGCTACCTCTTAAGTGGTAGAGAGCATGCAAAGTTTTGAGTCAAAGGTCCATCCCACTAATTCTGCTGCAGTTAATCCTGTCTGGGCCAGGAGTTCTCTTACAGACCGTGGTTACAGTCAATTCAAATCTGCTTGTTCTATTAGTATCATATTTAAGTCGAAAACAGATAAATGTTTCACATACGACAGTGATGTCCAGATTAGTTAATTAAAATGATTACTGTCTCTTTGGTTCATATTCTAATGTATCAAGCACTTACCTTCAGCATAAAGCATAATTAATCACCTATTTTGGAAGAAATGGTTCTTAGTTTGCAGTCTTGTACTGATCTCCTTGGAAATTATTTAATCTATGAAGGGCCTCTTTCTCTCTAACTGAATGGAGCAGTATAGTATCAATATCAGTTCTTTATTCATTCAATGTATGTCCTATGATTTTTGTAAAGAAAAAGTTATGTCCTCATAGTGGGGTGTTCATTTTCTTAATTCCATGTTAACCTTGCTGAGTGCTAGTCTGTATCGGTCAAGATACTTAGTGCAAATCCAGTTGTCTTTGTCACTGAGTATAGTAAGAAAAAGAGAAAAGTAGGTATCTGACAAACCAGCTTTATTTTAGTGTTCTTAAAGGAGCCAGTCTGGGAAGGAGCGTCTTACTTAAGCATCAAGTTTCATGTACTTTTTTTTAACTGCTATAATTATACATAATTCCAAGTTCTTGAAAAGTTGAAATTGGGACTTAAGAAAAAACTTCATGCTTGTATGACAACTTAAAATTGATACCTCATTCAGTGCATGAGGAGCCTGCAGCTTCTTGTTTGGGCTTCTGTGATAGAATTTACCTAACATAATGCATCCAGAATGTTTTATTCTTTCCTACTGCCAAAGAAAGATTTGCCTTATTTTTTTTTCCCCTTTCATCATTGTTATCCAGGAACCTTACTCTTAACAAGGGTGACTTTAAATAACTGACCCTGTTCAGAGGCAGTTACTACATACATGTGTGCAGCATCCTTTTAGGCAGAGGCACATGAAAAATGTAACTGCACTTTTGACATATTTTGCAGCTCTGTATCTCTTGCTGCTTTTCCAGTGTTCAGTTTTTCAAGGATTTATTAAGGAAAGGGGAAAAAAATTTCAAATCTTATTCTTCATGCTATTAGAGTACTGTTGGAGGTTTAGGAGGTGGGTTTTTTTGTATTCTTTTCTTTTCCTCCCAAAGAATTTTTCCCCATGCTAAGGGATAACTGCTGGGTGCTTAAGAGAGAAAAAAAGACCTGGCCACAAGGGCAGGGGTCCGGCTGTCCTCTTTTACTTGGGTTTTTTCTCAGGTGAGGATGGAGATGCTGCAAGATTTGAACTGGGAAAAAGGGGTTGGGTACAGTGCCTAGCTCTCTTTGTTCTCCCAGTGTTCGGAGGGGAGGGAGAGGCTGCAGTCACCATAGGGAGAACTCATCGTTGCTGCGGCGTCCTGCCTTCTGCCGCCTTCCCTCTACCGTGAGTGGAGCTTGCTCGCTGGAGCAACCATTGCATTGGGACCCTCTTTTTAACACCCTACCTCACTAAAAGAGGGACCTTTTCACCATCTGCTCGGGTACCTCAGGAGACCCCGGGACCCCAAGCCTGCCTTTCCCTGCTTTAGCAGGAGGCAGCTGCCCTGCCTCCGCCGTTCCTTTGCTGCTGCTTTGAGGCTTCGCTGCACGGTAGCGCTGCTAGCACTGCACCCCCTGCCTGCCAAGACATCCCGGAGTTTGCCGCTGCAGCTTTGGAGTTCAATACATCTCGCCTACCACCCGGGATTTTGTGTTCTTCCCTGCTGTTCCAGCCTGCTGTTCCCGAGGGTCCTGCTGGGGCACCGGGACCGGCTGCCCAGGGGGTTTGTGAGGCCTTTCTCCCATCCCTTCCCGGCCCGGCCCAGCCGCCATTGCCGCGTGCTCCCCGCGCTGGCTCCGGAGCGCCCCCTGCAGCCGCGGGGGAACCATCGCCCCCGCCCTGCGCCCCGGGAGCCGCCAGCGCCCCTGCGGCTGCGAGCGGAACTGCACCCAGGGGAAAGGGCCCCACAGCCGAGAGGGTGTCACTGGGTGCTGGGTCTGTTGGTTGTTATTCTTGTTTTGTTTGCCTAGCTATGTGTGTGTGTATATATATATATATGTATATATATGTGTGTATATATATTAGTAAAGAACTGTTATTCCTATTCCTCATATCTTTGCCTGAAAGCCCCTTAATTTCAAAATTATAATAATTCGGAGGGAAGGGGCTTACATTTTCCATTCCAAGGGAGACTTCGGCCTTCCTTAGCAGGCGCCTGTCTTTCAAACCAAGAAAAGTATGCAGATGTAGCAAATATCTGTGCAGAAAGACACAAGGAATATTCAAACTCCTGTAACCAGAGCCATAAGGCTCTAGCCCTGAATCTCTTTTCCGTGATGAAGAGACACTAGTAGATGCATTGCAAGTCCTTTTCCTGATTGCTCTGTCTCTGCACCTGCAGCAAATACAGGGTAGACTGTCATCTATTAAGATTGCAAATAACTTCCTTCTGTGAATTTGGGTGAATTTGCTCTTCTAAACCTGAGAACAATGCCATCTGTAGCACATAACTTTAAAGGAGGTAACTTTGAATCTTGGTACTTACTGCAGTTAGAATAGTCTGTAGTTTGTGATTTTATGATTTATATATATATGTGTTGATGCTTTCAGCCATATTCCCTCATATCTGTAGTACTTCCCACAATTTGTGTAATATTGATTATGTCTTGGAAGTGTTCAGCTGTTCTTCAAGAGTGGGGAAAACAGACATGGAGACATTTTTAAATTCCAATTTTGTTTGGTTTTATGTAACTCTTTCTTAATAAAATAAAAAAGTCTTAGTGTTTTATTTTGGGAGTTACTTCAATTTTAAGCAAAGGTATCCAAATGGGACAGAAGTGGTTGAAAGACTGTACTTGTATATGAAATCACAAGTAATCCATTGCCAACTTGTATTTTTTTTTCCTCCAGAATCAGCTTCATATATTTAAAAATTTTTAAAAAAGGACTATCTAGTTTTATTTTCAAATTTGTCTCTAATATCTAGTAAAGTATGAAATAGTATTTTTATTTTAACCTTAAGTACTTAATATTATTAGACATTACCTAAAAGATCACAAACTTACCTTATTTTTCTTTTCTGTATCATAACTTGACTTTTGTAGGACAGATCACTTGTATGTCTTCTTTATCCAGTGGAGTCCAGAAATATATGCAGAAGATACTGGGGAGTCTCTTCGGGAACCTGGATTTATAGTGGTAAAAAAGAAGGAAGAGCCTGAAACTAGTGAAGAATCTAGTACTGAAGATGCTGCTAAAGAATGGGAGGTAAGAAAGGACACTATCAAAGATTTTTTTTTAATAAATTCATAAGAATATATTAAAATAGTGTTAAATATTTTTCCGAGAGGAAAAATAAAGCACTTTATTAGTCTGATTACCATGATCATGGCTGTTCAAGTTATGCCATCCTAATGCTTTGCTCTAACATCAGGTCAGGGCAACATTTCACAACTGCGAGTCATTTTTGTGTGGAGCAAATTGTAACTTAAAACTCCCAGGGAAAGGAATGTCAGTACAGCAACAAGTTGGAATTTTTAAGACCTAATTTTCAGTCTCATAAACTGGCAGTTTCCTGATATTTATTATTCTTGTATCTAGAATGTTCTATATTTATTGGTAAGACTCTAAAAAAGGGATGAGACAACAAAAGAGGAAAAGAACAGCTATTAAGGACATGTCTTTTCAATAATTTAGTAAATAATTTGTCAGTTATAACTTACTCATGCATTAAAATGTTGTTGAATGAATTTTAAAAATATATTGTAACTGTAACTATCTCTTCATTTCTTTTTAATAATAAGCACATTTCTCTCATGGGAATCTGTGTCCACTGTGTTTCTATGGACACATCTTTACATGTCTACATGGTTTTGTTTTGTAGTGTACATGCAGTTAAAGCATTTCTAGTCTTGTACATTCAAGTGTTGGTCAAAAGTTTGATGATTCTTGTCATTATATATATTGTAGAAGTATCCCATCAGCACTGTGTAATTTGAGTCTTGGGGCAGCAATTGCAGTCTCCGACTGTAAGATTTCTTTTTTTTTTTCTTCCCCTACCCCCACCCTGCAGTGGAACATGTTGAAATTAAGGAAGTGTCTACACTTGTGTTTTATGTAGAGTGTAAAAGAAATTTTAAAGAACTGCAATAGTCTAACTACAGGTAGTAGTTGTCTGTTTAGCTCCAAAACTAAAAACCATAGAACTCTGAATTCAGAGTTCAAACTTAGCTAGTTGAAGTATTAGGCTATGGTTGCAAAACACTCCCTGCAGCTCAGTGATGTTGCATGAAGCATTTTTGCTTTGAGACATTGAAATTAATATCATAAAAATGGATCTTTTGAACTTTCATATTTTCAGCATATGTATTGAGTATTTTTACCAGCAGTGTATTTTGGTGTTGACTCTTGCTCAAAGCCTTTGTTAGCATTTGGTGGTTTAAAATTTGGCCTTTTGGAGCATGGGGATCAGTGGAAAGTGATCTATATTATAGTTAAAAGCACAGTATATCTCTCTTTTAGTGAGCTCTTCAGTAACTTAGCACCTTAATATAATTACAGAATAATTTCCACAGTATATAGTGAAAATGATTTTTCATGATTGAGTGTTGTAAATTTTTGAAGCTATTTCTGAAGATAGTTGAGGCAATACAATTTTTGCAATTATTAAAATCTGTAAGTTATTTTCCACAGAATGAGGCCACACCTTAAGCCTTTTTTCAGGTCTTCTCTGGTAACGGTCATAGGAAAGATTTCAAAAATATTGTAATTTCTATGTGTTATGTGAGGTTTGTCAAGCCTGGTTCTCTTAATATTATCAAATAATAATTTTCTGATTTAGAAAGTCAGTATGATTAGTGAGATAGATAACTTTATAAAAAATGCTATGCTAGTACAAGAAATATGCTAATGAGGTCTTTTATGCATTTTAATTTGAGTAATGTGACTTCCTATGACTGACTTTTAGCACAAATCTGAAAGCTGTTAAAAACTTAACTTTTTAATCAGAAATATTTGACAGTACCGGATGGTTTGACCTGTCATTACTAAAACTGCATTTAGTGGCTTTTAACATGTATGCTAGAAAATATGAGTAAATACAGGGAATTGTAGCTGTTCTTGTCATACTCATTATTTCTACTGAATTTCAGTTGTTATTTTCGATCCATATACTTCCTTCGTTCAATGCAACAAGCCTTTTTCTTCTGTCAGTTTTTGCTCCAGGTGCAATGTGAAATAGCACGTGAACAGTATAATTAAAGCCTTTTTGTGGGTATTTGGCCTTTTTCAGATCACAAGGGTGGGAGTACTTGAGGTGATAGTGAAGTGGAAATGCATCACAAAGTACTGTTAATCTACCAAAGGATGAAGGTAGTGGAGTACCTTTCTTTTCCAAAAAGCGTTCTCTCTGCTGTCATTGTACAGTATCTTAAAACTAGAAAAATAGGGAAGAGGATTAATGGGTAGCCCAGGTGTGGTGCTCTGAAACAGCTTTTGTTTCTCTGCTAGTTCTGTAAAAACATTCAGGTGCAGCTTTTTATCAATAGACTTTGAGAAGCCCTGTGCTTGTTTAGTGGAAAAGAAATTATGGGAGGAATAAGCAAAGGCAAAGATCAGTAACATGAAACAGTAGTAGATGTTGGTTTATTTAAGTTTATCAGTGAATAGGACTGAACTCTTACTCAAACTTCAGTTTTTGTCTGCTTATGCTTGCTTCTACCATAATCAAATACTGCATTGTACAAAGTGTCAGAAAAAAAAAATCCAGCGAATCCTTTAACTTTCTCTTTTTATATGTTGCACCCTTGATAGATAACTGACTTACTAGAAGTAACTATGAATCTACTGCTGTCTAACATTACCATCAGTAAAGCTGACTAATTCACAGTTACTTAGAGTTTGAAGCAATCTCTCTGAGGCACCTTGGAGCTGCTGTTGCTGATGTTGTTGCTCAGTATCTGTCTTCCTGAGGCCCCTGCCTGTGTCATTTGCAAAGCTTTCTAAAAAGGATACTTTTTCAGTTAAGATCGGTCCATGCTAAAGACTTGTCTCTAGTGTCCACTAGAAATAAATAGGCAATTACTTTATTTGATATACTATCTAAGAAATGAAACTGTGATGCTAAGTTTCAGTTGTGTTATCTCCATCCATTTTTCTTGAGTATCTATTTTATCTTGTGCTTTAGTGAAGTGGTGTCGGTTTTTCAGAGCAAATGGGACGGGGAGCCGGGCAGGCGCTCCAGGAACCTCTTTATTATTTCATTCAGGCACTGGTCTCATATACAGAGCTGAGACACAGAGATGGTACAGGCTCACAATGCCGCGAGCTACCAAGGATTTCCTTGTTACAGAGCATTCTTAAAGGTTTTTTAGCCAATAGCATGCTTCTAAAGTTTACAGACAACTGTTTTAACCAATCTTTAAAAATAAACATACATCTACTTCAAACAATGCTTGCTTGTTATGCCTTATATAATAAAGCACAATATTCCATTATTAAGCTTAAACTTACCTATCTTTCTAAGCATATTTTCTGCAGCTTCAAGACCTATCTCAGCCAAACTTAGAAACTCTAACCATGGTGTTAATGTCCTTGCTTACTATACAATTGTATCTTCTTCTATCTTCAAGCTTTTGCAGCACAGCTGATCCTAAATCTTTGTGCTTCATTTCTGAAACCTGTTCTTTTCTCACACCTAAAGGCTTTTTCACCTTTTGTGTTTCCCACAAAGAAGCTTACACCAAGGAAGAGGGTGTTTTGAGTTGTGTGGAGTTGTTGGAGTTTTTTCGTTTGTTTTGGGGTTGGTTTGATGCTGGTTTTTTTACCATCTGTACTGAGTTATAGGCCTATAAAGGTATATTTATCATGGTATTCTTTTTTTACTTGATGTGTCAAAGTTCAAGTGCGAATGGCTTTCTGTATGTGTTAGCACAAATGATGATGTATGTGTTAGCACTGTTATGTGTTAATAAAAAAATGCTTTCTCCAAAGCATATTCTGTACTTGCATCTAAACATGGCAAGACTTGACAGCAAGCTGACTCCTTCTGTTATGCAGAGTCTCAGAAGCAACTTCCATTGGTACTTATGGTCTAATCTTGTTTCCTTTTTAAGTTCAAGTTGTGTGTATAGTAGGTTCCTATTTAAACCTGAAATCTGTTAAGGAAACACTTGAATTGCTCTGCATTAGAGTAATTTTTGTTTAAAGCATTGATTCTTCCTTTCCCCTTCCCCATCATTTGATCTCATTGCCGTTATTCAAGATTGAGTTATACTTCAGATCCATGTAAATCTAAATACTATATTCACAAGATATTTGAAAACAGAAGATTTCTTGTCTTGGAACCCACAAATTGGTCTTAAAGTAGTTGAAAGTTTATCTGTTTCATTTTTTCATTAACTTGTTCATTGTAGAGGAAATACAGAAAATTAGTTTGATTTAAAACCGTCTAGAAGTTAATTTCCAAAATGAAGCAAGAGTTGATAGCTACTGGCAAATATTTTTTCCTGGACATGCTGGGTCACGTTCTGAACTCGCATTTCATAGTAATTACCTTTGGTTTTGCCTATTGAACGTCTGTAGAAAACAGAGATACAATGCTTCTGGAAAGCAGTGTGCTGTAGTAATTCATCCAATTGAATTTCAGTTAGAACTTTAGATGTGGTTTGAAAATGCGTACTAGATCAAACCATTAGTTGCAATTTAAGTTCTGTCTTCTTGAAATGGTATTTGACTTGGACACTCAGCATTCCAACATTTAACAAAGCTGTAACTACTGAAGTGTCTCAGAATTCTATTTCTGTGTATTTGTGGAAACGTGAAGGTCACAAACAGTGACTTGTCTCCTCATTAGATAAGCACTTATGTCCAATATCCCAGTCTTGAAACCTTTTCCAGATATTAAGTTATTTATTGGGTCTGGACTGGATTCTACAACATTTCTATATTAAAATGGATATTGCAGTTTTAGAATGCACTGCTGTCTTAAGTTTTTGTATTCTTAATCATGTTTCTTCTATAAATTTGCTTCCATTCCCAACTCCATACTTCAGTGCTTGGATGCTGGTGCAACATCTGCTTGTTGTGTCTTACATTTTAAAATGTGGTATGAGCATAATGCTGTACGACAAGCTGGATAATACTGGATCAGCAGAGAGAAGAGGAAGCCTGAAACCTCTAGGCTTCTTAAATGAAACATTGCACAGAATGTGTAACGATGCACCATGCTAACAGTCATCAGAATAAGAATATTTTTTCCAATATCTTTTTTGAAAGGCTGTCTCTTTATGATAATGAATTGGATGTACAAGCCTGGATGGTTATTTGATTTTTACATCGTGTATTGTCAGTTAAGAAATTGGATGTGTCACTATGCATGTGTTGCTGCACATTACCACAGAATGTTTAATAGGCTTTGCTCTGGTACTGCCGGATGAGTTTCTTCAATTTCAGCAGTCATATGCTATAGTAGAAATATTTCTGTTAATTCGTTTTGGTTGGAGGGAGGGACTCTGGTGTCCATTTACATAATCCAATGCTCTTTGCAGAGACTGGTAACTTTCATTCTTGCTTTTGCAATTAATTTGAGTGATAGTGTACTGTCTCTCAACTTCATGCATTAGGGTATTTCTTGTTTTGCTGTATTTATTGTCACTACTTAATCTATTTCAAATCTTTTTATAGTTTGTAAGCGAAAATTCAGAGGTTTCAATTACTTGGAGCTGTCCTGTAGTTGGAATCATGAATGTGCAATTGTAATTGATGGCTATTTCATGTATCTAATAGAGGGATCTGGGATGGTCCCTCTGCTAAGAGTTAAAGCAGAGCCATTCAGCTAAAAATCTTGTGCTTTTGAGATTCTTGATGGCTTTCAGCATACCTTTGAAAATCCTCAGGAAAACTTTGTGATGGCAAAATCCTTCATTTTTCACCACCCCCCTCCCCCCACCCCTTTCCCTAAGATGTTGACAGGAAACGAAGGATGACTTCTCAAATTTGACTTCCTTTGTTATGGAAAGTTTCTCAGCCAACTAAGAAGCTGTGCCAGTCCATGTTATACTGACACTACAGGAGATAGCTTTTTGTAATGTTTTAATGTTTCTTGTACCTGTAAAGGGAAAAGGGATCAGACTTCACTTAGCTGTAATCCCATGTTAGTTTCACCTGCAACAATTTTTACAAAGACCCACTTGTTCTAGAAGAGTAGTAATTTTGTATAGAAGCCAGTACCTGACTTTTTTCTTTTTATTTCAGCTGTATTCTAACTTCATTACTTCTGAACTTGACACTTATTCATGTGGAATCAATGGCAAGTTGTAAATAAACTGAGTAATTATGCCCCCCCAGCCTGTTCTGTTATCCTTCTGGGCTAACCTCTGTCTCTTAAGAGGGAATGGAGCACAGGAAATATATTTTTTCCTAACGTAACCTCACTCAAAAAGCATGATTATTAAATGTGGGGACTGTAGAAGTGTCATGACTTTTCTGTTGCTGTGATATCAGGACATTGTTAGTGACTAAGTGAAACAAGATGGGTCCATCTTATCCAGCTCCAAAAACCTTCCACACCCAGTGTCCAGTCTTCCTACTGAAGTTGAGGGTTACTATACTTACTGCCCTGTTTCAGTGTTATGAAATTTTGTCAGCTGATAACTTGAAATCAGGTATGGCAAAAGGTATAAACCAGGTAATTGGTTTCGAGTGGAAATAAGACATTCCATAAGTTTTATCTTTATTTGTTGTCACTCTCCTTTTTCTCTATTGCTACTTAAGTATTTTTTGAGACAGGTTAGTTTATTACAAGAAATGACATTGGGAGGTACAATTACAGAGAGGACTATGCACATTGATTGTATAGAGATCTTTATCTTGGTTATGAATTAACAATGGCAATAACAAGATTATCATTCAGTATAATTAGATACGTTTTCTGTTGCTCCGTTGTCCATGTAAGAAGTAGGTGGATGCTCTTAAGTGCTGCTGTTCTGCACAGATGTCAGGTCTGAGCTGCTGCTCCTCACTAGAATCTTTTATTAAGAACACTGATGGCAAGGCCTACATTAATTGCAACAAGATATGAGATTCTGATTCCAGTTAACAGATATGTACTGTAATCCCCAAATGCATGAAAAAAATCAAAGGACAGTTTAATAATCTTTAACTGAGTGGTGCTACTGGGGTCAAATTTCTCATGTTGGCTTCTTTCTGTGGCTGGGGTGGAGATCTGTCACAAGTGACAAGTTTTGCCACTTTTCCTAGTGTGCTGTTTCTTGGTGCTGCTCAGATTCTCCCGCCCTTCCCGCAGATGCTCCCAGCTGAGAGCAGCTGCCAGCTCATGGGGGTGGCTGCTGCTGCTGCAGGACCGAGCAGCAAAACAGACTGTCAGGAGGTCTCATAAAGTTACTTGTGCATTCATTCCCATTAAACTTTGCAGCTGTAATTAAGTGAAAAAGTGAGTTGTCAGATGTAACAGAATTTTATTGCTCTCTTTTCTTTTGAGCAAGTTTTCAAAATCCTTTTGAGAAGCTCCGGGAAAAGCCATTTTTAGTTAGAGAGAAGCTTAAAACTTCTAAGCGAATTGTTAGAATTGTTTAAGATTAAATGTTGCAGGACAAAAAACGATTCAGTTTGTCAGATTCTTTTCTTCCTTCCCCAGCTTTGGAGAAACAGCATGTTAGCTAGCGTTAGGGAGGAATTTTTTTTTCTGAAGGGCAGGGAAAAGATGACTGATCAAATAAGCTGTGGAAGAGTTAGTTGTATCGTTAGCTTTTGCTTTCTGCCTTAAAGGTTTCCATTCCACAGAAAGTCCAAAGTACTTTTGCTGCATATTCTCCATTCATTTAAGATTTCCCAGACTTGGTAGAGAAGGGGGTGATGTCTGTAGCTTGTATTATATTTTTATATTGATGGTAATTCTCATTTGAAACAGTTTTAAGTGTGTCTGGGTTTTTTTCTTGTTTTAACCCTCAGTATTAGTTCACTTATTATTTGGAAATAAAATCCAACAGAAAACCTCAAGCACATAAATAGACATATGGCTTATTATTGGAATTGTACACCATTTGACTATGTAGTGTATTATTACATATTTGAATTTCCTAAATCCCATCTTCAATGCTTCAGTAATAAAAATGTTTTTACTTGCCACCTTAACAGTTCTGGTAAGTTAGAACAAATTTACTTTTAGAGATGCCAGCTCCCAAAAAAATGTTTTACTGAAAAGGAAAACATTTTATACATCAGAATGTTATACACTAGTGCAAGCTGAGGAGTTCCTTTACACAGTTTGCAGTAAAATACAAGTTTTGGTCCTGGTTTTTTCTGCTTGGTCATCTTGGCTTTTAGATAACAGTGCAACAGCCTGAGTGAGCAATGATTTAATGTTGTTCTGTTGCTGCCCTGGCCTATTTAACTTGGAGCACAGAACTTGGAGCGTGGGTGATGTGGAGATTTTTTTGATGGTTGTTGTTTGTTTTAGGGGATGTTGGAGGGGGAAAAGGGCGATGTTTCATTTTGGGTGTGGGGTAGAAAGACTGCAAATGCTACTACAAAGAAATTCTTGAAGGGTTGTCATGCTTTTTACTATTGCACATGCCTATTTAATAAACATCCTGTCTTAAGGGGAAAAAAAATCATGATTCCAAAAATACTTTCTTGCTGGGACTAGTGTTCAACCCAGATAGCAAATTGAGCTTATAGACAAAGGAATTAATTTTCTTCTTGTAGCTTACAAACTGAAAAGGCTTCAAGAATGCTTTAAAACTTTTTTTTCCTAATAATATTTTAAGTCTTCAATGACCACTCTTCTTACTGGCTCAGAACTCTAAGAAGTGACTGACAGGGTTTATATACAGTTGTCAGCATAAGGAAGACAGACTATTAGTTTAATATTGAATGAAGACATTTTACCATTAGAAATTGTTTATGAACAATTATGTTGTAACAGAATATTGCAAGCAGTTCTTGGAGATTATTTTTGTGTTCTACAATACTGTGTACGAACAATTAAGTTCTGTATCTTTAAATATTTTTTGCCTTTTTAACAAACTAGTGCTCTGCAACCACGCTTGAGCACAGGAAGCCTTCCTCCTGGTGTATCGTCATCATTTGCGATACATCCCCTTGCTGAACGCTCGCTCATTTGTTCCCTGCCTTGTCAGTCAAATGTG
Organism: Dryoscopus gambensis; assembly: GCA_013389985.1. Classification (NCBI taxonomy): domain Eukaryota; kingdom Metazoa; phylum Chordata; class Aves; order Passeriformes; family Malaconotidae; genus Dryoscopus; species Dryoscopus gambensis. The sequence goes on from WEIT01014753.1 coordinate 18,260, forward strand.
AGCGTCCAGCAAACTATCCTGTCACAGCGCCGTGGGGCTCTGCCTGTGCCTGGAGCTGACAGCAGGTACAGAGAATGCTTTCAAACAGCCTTGAACCATGTTTTTTGTTTCATTTCTTTTTTTAGTCTCATTTTATTTTTAGAAGGGAAATGTCTCGTCTCTGGTATGGGAAGAAGGGAAGAAAGCACCAGCCAGTTAATCATAAATGCACTCTGGTAATTTTCAGTGTAGTATGTTCATGTCTGTTATTGCAGTCTTTAAATGTTGTGGTGCAGAGACAGGCTCTGTAAGTTTAAATTTTGACTGTGTAAACAGGATGCTAAGTCACAAATTTTCATTGTCTTTGGAACATAACCTAATTACTGGTATTCCTTTGGCATTAGATAAGAGAAACTACTTTGAGCATTAAAACGTTCAGCAGTTTTAAGGTGGGTTTTTTACCTTTTCTTTCATTTCCCTTGAAGTAATGCGTTTCTTCACCAAAAATGTGCTTTATAGCGAAATACCAGGAACAGGAGTTTGCATGGGCATATAATTAGAGAAGTGGAAATTTCCTGACTTTTCATTATGTTCTCAGAAGTCAGTGAACCATATGAAGGTCTGATAATACTTCTAAATTCATGGGCATGAGTCTGCTGTACTCCCCTTCTCACATAATGAAGGGGAGGGATCAATAACATTGGTTTTGCAATTTATTAGATTTTTGAAAGGAAATGAAATTTTTTTCAGTTTTGTTTTCCCCAAACAGACTTTGTAGTACTATTTAATATGTAGCAGTATTTAAAGGAAAAGGTTTTCAGTGAAACTTGCAAAACAATGACACCTTGGGATAGGGAAGAAGTGATCTTTACAATATATTTGTTTGTGCTTTTACCCACTGGTAAATTTGGAAGATAGTTTTCGTTTAGACTCTCCTGTGACAGGCTTTTTACTGTCGTCTTAAGAATTACACATCACTGAGTTTTGAAGAGTACTTCTTTCAAGGTGGTGTTGAGTTGGGGTTTTATTTTTTATATATTAATAAGGTTTTATTCTTTATCTTTTATGTATTGTTTTTATCTTTATTTGTAGCCAGGATACTTGCAAAATATTAAATTGACTTGTTGCAGTAAATGGTTCTGTAAAATGTGTGTTCCTAACTAGCAACACATTTTTGAAGTAATAGGCTCTTAATTTTCATCTGTGGTGGTGGAGTAGAATGGAGATATAAAATCTAAATGAATTGAAATGTTATTTTAGCATACCTTGTAACAGTGCAAAAAGTATCTGAAGCTTAGTTTACCAAGAATGTGATTTTTAATATATATCTATATACTTAGATAAATAGGTATAACTTAGACGGATATTTAAAAAAGTAGTAGTATCCCTTGTTATAGTTGTTTCCCTTAGGACCAATTCTGAACTTCAGCCACAATCCAACTATGTTATGAAAACAATACTTACCAGCTTTTAAGGACAATTTGAACTGAAGAAGACTCTGAGAATAAGGATCAACTTTGCTGTGAGAGAGGTAGAGAACAGGTTATTTTAACATGTAAAAAAGTCAAATTAGAAAAAGAGGGTACAGAAGTATCTAGAGATGGGGATATTTTTAAAATGTCACTCTGTTGGTAAGACAAGCTCTATTCTTGACTTTGGGTTTTTTCTTCAGTGAATGTTCATAAACCTAATGTGCAAATGTAATCTTTTTACAGAAAGGGAGGAAGGCATATTGATATAATTATTTCTGTTATGCAAGACAGTGGAAACAATATTAAGGAGAGTGGCAGCATATAAAGTGTACAGGTTTCTGACTAAAATCTCTCTTTAGTGGTTGTTCTGAGTTTGGATGATAACTCATCTGTCGTGAAATAACAGTTGCTGGACTAAATGAAGTGATACAATAAAACAAAAATGTTAGCTCGAAGCAACTAACTTGCCCAGATTATTTACCTGCAAGGCTTTTGTTACTTTCCTGATGATACAATTAATTTGGGCTAAGCGTTGAAGGGGTTTGGTACTTTCCCAGGATAAGAAATCTAAATTTTGGTGGCTAACTGGTGCCTTGTACTCCCCCCTTTAAAAAGCCAGTAATGTCAGCCTCCCACGTTTTAGTAAATGTTTGGTATTTACTGTGTCTCTTTATTTTATAGCAATACAAGAGATGCCAATAAGTTTCTAGAATGTCAAAAATGCAGGCAATGATTCTTCCTGTCAAAGCATTTCAGACAAAAGACATCAGACAATGCAAGAGAACAAAAGGTGGATTGCCTTCTTTGGGAATGCTTGTCTGTGCTTTGCATGGCTTGGATAGGCTGCATAGCCTAAGGGGACAAAACCAGTGAAAACTGATCTTTGGCTTTTATATTCTCAAGTTATTAACATGCAAAGATAATTAAAATGTTGGTTTTAATAGCTTAAATTATTTGAGGCTTGCACAACTCCTGACGTTTTGAGTTATTGGTTAACTTTATTTGGTAAGCTAATGCCTGTATTCCTTTTGCTATTATGAAGGTTTAATAATAGGGGCTTACATGTGAAAGATGAGGATTTAGTACTTCTCTGTGCATGTCAGAATTGCAAGATTGCATCAATTCAGTAATACTACTGAAATATTTTTAAAATCAGCTTTCTATATTAAGTTTTTAGAGTAATAGACTGAACTAATGATATATTTTTCGTAATAAAAAAGCAGATTGAAATCCAGTACTTACTTATACGGATCACTAAGCCTAGAACCTTTCCTTGATGACAGATATTTGCCATACCTGTGTTCCTAGGTAAGCTAGGGGCTTATGCATCATACTGTGGCTGGATGTTCCCATGTGGGCCTCTTGGAACAGGTCCAGAGGAGGGCCACTAAGTTGATCCAAGGGCTGTGTTTTGGTATCAGCTGGGCACCTCTGATATGAAGACGGGCTGAGAGAGTTGAGACTGTTCAGCCTGGAGGAGAGAAAGCAAGGTGTCCCCAGAGCCTATGGCACCTTCTAGAGCCTACAGCAGCTCTCTTGTAAGAGAGCTGGAGAGGGGCTTTTCACAAGGGCATGTTGTGATAGGACCTTAATCTGAAGGAGGAAAGATCTAGATTAGATACTCTGAAGGAATTCTTCACTCTGAGGGTTGTGAGGCACTGTAATAGATTGCCCAGAGAATTTGTGGAATTCCCGTCCCTGGAAGTCTTCAAGGCCACGCTGGATGGGGCTTTTTGTAACCTGGTGTAGTGGAAGATTCCCTGCCCATGACAGGGAGGTTGGAGCTACAGGATCTTTAAGGTCTGTTCCAACCTGAACTATTCTGTGATTATAGTTCTTCCACTGAATTATTGGGTGTTATGTAATTTACATTTTTAATAGTTGTGAAATATTAGTTTACTTTGACAAAGGCAGTCAGAGTAGCAGAGGAGGTTTTGAAAAGGTTGATTATAAGCTGAAAGAAAGCAGATGACTAGTAAAGGCTTACATTTTTCCTGTATGCTTTTAGTGATCTCTGGAATCTGAAGTTGATCCTTAATTGACCTTTTTTCTGCTTAAATTAAGAGACAAACATTTTCATACTGGGCTGTGATTCAGTTACTTCTAAGCCTGTGTAATGCTTTCTTGTCATATCTGAGAGGATCTTTGCAGGACAGCATCAGAACTGAGGTGTAACCTTGCTCAGACTGCCTTCTCCTGGAGTGGCAGCTTGAGCTCAAGCACCAGATGCTGTGGTTTCAGCAGCTGAACCTCTGGTTTCTCTGCTTGCTAGTGCTGAAACTTCCTTAAATAGTTTTGCAAGGGAGCTGGGTTTTATTGGTCGTGTTGCTACAGATCTTTTTTTATTTGGACAAAATGAGTAAAGTTGTATGGCCTGCCTCTTTAAGAAAGTAATTTTCTTAAATCTTAGCTCTTTGCACAAACATCCTAAACTGTTTAATGTTTTGCATGTTAAATTTAGTTATCTTGCTGGCATTATCATATCTCTCATACAAGTGTTTTCTCATATCTTGAAAAAAATAGCTTGTTATTAAGGTCTACAGACTTGATGTAACACTTGGTGTGCGTCAGGCTTTGATTGCATTCTTTTCAAGTTCATTTATTTTGGTTATTACAGATACTTCAGTTTATCTTCAGTCTGTGTTAATTACAGCTTGGTACAGTTGCTGTGGGCTTAGAGCACTTTGAGGCAGATATTTACCAGCTCGTCCTGCAAAGCTGTGGGGACAATACTGGTCACAGGGAGAATGCTGCTGTCATGTGACCTACTCAGCCTTTCTGTCCCTGCCCTGGAAAACACCCTGGTGTGCGTTTGGAGAGGGGCAGCTTTAAAAATATTAGAGAAAGAACCATGCTGCCAGCCAAACCAGGGGACTTCTGTCGTTCTATGGTCCTTCTCTGCATAAAATGGCCAGCTGTTATGCCTTCCCTTCTGTGTCACTACTAGAGTGACAAGGAGCTGAAATGACTGGAAACCACACAAAATAGAAAATGGATAGCTTTGCAGCCGCATGCTTTAAGAATGAATTAAATTAAATTAGTCTAAGGGTTTAGGATTTTTTCAAATGATACCTTACAAGTGTTCATCTGGTGTGATAAATCCGTGAATTAATGCATTATTGTGATGCAATCAATATGTCACAAATAATCATATTTGATGTGATGCAGCAGAGTGCTTCTTCAATACTGTCTTCTCTCAAGCATTTTAATATTTTTGGGAGGAAACTAAATTTGTCTGAAAAATAAAGTTAGTGTTTTCTTTTAAAATATTCATAGCAGCTTTCAGTTCACATGGGCACCTTTTTATTGGAAGGTATTTTGAAGTAACTTTTTAAGCAGCCTAAGAAAATTACATTGACTTACTTTTTCTTTAATTAAATACCCTGGAATATTTTTGAATCTCGAAGAATTAATGTTTATGAAGTTTACAGTTCACCTGAGTTTACACCTATGTATTAAGATTCAAAGTAAAATTGTTCAGCTTGTGTTCTTTCTTAATATTTGGTTTTTTATGTCATGTTCAGAGTTGGTAACGAGGTTATAGATAATTTACATTTAAGAGAGCCATTTATACCGTTAAGCTTTATCTGTTCTTATCTTTCAGAAGCACTCTTCAGCTCTGGTAAGACCCTCCCTTTCTCTCGATGGAGACGGTTTCAGCTCCTTGTTAGCTCTGAAAGTTTAGCTGTATTTGTTTTGAGGGCAGCAATTAAACCTCCCTGTTAGCAAACAGGCATTAGAGGGATGTGTCACTTGTGGCTTTGTTAAACTGAGGAATCCCTCACCGGTGTAAAAACCTTTATTCAACATCTGCCTGTAGCAGGATGATGTGAGCAGTGGCTGAAGGGGCTGATCATACATTAAACAATTTTAACTGCAGTTGCATGTGTGTTCCTGAAGGACAAAAAATTTTCCGTATCTGGAATTTTCAGTTTCATTCACTGCAAGTGGCCAGCATAGCTCGTAAAAATTAGGTACTTTTGACATATTTTCAGAAAAACAAAGTTTAGAAACCTGAGTTTCTCCAAAAGGAGAATCCTTGGCTTTTGGATTGTTTGAATCATTAGTATGCAAACCCTCTACTTACTGCATTAAATATTAAAGCTGTTGGGTGTTCTGCTAAGTCGTTAACTTTCATATGCATGGTGTGGAGAGTCAAACTTTTAAGAGTCATTCCGTGAGTCATACTATTCATCCCATGTTTCTTCATCAATGCTGCCAGTATGAATGCAGCAGGTAGTATTAGATCTCTAATGATATACTGCATGTCTTTTCAAACTTGGAATCACAGAATAAGCTGAGTTGGAAAGGACCCACAAGGATCATCAAGTCCAACTTGATGCCTTTTTCTCTGGTCCTAGAAATATGAGCCAGACATAGTTAGGGTGATAAAAAGGGGTACCTTTATATAAGGATCCTTATGTGCACAGTTAGTCAGGTGGAAAATACCGAAGATGCACCCCTGCGTGGCATGGGTACCACTTTTATAGATTCTGCAAATTAGCATATCTGACAAGAGCTCCCCAATTAGCAGCACACCCAGTGAAGTAATCCCTGCCAGCCCTAGCACCTTCTAAATCTCTCCCCATTTCAGATGAGGGCTACGCCCTGTTTATAAAACTATCTTGAAGAGCTGGTTTCAACCTTGGTTTCTAAGGAGAGCCAAGATAGCATAGGGGTCCTGGAATTTGTTTTGTCTTTCTGCCTAGGAAAATACTGAAGTGAAGCTACAATAATAGACTACAGAGCTACAAATGTAGCAAATGTGCAAAAAATACAGAAAATGTATAAAAGAAAAAAATAAAAATCTAGACGGCATCACAACTTCTGGCCGTGCACAGCAGCATCCCCAAAAGTCACACCGTGTGCCTGAAAGTTTTGTCCAAACACTTCTTGAACTCTGTCAGGCTTGATGCTGTGACCAGTTGCTTGGGGAGCCTGTTCCAGTGTCCAAGTACCCCCCCGATGTCCACCTTTTTCTGATATCCAAGCTAAACCTCTCCTGACAGAGCTTCAGGCCATTCCCACAGGTCCTATTGCTGATCACTACAGAAAAGGGATCAGTGTCTGCCCCTCCTCTTTCCCTCATGAGGAAGCTGTAGTCTGCAATGAGGTCTCTCCTCAGTCTTCTCTTCTCCAGTCTAAACAGACCAAGTGACCTCAGCCACTGCTCATACGGCTTCCACTCAAGGCCCTTCACCATCTTTGTTGCCCTTCTTTGTGTACTCTCTGAGAGCTTCATACCTTTCTTATATTGTGGTGCCTGAAACTGCCTCCAGGACTTGAGGAGCACCCCAGTGCAGAGCAGAGCAGGAAAATCCCCTCCCTTGCCCAGCTGGCGATGCTGTGCCTGATGCCCCCCAGGACACAGTGGGCCCTTCTGGCTGCCAGGGCACTGCTGATTCATATCCAACTTTTCATCATCCAGACCCCCAGATCTCTTTCCGTGGCATAATAAGATGCTTTGCAGCATCTTATTCCCCAGTCTGTCCGTCCTTGGTTGCTGCATCCCAGGTGCAGAATCTGGCACTGTCCCTTGCTGAACTTCATGTGGTTGGTGATTGCCCAGTCCTTTGATGTGTTGAGGTCTCTGTGCAGTGCCTCCCTGCTTTCGAGGGAGCCAGCAGCTCCTCCCAGTGTTATATCATTGGCAATAGACAGTTTCAAATCCCAAAGCAGAACCCTTTTAACCCTGAAGCACACTAACAATCCAGGCTATACACATTATTTGTTTTGTTCTATTCCAGCCAGTTCCCAGATTAACCATAAGAATTTTAGCTGTTTTTCTCCCCTCCCTCTTTTTAAAGCAGAAAACAACTAGAGAGAGAACAGAGCGTCCTTCAGGAACACTCCCTGATCCTCAAAAATTAGCTTTGGTTATCAAGGAAACTGGATGCTGATGTGGCATAGTAAAGAGAGCATAGTAAATAAAGCACATAGCAAAGTCATATAAGTTGACCTTCACTTAGTTACTTTAATGGGAGAATTTTATTGCAAAGAAGCATCTGAAAACTACAGTCTGGTATGATGAATATCTGCATTTACCTTTTATTAATGAAATGTCTTGCTTTCTAGATATTTCTCATTCTATATTAAAGACTAAGTTCTGTGTTTGAGAATCAAAGTAGAATGAGGTAGAAGTAGGTCCTAGAATGACTTGAAAACAGACAGCTGATGGGGGCAGGGTGTGGTGCAGTAGAGGGAAGAAAACACTGGTTTCTTTAGCTTGTTGAAGTAGACTGGAAGATGAATAAGACTACAAGGAAGGAGCATGAGGAAATCTTGATGGAAGAGGAAATAGCATAAGCAGACTGCAAATTAAACCAGGTTATAAAGAAGAATAAACTTCCAATGTTACTACTAACATTTCAAAACAGTGCTCTTGAGCCTGGCAGGGAGAAAATGCTGTCTGTTTGCAAGATGTGTCTCAATTCCTGAATGAAGTTGAAGGTAGTTGCTAGTAAGCGTACACATATGTGACTTTGCGATTCTGTAGCTCATTTAATAAAGAAGTACACAGTCTTGTCCACTGCAAAGCAAGAAGAAAGCATGTTGGCCTAAACCACAGGCATTTGTGTTAGTTTAAAAGCAGTCTAGTCTTTTGGTGGGTGGGAGAAAAGCTGCTCGAAACTTCTACTATGTCCGGCACAGAGCCAGTTGCTGAAGGCTTTGCCAATGGGCAGGTTCCTAGTCCAATTAGAGAAGTTGGTAATGCCTCTGTGGTGACATATTTAAGAAAGGAGAAAAACCACAGGATGTTATCTTTCTTCTCCTGAGGGGTGGTGAGACGCCTGCCGGGGCCCTCCCAAAGCTAGGGCCATCCCAGGGCTGGCGGGGACCACGTGGCCAGCATGGCAAACAATTCCCGAACACAGAGCACAGACGAGACCAAACTTTTCAGCGCAGCGAACCTCTATAAGAACTTTCCAATTGACAGAACTTGAGAACAATAATACCTATGGACAACAATTTTCTTCTGAGTCAGAGAGAAGGGAAAAGTGAGGACATGTGAGGAGAACCTACATGGTGGTACTGAGGTCAGTGAAAAGAAGGAGAGGGAGGAGGTGCTCTGGGCATCGGAGCTGAGATTTTTTTACAAGCCATGGTGAGGACTGTAATACAACAAATTGTTTCCCTGTAATTCATGAAGTGCATAGGGGGGATGCAGAGATCCATGTGCAGCCCATGAGGAAAAGTGCTCATGCTGGAGCACGTGGATGCTGAAAAGCTGTAATCTAGTGAGGCACTCAGAGAGAGAAGACCGTTGCTTCCAGAGATAGAGAGCCTTTGCTTCCAAACTAGAGCAGCTCCTTAAACGACTAAACCCCATGAACTAAAATGACCCACGATGTGCAGTTTTGGGAAGACTGCACTGTGGGAGGGACTCATGTTACGGCAAGTCAGGCAGGGCTGCTATTTGTGAAAGTTTAAATCACGCTGGAAAAGTTCACAGAGAACTATCTCCCATGGGAAGGATCCCACAGCACAGCAGTAGAAAGAAACTCCTCTCCTTAAGCGTACTGAAGAAAGGTTTTTAGGAAGTGAAAGACTGACCAAAACCCCATGTTTTTGTCTCCTTGTGCAGTTGGTGGGAAAGAAGGAGGGACTGGGAAGGAAAGGTATTATAAAGATTTATTTTAGTTCTCATTATCTTCTTTTAATTCTGTTGATAAGAAATTTTCTTTATACTGTTGAAGTTTTGAACCTGTTTTGCCTTAAAGTATTTTTCTCCCAGTCCTTATCTCACCCCATGCCCATTTTTTTCTTTTTTTTCCATTCCCCTCTCCTCTGGTCAACTATAGCAGAAGAGAATGAATAAATGGTTTTTTTGTGGGTGCCTGGCTTCTAGCCAGTGTCAAACCCCAACAGCATTATATAGAAGTCCCGGTGCTGCATCTGAAGCGTCAAAGTATCTTAACATACTCTCATGAGCCTAGTTCAGTGATGAGTGGATAAACCTGAGACAGTGTCTCATGGTTTACTCATGGAATTTATTATGGACTGTATACTTAGTATGGACTGTATACTTAAAATAAGCACTGGGTGTGAGAAGGTAAGGTGGGCTCTTTTCCTTTAATTTTCCTGTGGCTAGTTTGACATTCTATTACATGCTGTTTATGATGTTTGTCATTGCATACCAATGTTCTACAATTATGCAGGCTTTTGTTCTCAAAACAAATGGAATGTGATAGTGTGCAACAGGTTCAGCATGCCAAGAAGCTATTATATTGTACATACTTTGATTGGTATTCATGTTTCCCTCAAGAAAGAAAAATAAGGCATCTCCATGGCATATGAAAAGGTCAATCTCTGAGTTAAAAAGCTGATAAGCAATTCACAGATGCAGGATGATGATAGTATGCATTTGAGAGGTTGAAGGCAAGATGGCATTCCCCATAAAACTGTCTACATTTCCACCATGTGAAAAAACAACTGTATAATGGTGTCAGGGATTTTGAGATTTTTTTATCTCAAGAATCTCCTTAAGTAACCACACATTTCTGGCATATTGTAAGTTAACTACTGCCTCACATGTAGTAGGGTGTAGCTCAAAGAAGCAATAAGGCAAAAGGGTCCTTGCATCACTGCTTTTCAGGATTATGTTCATATGTTGCTGGTGTGAACAGTGTAAATTTGCAATGAAATGTCAAAGCAAATAAAAAAATAAAACTACTCTATCACTTACATGTTTGAGTGGAGTACTGTTAAAGCTTTACATGTAGCTATTTGACTCTGAGAATGCACAAGCCAATACAATTTACAAAAATACTCTTGATATATTTTAAGACAACAGTAGAAAAATGATGGAAATAAATTGAGTGCTAGTAGTTATGGATTATTCAGTAATAAAGCTGGATGTCACAAGTATTCCTTTTTCCTTGCCTTGCAGTTGCATGGGGTAGAGTGAACCATCGCTGCTCAAGAGCCAGTCATGCATGACTGTGGGCTCTGTACTCAGGACAGTGGCGAGTATCTGGCCAAACTCCTTGTAGTAGGGACAGGTAGATGGGGAGCTGCTGGACTTGTGGTTGTCTTCCTTTGCACTGTGGTAGGCTCTAGAAGTTTTTAATATGCTCTTACTACATGGGACATCCATTTAATCTCTCCACCAGCTGTTTTAAGATGCTTTCATATCAATGATGATTTTGAGTTGTTCTCAAAATCACATTATTTGCTCTAGTTACATCAAAATGACTGTTGTAGTCCTTTAGCCAGCTTGTTGCACCAAAGCAGCATGTTCTAGAGCTTTCTGACTAAAGACTTTCTGCTGGTACACCTCTTGCCAAAGTGGAGATGCCATTTGAAGTGAATGTGTTGACAGATGAGCAACTCCGGAAGCTTTGGAGGGGAATAGAAAGTCCAGGATAAATATATTGTTGGGTGGTATTGGGATGTTATTAAACTGTAGTCCTGCTACATTGTCTTTAACTGTATCTTCACTGCCAGACACAAGACTTAGAGTTTACTGAGAAGCCTGAGATTTGCTTCTAGTCTTCATCTAGGAAAGCAAACCAGGTTCACAGGATTCATTAATCTGAGTGTAAAGAATGTTTGAGAGGACCTTGGGCTGAAGAGTTTGGGTTAAGGCATGCAACTCAGATTGACTTCTAATTTAGCATCCTGATACTGGAAACTTTATGCACTCCTATATCAGTTCTGTATTCATCCTAGATCAGTGACATATCTGACTGCTAGTGCCCTCAGTGTTTATTTTGTAATCATGCTGTGTTTACTCATATGTCTAAAATCACCTACATGTGCATTGTCCTTGCAGAAGCAAACATCTCTTGGCCCTTCCTGTTTGTTTGTTGTCATTGCACATTTTCCCTTCATTACTCTCCTCCAGTTTTTTCTTTCGTACCTTTTTACTTTTCTTCAACTGTCAGTGGAATTATTGTCTTCCTGTCTCCATATTCAGGTAGTGTCAGTGGCTGAGTATCACCGCAGGATCGATGCTCTAAATAGCGAAGAACTGCGCACACTCTGCAGACGTCTCCAGGTGCCCTCTTCAGTAGTTTAAACCCCATCTCCAGATACTAAAGCATCTTTCTTTGTAGTGTCTTGGATCAGGGCAAGTCCTGCACTCAGTGGATTTGTCTTGTCTACAGCACTACAAGGATCCAGCAGAAAATTCCTTTGTTTTGGATGTATTTAATTGTGTAATTCTATGATGGAATCAGTAGTTTTATGATGGAATTACTTACTTCCACCTTTTTCACACAGGAATTTTCTGTTAGAATTTGACAATTTGTTCTCAGTACTGCTTGACTTGCAGTGTTGTGTTTTAACTTCTACTTTAGACTGGTGTGTTGTGTTAGAAGCTTCCCTAAAAAGAATGCAAAACAGGTGAAGAATCCAAAACCTTGTTGCATGGGTGTTTAATTTTATATAGGAATCTTTCATCAAGAATCTCACAGTACATGGCAAGTATGAAGCTTCACAACTTCTGGGAAATAGGTAAGTATTTTTCCAATTATAAAAGCAGGTAACTGAGGCAGTTCAACATGGCGAAGGTCATACACATACACACAAAACAGTACTTTGAAAGCAGTTTGGATTTTTGACGGTCTCTGGATATGGATTGAAACTGATATTTGCATTCTCTTTAGGTGTTTCATAGTTTTTTGAGAGTTATAAAATTGTTAGCTGCTGTGCACATCATACATGCCTTACTGATGGAAAGCATAGCTTAGATTTCCTTAGAAGCACTGAGTATTTTGTTTTTCTCTAGTACTTGGCTGCTGAAAATTTAAAATGTTTTATTCTGTTTTTTTTATTTCTTTGATCTTGGTATTTTTACCTATTAGGTAATTATATATAAGAAAACATTTTCTTAGCTTTGTTATTTCTGTTTTGTTTAATAATCAGTAATGAATTGCTTTAAAATACTTTGTAAGTAGTAAAATAACATAGATCAATAACGAGCATGAACCTTGAACCCTAAAGCTGCACTGTTACAGGAAAGTTTGAAATCTTGCAAAAAAAAAAAAACTATTCCAGCTTGAGAACAGAACTATTCTGTTTTTGGCAAGTGGTGGTGGAGAATCCCTGTATTAATATTTTGGAAGTGTAGAAGCTCTTTCCAAATACCTTTCACCTGGTATGCCCAAACTCAAGGTGTTTAGGCTGACTAGAAAAATCTGATGTGGTGGACTGCAGCCTATAAACTCTGCTCTGAGGCCATTTGAGAGTTGTGGTCTCAAATGTGGTGTAGTCTGTGTCACATTTACCAATCTTGGAAGCCCCTGGAATCTGACTATAGGTCAGTCTGCTCTGTCCAACTTTAGTGGGAAATACATCTGCAAATTTTGCAGCTAGGGTGTTTTCTCTCTGTTTCTTTTCAACAGACACTCTTTGACTGCTTCGTCAAAGCGGTGTTCTTCCTAGAAGAAAAATGCTTTACTGTAATAATAAAAAAGGAAAAATATCCAACAAAAAAAATACCACAACCTACAAAAACTCTAAACCAAAAAACTCAGTTTCCCACACCACTTGAATACAAATTCATGTTTTGCATGGTGGTGTTTAAAATCAGAATTAAAGAATAACAAAGGGAAGAAGCTTTCTGCTCTACAGTTGAACAATGCAGAACTTCTCTGGAGCTGAAGCGGTATTATGATGGAGGAAAGGCATTTAAGGTGGAAAATATTTGGACTATGAAATAGTCCATTGCATTTTAGAGATAATACTCTGTAAAGCAGCATGCAGGTCATCTTTTTGTACATGAAGCTATATGGATAATTGCATTTTTTTTGTTGTGATATGGAAATTAGTGCATAGTGTACGTTGGAAGTTCTTGTTACCTTCCATTGAAAAAGGAAGGCTTGAGCCTTTTTTCTTGCTTGATACTCGATTTAAGCACACCTTTTCTTGGGTTGAGAATTAATACTGTAATTAAGTTACTGTATGAATATACTTTGATATGTTGACTTTATAAACCTATTTTTAAATAACAAGAGTTTATGATAGGAACTTTTTTCATAGTTCTTGAGGGAGATGAAAGGAGTGTCCTTTTTTTTTGTCTCAGGTGGCNNNTTTTTGTCTCAGGTGGCTATATTTGTTTAAATATTCCTATCTGTATTGCAGAGTTTTCTTTGATTTGGCTTTTTTTTAATTAACTAAGCAAGTTCACAAAAGCTTGGCAAAGCTTACCATGGTGATATTGTGAAATAGTGCAGTTGTGTCCTGTATGCTTAAGAGTATGAGGGATGTGGCAAACTGGATTTGGCAGGTATTTTCTTGACATTTTCAGGATTCACGTTTTAATTTGGACAATCTGGCTTTCAGTGAAACTTGGTTTAGGCTGATAAGTTGTTAAGATGTACTTAATCTTATTGAGATTTCTTTTTCCTTTAGCAAATCTCTCAACATTTTAGTAAGTCTTGCTGCAGTGGCCTATCTTACTAACTTCTTCACTTTGTCCTACTCCTCTGTCAGATTTCACTCTCCCCTAGCAAGTTTTAAATATCCCAGCAGCTGGATTTATAGATGCAAATCTGTTTGGATCACAGCTATTCTAGTTATCAAGACATGGCACTTTATCTTGGAAGTGCCAGGGAATGTTGACTGGGGAAAGCAGCTGTTGTGAGCTACATCTGGTGAGGGATTTTGTGGTGTCTGCCATCTCTACTCAGCAGGGTAGATATGTAAGTCAAGTATTTTAAACTACTGCAGGACCCTTCTGCATAGTGCCTCTTTGCCAGACCTCAAATGCTCACTATGCAACTTAAGTATTATTACTGCTTTCCCTTCCCCACTCTCTCAATTCTTTTTTCTTTGAACCCGTAAGTACTCCAGCAGATCAACTTACGGAGCAGCACTACTCCTAAGGCTCCATTCAAACGGTTTGCTCAAAATATATGACAGTAGTCTTCCCAGACGTCTACTGCATATCTGAAAAATTTCTTAAGTACTCTAAGAGACTATTGATTCAGAAGCTACTGAGAAATGTCAGTATTGAAGTTTTAATTCCTTTTCATACTGTTTTTTTTTTAATTACACTTAGAATGCTTAGAATGTCAGTATTAAAATGCAAGAACTTTTTAAAGTATCTTCTGAAAAGCATTTGAAGCCCTTCAGCTGTGTATAAGAACTGTTTGTTGTTTTAGCATAAAATCATAGCTTTCCTCTGAGTAGGTGTCTGTGTAAGTTATTGTTATATAGTTGTGTACCAGCTTGCTATTGGAATCAGTGGAAATCTCAGATCAAATCTATTGGATTTCTAAACTTTCAAAGGACTTGCATAATCAATAACTGCATGATTTGAAACCTGTGAAGTTTACCTTGTCTGCCAGTAGGACGGCAAATACTTATTTTTCTTGCTATTCTTTTTATAGATAACAACAAGAGAAGATATCAATTCAAAACAGGCAACAAATATCAAAACAGACCTGGAGCCTGAAGCATTCCGGCCAAATCTCAGTGATCCAAGTGAATTACTGCAACCAGAACAAATTGAAAAGGTATGAACTTAAATATGTCATTTTCTACTCTTATACATTAATGTATCACAGATGCTGTGACTGTAGTGTAAAACACACCAGTAAGAAGACCTTGGGTGATATTAAATAGAAGAAAATAAACTGTGTATATTAGAAAAGTTGGCTAAGACCACTGAGTCCAACTGTTACCTCTGCACTGCCAAGTCCACCATTAAACATTCTCCCTAAGTGCCACCCATGTCTTATGCATCCTTTAAATACTTCAACAGGGTTGGTAACTCAAACATTTCCCTGGGTACCCTGTTCCAATGCTTGACAACCCTTTCACTGAAGAAATTTTTCCTAAGATCCAATCCAGAACTCCAGCGGCTCAACTTGAGGACATTTTCTCTTGTCCCGTTTTGGGAGAAAAGACTGACTGCTACAACCTACTTTCTAGTAGTTGTAGAGAATGATGAGGTCCCTCTGGGCCTCCTTTTTTCCAGGCTAAACAACCCCAGCTCCCTCAGTCCTCTCCAGAACTTTCACCAGCTTCACTGCCCTTCTTTGGCCATATTCCAGCATCTCAATGTTTTTCTTTTAGTGAGGGCCCCAGAACAGTACACAATACTCAAGGTGTGGCCTCAACAGTGTTCAGTACAGGGGGGCAAGTCAGGATGCCATTCTTGGCCACCTGGACACACCCTGTCTCATGCACTGCCATCTGTCAAGCGGCACCCTTGGATCCTTTTCCTCTGGGTTGCTTTCCAGCCACTCTTCTCCCAGCCTGTAGTGTTGCAGGTTTTTTTTTTTTGACACAAGTGCAGTACCTGGCACTTTGCCTTATTGAACCTTATACTATTGGCCGTGGCACATCAATCCAGCCTGTCCAGATCCCTCTGCAGAGCTTTCCTACACTCCAGCAGGTCGACACTTCTACCCAGCTTATTGTAATCTGCAAACAGACTGAGGATGCACTCAGTCCCCTCATCCAGATCATTGATACAGACATTAACCAGGACTGGCCTCGGAAATGAGCCCTGGGGAACACCACGACGAGTGACTGGCCACCAAGTGGATTTAAATCCATTCACCACCACTCTCTGGGCCCGATCATCCAGCCGGTTTCTTACCCAGCAAACAGTGTGCCTGTCCAAGCCATGAGCAGCCAGTTTGTCTAGGAGAGTGCTGGGAAGTGGTGTCAAAAGGCTTTACTGATGTCCATGTGGACAATATTCACAGCTTCCCTCATCCAACAAGCAGGTCACTGTGTCATAGAGGAAAATCAGGTTTGCCAAGCAGGACCTGCCTCTCATGAACCCACCCTGGCTGGGCCTGATCCCCTGGTTTTCCTGCATGTGCTGTATGATGGCACTCAAAATGACCTGCTTCATGACCTTCCCAGGCACTGAGGTCAGATGACAGGCCTGTAGTTCCTGGGATCCTCCCTACAGCCCATCTTGTAAATGGACACTATATTTGCTAACAGGGATGTCCCTAGTTGTCCTGGAATACTGGTAAATGGTGAGAAGTGGCTCGGTGAGCATATCTGCCAGCTCCGTCTGTTTCTTTGGGTGGATCCTATCTGGCACCGTAGACCTGTGTGTGTCTAAGCAGAGCACAGTTCATACCTAAAATGTTGCCTTTTTTTAAATCCTAATTTTGAAAACACCATGTATTCAGACAGACTCTTGTCTGTCTTTGCTATACTTTCATTCTTTCTTGAAAACATCAGTGTAAACACTGCAGCTCTTGCTGTCCAGTCCAAAGTGATTTCATTATAAATGTGTTCATTGAAATTTTGGATTAAAAGACACAGGAACAGGGCAACAAGCAGCATTTACCCTTCAGTTTGTTACCTGCTGACTTGAGTGATATACTTACTCAATACTAAGACTTTGGTGGGACACACAGTATTGTTATGCAATAATAATTATATTGATAAACCTTTTAGAGACCTTAACACACACATGTTCTTTAGTTGATAAATCATTCTTCTGCAGGTCACTTGTAGAGGTAGGAAAAGAAACCTGCTTGAGTGACCAAAAGTAGAAAATATACATGTGAAATTTCAGGTTTAGTTCTTACCTTTTAACCCCACTTAAAAGTGGTTGAGCAGAACATAATCTGCTTTCATTTACATGTAATACATTCTTAAATATAAAGCATATATTAAATAAAGGGGTGTAATTTTCTTGTTGATAGCTCACAAAGTCTCTTCCACCACGGACCATTGGCTATCCATGGACTCTTGTCTACAGTACTGCAAAGCATGGCATGAGCTTGAAGACCTTGTATCGGACAATGATGGGATTAGACACACCTGTGCTGTTGGTTATCAAAGACAGTGATGGACAGGTAGGAAAATGTTTGTGTAGAAGTAGGGGACCCAGCAAGAAAAATGTTTGAGGAGTAAAAAGGAATAGCTGGTGCTTCAATCCATCATGCGAGATAAAATTGTATGTGTCAAGCAAATTATCTTCTTAGAAATGTGTTTCACTGTTGAGCAATCCTCCAATGTACTACATATCTAGGAAATACTTTAATGATGTAAGTTAGCTGTTGTAATGCAAGAGTCTTGTAATATCCAATTAATCAATTTAATTTTAATTTTTTTAAATGCATTTAAGGCGCAAGAAATACAGTCTGTAAAGCTTTCTGATGCTGGACGATCTTGTGGAGTTGGAATGTCATTGCCAGCTGTGGCTAGTACTTCTTGGTATATTCTGTGGCTGCAGCCAACATCTTTCAAGAGCTGTAGTACCTTTGTTGCATTATTAACTTTTGTTCTTTGAGTCTCTGTAGTTTTGCTCTGTTTTCCTTTGATAGGTTATGAATTTCAGGAAGTGGCTCACATCTCACCATTTGAATAGCAAACATCCTCTCTTGAGTAATCTAGTAACAGGTGAACACTGCAGCCAGTATGAGACTTCTTGATTCTTTTTCTGAAACTTCTGTGTGTGCTTGTGGAAGCGTGTTAATGCTGCCATGAAAAATTGACAGAACCAGTGTAAAATCTGTAGCATTCACTTCGTTTACCTGTCCCAGTTTGGTAACCACGGTATTTATTTTCAGGAAGCATGGTCGCATATCGTTCAGGGGGTCTGAAAACAGTAAATGAAGGGCATGTTTTCTTATTCAGGTCACAACTTGATTTTTTCATTGTTTTCTGCCCCAGGGATACCTTAAAAAGAAAAATCCCTTCTAACTCTCTGCTAGTAGTGAACTCTTTCCCAGAAGTTCTTTAAAAAGATTTTTCTTCATTTGCCTTTTAATCTTGAAGACAGAAATTATTGAATAGACTTGACATGTCTCAACAGACTCATCAGTCTCTTAAATGTACTTTGGTGACTTCTCCAATTCCCTTATTAGCTTTTCAAGATAAATTAGTATGATATACCTGCTTCCTAGTGCCTGATAATCCATACTAGGAAAAAAATGTCCTTTTTCTGATAGGGCTGTCTTGCCACCACTATGTAGTATTGTCTGTTGCCAAATGCATTCATGTTACCTCCTGTGTATGAGCCTCTTGGCTGGAATGTTCAGAAAGTGTCATTGTTGCCCCATCAAAACATAGGTATGTCATTTTTTTTTTTTTTTAAATTTTGGTGAAACAAACCTTGGTGAATCTCATCTTACAGCCTCATAGCTAGGAATATATATGAAAGTGTGCCTTGAAATTTGGGTCAAGTAGTCACTGAACTGGTATTTCACAGTATATGCCAAATCTTACCTAGGTTCTGCACAAGAGTGGGGGAAATCCATGCCTATTTAGTGAGCAGCATATGCGGAAGGAATGGTTCAGACAGTTTTACATGCTCAGTCCTTCACCAGTGTAGTGAGAGTGGTGTTTTCAGTAGTTCTGTCTCATGTTAATAATGAAAAATGTCTTCATTTGACAGCAGAAAATTCTTTTGCTCTATCTTTCTCTTTAAAACGTATGGAAATTTAGCAGTCTTTCTCCTCTTCATGCAAGGATCTACAATCATGAAAAATAAGACAATGGTAACCGATTATGCTCTTTGGTAATTAGTCAGGGTAATTAATTTTATTTATAAAGCTATTGATTTTTTTGAAAGAGGTTAATTTATTTTTAATGTCTTGTATCTTCCTGGCAGATAGTCCTTTAAAATTGCTTTCTGTGACTGAAAAAGGCTCTGAGTACTTTATAGGAGAATGTGTCCAGGAATAGTTCACTAACAGTATGCTAAGATAAATATTATATATGCACTCCAGAAATGTGTTTTAAGAGACCAGATATTTATTCCTATCTTGTTCACCAAGATCACTGCCTATTTTCTAAGATTCTAGTTCAGAGAAGATACTAAATGAGATTCAGCCTTTTTGAAAAATGACAGAATTATGACCAGATAGTTTCTTGACATTTGCTGAGCATACCTGCTCAGTCCTCTTTGGCATTCGTTGTTCTGCCCACTTTGTATCTCTGGTGTTTATGAAAGATACTGGAATTGTCAAATCCTTGGCTGAGACACTTCTCTTTTAAACTAGAATGAATTTATTTCCTGGGCTGCTTCTCCTGAGATACTGTTCTTTGTTGTCTGTGTTTATAAGGACTGCTTTTTTATGATGTTGATAATAGGTTGAGTAAGGAGCAAGTGTACCTTGTAACTTTTCATAATGTTTCATTAAAGACTGCTAAGCCTCAGCCTACTGAATTGTTATTCAAAAACCTTTTCCAATCTTGCTTTCTTTTTCAGATCAATTAACAATTTTATTTAAATGGCTGTTCAAAAAAAAACCAACCAAACAAACAAAAAAACCAACCAAACAAAAAAAAACAACCAGCAAAACCACGGAACTTTCACAAACTTTATTGTGTAAAAGCTGAGCAATGCCTAGTTGGAATTTGGAAACTAAAGCTACCTAAATTGCCTGCTCCAGTCAATTCTGGGAGATTCTTTAATAAAGGTGTCCATGAAATTATAGTTATGTCATTACAATTGTTGTGGATTGTCTATCTACTGGTATATGCTTCTGTTTGTGAACCCTGACAACCATTTAAAAAGAAATTGGTACCTGATTCCTCAACATGAGTCACTAAATAAGTGGTGGTCTAGAAGTGTAGTTAATGCAGTTAACCACATTAAGGACTGTCTAGTTTTATAATAAGTCATTCTTCAGACTGTATTTTATGCACTGCAGAAGTGTGATACATGGAACCTAGAACATGGGAAGTTTAGTTACCCACCCTAACAACTAGCCACAAAAATCAGATTTCATGGAGAAATCCTATGGACATCGCTTCTTGAGGACTAAAATAACTGTTGGGAAGCAGACTGTGCTTTTTCTATAAAGCCTTATTCTTTCTTTGTTGCTTATAGCAAAAGTGTGATCTTTCAAGGCTCAACTTGAAGCATATAGAAGATTGAGAGATTGTCAAATCCTGATTCCTGAGGGTACTCAAAGCTCAACTGGACAAAACTGAGTCAACCTAATAGCTTTTGAATCAGTCCTCCACTGAGTAGGGAAGTATATGAGAGAATGTCTGAGGTTCTTTTTAGTCTAATTCATCCATAATTGGAAATAAAGCTTCAGAGTCTCTTGAGTAAAGTGTGTATGGTTTTCTGCATGGTTAGAAGGTGCAAGTTTTGTGTTTTACTGGTTATATAGATAACACTTCTGAGATGGTCTGAGACAAACACTGGAATAAGTGTTACGTGAAAAGTTTACACCTGTGTAGAGGCTGAACTGAGGTGGTTTAGGTGTGACACAATTCTGTTTGTAACTTTAACTGAAGGTTAATTCCTCTCAAGAAATGTCTGTTATTAATGAAATCTTATATTTACTTTTATATTTTTTACTTATATTTGCTTAATAGATGTAGTGTCAGCCCTGAGGATATCTGAAGTGAGACATGTCGTAGGTACCTGAAAGTAGCTCAGCTACCAGACCTGCTCAAAGAATGACTTGAGCCCTTAAAAGAAGTTAGGATGAAAAAACTCAGATAGTTTGAGGACTAAGAAATAATTGGAAGGGTGGAAAATATGCATGTAGTTATTTAAATATGGAATATTATATACTTCAGCAGCCCATTTTGTTATATTCATTGATGAAACTTAGTTTGGATTCAGTATGGATTTTTATGTTAAATGATGTTCTATTTAAGTTCAGTTATCTGCATATAATAAGTGTGGTGGTATAGGCCAAAATTAGGGAAAACGT
>WEIT01014754.1:0-12089 GCA_013389985.1 Dryoscopus gambensis
CAAAGAGGGTGGAGGGTCTCCCTCCCATGGAGAGGACAAGGAGCAGTGGGAGCAGGGTGCACTGAGAGAGGTTCATCCCAATGGAAAAAAAGGAATTTTTTCTGTTGAGAACCATCATGCCGTGGTGCAGGAGCTCAGGACTTCTGAACAAAACAACAAATCAATATGATTTCGCAGAAGCCCAAACTCTCTGGCAAACAAAACCCAACTCTGAGTCCAGCATTACGAAAGGGGGCTGCGACCCCCCTGAGCTGTTTCAGTCCTGCTCTCTCCAAGCTGTTCCAGCTTTTCTCCTTTGTCATTTGATTTTTCTCCTCTTCCAGTTCACGCATCATCCTCTGCGAGTTCTGAAGTTCACGTTTCAGTTGATCACGTTTGGTTTCCAGTGTTTCCATTAAGTTCTGCCAGTTGATTCCATGGGGTTTGGCTTTTTGGAGTCCTCCTGTACTTTGGGAAACAGAGAGAAGGTGATGCTGAGTGACCGTTTGCTGCATCTTTGTTACTGCAGCCTGCCGAGCAGTCACTTCATGGACTCTCCCCTCCACTCGGTGCTCCGAAACCCTTCTCTTCTCCTGTTTAAAGTCTCAGCCCTCCTGCAGACACCACCCAGCTGCTGCCAGCTGTTTGCTGCTCGCACATAACAGGAAACTCCCAAGGCCCGTCGCTTTCCAACGCACACAGCCCCCAGCTCCTCCCTGGCCCGCTCACCTCGGCTGCAGGAATTCCGTGAGGCAGCCAGCGGCTCCTTCTCCAACATCATAACAGGATTGACGTTCCTCGAGCTGCTCGTGTGCCTTCTCAGACTAAGTCCTCTTTGTTCTGTCCTCTCCTCTTTCTGGAGGGTTGCCTCCCTGAGAGCCAGCCCGCTTCTGGGCCCTCCCTTCTCCCTCGTGAGTCGCCTCCGCGGGGCTCAGCTGGTCTCTGATCCTTGGTGGGAACAAGTGCACCTCGTTAAGGTCAGGATCACCCACAGCGCGTTCCTCGGCTCCTGCAGGGCTTTTTGCAGGCGAGACAGCGAGCATAATGCAGGCATTCCCTCGTTAGAATTCCAAATCCATACGACACATAAAACTATCCTGAATCTGTGCAAGTATTGCTTAAAAAAGGATGGCTGGGCTGGGACACACTATTGTCCTTGAAGCACATTACAGCAATATTTTACAACACCCTGGGACCGTCATTCCCTGGCACCGTCATTCCCTGGAACCATCAATCCCTGGGACCATCATTCCCTGGCACCATCATTCCCTGGCACCGTCATTCCCTGGCACCGTCATTCCCTGGGACCACCATTCCCTGGCACCACCATTCCCTGGCACCACCATTCCCTGGNTTCCCTGGCACCATCATTCCCTGGCACCGTCATTCCCTGGAACCATCAATCCCTGGGACCATCATTCCCTGGCACCATCATTCCCTGGAACCATCATTCGCTGGGACCATCATTCCCTGGCACCATCATTCCCTAGGACCATCATTCCCTGGCACCATCATTCCCTGGACAGCCTCCCCTGGGATGTGGTGGAGTCCCTGGAGGGTTTCAGGATGCAGCTGACAACCTCATCCCAGGTCCTTTTCCCACAGGAGATTGGACCAGATGATCTTTCCAGTTCCCCTCTGTGGCTCTCATTCTCTAGAATTCCTTTCATTTTTTATGCTCTTTGGAAACGAGCAACCCAAGGAAGGCTCAGTTTTAGTGGTGTAAAATCCTTTCAAATGTGGTTGCCCAAAAGATTTTGGAAACAAAGCTTGGGAGAACCAGACCTGTTCTGGACATCGATCCGAAGCCAGGAGCCCTCCCAGCTGGATGCAAGGATGATCCTTTCTGGAACCTTTGGAGATCTCGGGAATATTTGGAAATCTCGTTTCCAGGGGCCTGTGGGTTGTGTTTGGCATCCTTGGCCGGATCCTCTGGCTTCTCCCGTTTTCCCTCAGCCCCTCAGAGCCGTTGCTCAGGGCCCCGGCCGCAGCTGCTTTTCCGAAGGGGAATTCCTCCGGCGTGGGCAGCGTGCCGCGGAAGGGAAGGGTGGGATCTGCAGGGGCTGAACGCAGCTGGATGAACAAATGGGATTTAAACCTTCCCCTCAGCGATGCATTCCCAATCCTGCTCGTCCAAACGTTCCTGAGGGGCTCCAGTTACACGAGTTCCAAGCTTATTTTGTCCGGCTGTTGTGGAAAAGATGAAACTTTGAAGATGGGAGTCAAAGTCAATATTGACCTAAGTGTCCTTCAGGATTCCTGCAGGGATCAGAAATGGGAAGGGAGAGATGAAATCCTGCTGTTGTGGATGTTGAAAAACCAGGCAGGAGGGAAAATAATACCCAAACCAGCTTTAGAAAGCTTTAAAGGGCAGAGAAAAGGACACGTGCACGGCCCTGGGATGTTCACCACGGATGTGGTGCCTGGGAAAGAGAAGGATCCAAAGCCGCGTTGGATTTGTTGGCTTTACACCCTGTAGTTATTCCGTTTCTATTGCCAAAATTAGGGCTTGAAATAGAACTTCTGCTGCTGGTGGGAATGCCGATAATGTGGTGGTGTAACACACACCTCGTGGGATGGCCTTGCCCTGGGATTTGTGGGAATGAAGTCATGGACTGATGGGAAGAGGCAGCATTGTTTGGGGCACCCCGAAAGCAGGGCAGGCTACTCACTGGTGCCATTCCTTTTCCTGTTATCCTGACTGGGAGAACTTTAAGATGCTCAAAGTGCTGCAAATAACCCTGGGGTGGATATTGGGATTAAACTATCTTGAGAAAAAAGGGAACTGATAAAGGAGTGTAGGATTATGGAATGCTTTGGGTGGGAAGGGATCTCAAAGCCCCTCCAGTGCCACCCCTGCCATGGGCAGGGACACCTTCCCCTATCCCAGGCTGCTCCAAGCCCCGTCCAGCCTGGCCTTGGGCACTGCCAGGGATCCAGGGGCAGCCACAGCTGCTCTGGGAAGCCTGTTCAGGGCTCCATCATTCTCAAAGTAGAGAAATTTTCCCTCATATCCAGCTGGAATTTCCTGTGTTGCAGTTTGTGCCCATTGTTCCTTCTCCTGCCCCTGAGCAGTCCGGCCCCATTCCTCTCCACACCCACCCCTGAGCTATAAATGGATTTATCTGGGGTTTCTGACACTCGTAATGAAAAGGATGGTTTCAGGAGGCTCCAAACAGCTTCGTGTTCATGGAATCATGGAGTCATTCAAGTTGGAAAAGGTCTCTCAGACCACTGAGTCCAACCACTCCCAGCCCTGCCAAGGCCACCACTGAGCCACATCCCCAAGTGCCACATCCACAGGGATTTGAAATCCCTTCAGGGATGGGGACTCCACCCCTGCCCTGGGCAATTCCAGTGCCTGACCACCCTTTCCATGCAGGAATTTTCCCAATATCCACCCTGAGCCTCCCCTGGCCCAGCCTGAGGCCGTTCCCTCTCCTCCTGTCCCTGTTCCCTGCGAGCAGAGCCCGACCCCCCCGGCTGCCCCCTCCTGTCAGGGACTTGGGGGGATCCACAAGGGCCCCCCTGAGCCCCCTTTTCTCCAGGGGGGTGCTGTGTCACACCAGGAAACACCTCCTTGTTTCATCCCCTGTCCTAATTACAGCTCGTGCAGGAGAGGTGGTCAATTAGGAGCAGCTTGGAATTGTCAATCCAGGCCACGCAGCAGCTCCCTCAGAGCTCGGGGAGTGAATCACTGGTTGAAGGGAGGATGGAGCAGGGTGTTGGCAGGTCAGTGCCCAGCCAGCCGCGTTCTGTCGGATGGCTCAGCCCTTAATTAGGACTTTGCTTAATTATGTCCCCGTCGTGGTGTTTCAGCCGGGAATCTCTGAACCCACTGGGTTGGAAAAGCCCTCCAAGGCCACCGAGTGCCAGCTGTGCCCGATGCCCACCTTGTCCCCAGTCCGGAGCCCTGAGTGCCACCTCCAGGAATTCCTTGGGCACCTCCAGGGGTGGCGACTCCAAACCTCCCTGGGCAGCCCCTGCCAATGTTTAACAACCCTTTCCATGGGGAAATTCCTGCTGATGGCCAACCTGAGCCTCCTCTGGCACAGCTTGAGGCTGTTTCCTCTCGTCCTGTTGTTAAACTTCACCCTGGTTGTGGAACTTATTCCCTGAAAGTTTTATTGTTCCCGTTTCTGCCCTCAGGACTAAGGAGGAGGAGCCTCCTTGTAGGTGCACCTTCCCATCCATCCTCCCAGCTTTTCTCTGGAATCTTTAACTGGGAAAACAGGTGCTTTCCAGATCATATCCATCCATCTTAAAGCCGTTTTCCATAACTTTATGACCTCTTCCCCATAGACCTGTCTTGACTTGGTACATCCTGCCGCTTTCCATGTCCAGGATCAAGGAATTCCCAGCAGGACCTGGTGAATTCCAGCTTTTCACAGGGATGGGGCCTTGCTGTGCTTCCCTGAGCCTCGAGTGTTTTGGGGTTCAGCTCTGGGCAGATGGACTTTGCTCATGACAAAGGTGGATGCTCAGCAAATCCCAGGATTTTCCCATCTTCCTGCACCATCTGAAGGTTGCACCTGTGGAATGGGCTCATGGCTGGAGCAAAACCAGCTGCAAATCTCTCCTGAATTTCAGCAGGAGCCGTGAATCATCCGAGGAGCCCTAATTAAATGGAAATGCAGCTCGTTATCGGAGCCATGGAACTTGTCTGCTGAAGGAACTCATCGGAGTTAACTCTTGAACGGATCCAGCTTTTACAGCTCTTTTCCTTAAAAAGACACAGCTGGGGGAATCTTTTCTGAAGACCCAGTGATGAGCAAGAGTTGGAAGAGACCTCCAAGCCCCTCCAGTGCCACCCCCTGCCATGGACAGGGACACCTTCTGCTATCCCAGGTTGCTCCAAGCCCTGTCCAGGCTACCCTTGGACACTCCCAGGGATGTGTGATCCCTTTGATCTTTCCTGCTGAAACTTAACTGGGGATTTCTGGCAGAGTCAGGTGTGTTCCCTGTTGAATTTTGGGAGGTGGATGGCCGTTTAAGGCCTCCTGGGTGGTGTTTTTTAATTTATTTTCTTTGAATTCCACCTCTTAAGTTTATTGGCTTTATATAAAACTCCCCCTTATTCTCCTCTCTCCCCTCTGGAAAATTCCCATGACAAGCGTTAGAACTAGAGGGAAAGAAAACCTATATTTAATATAAATTTGAACTCCTAATTCCTTAACACCTTTTAAATTAGGACATGGGATATCCCCCTCTCCCGTGCCCCACCATCCGTGTCCCCACTACAGATTTTTCCCTTAATTCCTCACCTTTCTTCCCCTCTTTTTCAGCCAGTGCTTATTAATTTTCTAAGTGGGAATTGCTGCAAGACACAATTACCCCTGGAAACAACCCAAACCTGTCAAAACTTTGCCTGAACCCTGGAGAGCACCTTAATTTTGGACCAGAGTTGGACATGATTAAGCAAAGCTGCTGGTGCTGAGCTCAAGTTCATTATTTGGTCTGGACAAATCATTTATTTCACTTTTCCTGTAGGAAAAATGCCTCTTTTTTTTTTTTTTTTTTTTGTTCTGCCGTGGCATACTCCGCATTTAAAAAAAAAAAACCACTAACAAACTGCAGAGCAAGCAGTGCACTAGAATAATCTGAACTGAAATGTTAGAACTTTGACATGCAACCGTTCTGCAAGGTTAAACCGGCCTTTAAATGCCTAATTCAGACACAGGCTGGCTAATGACACCTGGGGGGATTGGGGCTTTATTTATTTATTTGCAACAAACTAGTGCTATGAGCTGATATCAGGCAGAGCAAAAGGGTGAAATGTGGTTAAACTTAGCCTAACTTGCAATGATCTCAATGCTGTGGTGATTAACTGTTAAAATGCCAAGAAATGGGTATTAATTACGGGCGCATGGTTTGTGGACGATCAGAAAGGGAATATGGGGAGGAGGAGAAGTTAGGTTTCCCTGCAAGGGTTTGTAATTCANGCTGCTGTGGAAGGTTTGCCACGTTTTCCAGGGCTGGAGTGGACAGGAGTGAGATGATGACACGACAGATTATCCCTCTGCCGGATCCCAGCGGATCCGCCCTCCCAGAGCCGCTGCCTCCCGCCGCGGAGCTGCTTCCTTAGGGATTCCTGCAAAACCACTCCGCTGGGGGCATTCCTGACCTTGGGACACAAGCTGAGCTCTGCTGGAGCTGTTTTCCCTTCTCCTCCTCCTGCTGCAGGCCACCGGTGCCCCCCGGCCAGGAGCGGCCATCGCTGCGTGGCCGACAGTTCCAACCTCTACGTGTTCGGAGGGTACAACCCCGACTACGATGAGTCTGGGGGGCCGGACAACGAGGACTACCCCCTCTTCAGGGAGCTCTGGAGGTACAACTTTGCCACGGACACCTGGCATCAGATGGGCACCGAAGGCTACATGCCCAGGGAGCTGGCCTCCATGTCACGTACGTACGGAAATCCAGCTCCTCGTGTGTTCCTGGAGCTGTTTTGGTGCTGGCTGTTTTAATCCGCACAAAACCGGGCAGGACCTGGAAGTCTGGAGCCTGTTTTCCCAGGCAGGCCCCGAGGTTGGGTTGGGTTTGGGATTTTTCTTTCCCTTTTTTTGCTTGGTTGAGGCGGAGGGAAAGAAAAAAGATGGGAAAGCAAGAGGTGTTTCCCAGGTATTTACCTTGCTGGCTGCAAGGCACCTGTGCTTTCAGCAGGCAGGTGCTTTGTGCAGACGTCTCAAAGCATCCAAAAATAGATGTCTTTGTTCCCTTTCCGAAGCAGACCTTTGGTTACCATGGTTTTAGCTGGGATCCTTTCTCTTTTAGAGCATCTCAAAGCCGTAAACGCGCGGGGTGGATTGTAGGGAATTTGAGCAGCACTGAGCACTGCTGCCTCCAGAGCATGGAAACACGGAATGGTTTGGGTTGGAAGGGAGCTTGAAGCTCATCCAATTCCGTGCCGGGGGCAGGGACACCTTCCCTAGAGGAGGTTGCTCCAAGCCCGGCCCAACCCGGCTGGGAACAGCCTGGAAAAATCGTTCTGTTCCACCGATCTCGCAGCAACGAGTGCCCCTGGTTTGTCTCTCTCTCCCAGTTGTTCTGCATGGCAACAACCTCCTGGTTTTTGGGGGCACCGGGATCCCCTTTGGGGAGAGCAACGGCAACGACGTCCACGTGTGCAACGTCAAGTACAAGAGATGGGCTCGGCTCAGCTGCCGCGGCAAGAAACCCAACCGCATCTACGGCCAGGTAGGGAGGGCAGGGAAGCCCTGAGTGGCTCAGGAAGGGACCAGAGCACCAAAATCTCTTCTCTGCTCCTCGCCAGAGTTGTTCTCTCTGTATAAAAGCACAAGGAGAAGCAGGTAACTGTGTCGGGTCAGCTGATGTGGCGCTAGGGGCCGCAATAATGACCCATGGACAGGAGAGATGTCAGAAGGGGAAGAGCCAAGGAAGTAGAAGCAGAAGAAGAAGGAGTAGAAGCAGTAGCAGCATCTTTATTTTTACTTTACAGTATTTATACATCTCTTATAACTACAGATGATTGGAAGGTGAGGTTGACACCTTCTCCGTCACATTGGATGGACCAAGAGTCCATCAACTTTCTCTATCATGGAAATGGAATGTATAACACAAGAAAGCAACTACAATAACAACAGATGTTATTTACACAAAGTGTGAGAATCTCTGATTCTCTGACTCCAAGATAGGCAAACAATTAGAAGGCTGAGAGAACAGTGCAACAGGTAACCTTAAAGAAATAAAGCAGCCTTGGTTCTTGGGGATTTCAAAGGCAAGGTTTTCTCCTAGCTAGAAAAGCCAGAATTTGTTTGCTAAATACCTGGTGCAGCTGAATGAAAAAAAAAATCTGCTTTAAGGAGTGGTTGGGAGTCAAAAACCTTCAAAACCCAAAAATCTAAATGAAAATTTGTAGAGTTTCTTTATGTTAGAATAACACTTTTAAAGACTTCCTGTAATGTGGATGAACGAGGTGGACGAAGAAATGGATTTATGCTCACTGCAGGACTGAGCCCCTTTGCTGCTGCACATCTGCTTTGGGAGAGCAGGAATTCCCTCTTTTCCAGCCTCAGGTGTCCCAAATCCTTTTTTAACTGGTTTCTCTGCCAGGCCATGGCCCTCATCAATGGCTGTCTGTACGTGTTTGGAGGAACCACTGGGTACATCTACAGCACCGACCTGCACAAGCTGGACCTCAACACGCGGGAATGGATCCAGCTGAAGCCAAACAATATGTCCTGTGACATACCAGAGGAGAGGTGAGCACCTGGGCAGCCTCAGGGAGCTTCATTTTGGGAGGCAGGGAATGGGAAGGTTTGGGAAACCTCGCTCTGGTTGGCATTTCCAGCCCTCATTGCCCTGGGGGTCGTCGTAGCGTTGGAAGGAAGGATTTTGGTCGCTCTCATCCTTGGTTTGGTGTCCAGCTGAGAGCAGGGAGTTGGGAATGCAAGAATCCCAGACTGGTTTGGGTGGGAAGGAGCCATGAAGCACGTCCAGTTCCACCTCTGCTGTGGGCAGGGACACCTCCCACTACTCCAGGGTGCTCCGAGCCCCATCCAACCTGGCCTTGGGCACTTCCAGGGACACTTCCCACTGTTCCAGGATGCTCCAAGCCCTGTCCAGCCTGGCCTTGGCCCCTGCCAGGGACACCTCCCACTACTCCAGGGTGCTCCGAGCCCCATCCAACCTGGCCTTGGGCACTTCCAGGGACACTTCCCACTGTTCCAGGATGCTCCAAGCCCTGTCCAGCCTGGCCTTGGCCCCTGCCAGGGACACCTCCCACTACTCCAGGGTGCTCCGAGCCCCATCCAACCTGGCCTTGGACACTTCCAGGGACATTTCCCACTGTTCCAGGATGCTCCAAGCCCTGTCCAGCCTGGCCTTGGGCACTTCCAGGGACACCTCCCACTGTCCCAGGGTGCTCCAAGCCCCGTCCAGCCTGGCCTTGGACACTTCCAGGGACAATTCCCACTGTCCCAGGGTGCTCCAAGCCCCGTCCAGCCTGGCCTTGGACACTTCCAGGGACAATTCCCACTGTCCCAGGGTGCTCCAAGCCCCATCCAACCTGGCCTTGGGCACTTCCAGGGACACCTCCCACTATTTCAGGGTGCTCCAAGCCCCGTCCAGCCTGGCCTTGGACACTTCCAGAGACCATCTTTGAAGAGGCTGGAGTATTGATGCCTGTCCTAGTGTTCTGTAATCATTGCACTTAATTATTTCATAATTCCTCTGCAATCAGAAAATGCCTTTCAGGCTTCTGGGATGCTGCTTGGAGGGCTCAGGAAAATTTCCACGTCTCCTCAATGCTCCCAGCCTGAGGGGCTGATGCAGCATAGCCAGGCTTGGGAGTTTGTGCTCAAATCCCTGGAATTTGGTGGTGTTCTCCAGAAGGTTTTTTGTTGTTGCTGATTGTGCTGCTGGATGTTCTTTGCTCCTTCAGGTACAGACACGAAATTGCTCATGACGGGCAACGGATTTATATCCTGGGAGGTGGAACTTCCTGGACAGTTTATTCCTTGCATAAGGTGAGGTGTTTGGAGCCCTGGAGAGGGGATTTTCCACCCTGAGCTATAACCAGCACAGCCTCTTCATCTGGCTTTGCCTGGAGAGCCTGGTTTAAAAAAAAAAAATTGATAATTGGGAGCAGATTGTTCTCTTATTTCTGTGAAACCTGGATTTGCCACAGAATGTCCTGGTGATGAATCTGTGGTCACTTTAAATAGTGCTCTGCTTCCAAAAAAGTGGCATCTGCAGCACTTAATGGGACATTTTATCTCTCCATGGTTCCATTTCTTTCCTCCCTGCATGCAGGAGGAGAAGGGTGTTTCTAAATCCTTCTGAGAACTCGAGGGTGTGGATTTTAATTGGTCCAGCTCTTTTAAAAAGCAATATTCTATTTTTTTTTATTCAGGGCTGAAATAGCAAAGCTGAGATGGAGCTTGGCAGGTGATTTTAGACCTTGCTTAGTCACTGGCTGGGATCAGCTATTTTTGGGTTTACACTTCATGAAAGAAAAGGGGTTATTTATAGTGGGTCAGAGCCTCATCCTGGTGCTGGAGAATCTCATGGCTCCTCTGTTCCCCTCCAGATCCACGCCTACAACCTGGAAACCAACACCTGGGAGGAGATCACCACGAAGCCTCACCTCAAAGTCGGTGAGTTTGGAGTTCCCCATCCTTCCCTGTAAACCAAGGTGCTCGAGGGTGCAGTTTTCTTGTTCAACCTGTGACTTAATGCTGGCTTTGAGATCCTGCTTCTGCTTCAGCGCTGATAATTAACCCATCCAAGGGAATTTGGCAGTCTGGCTTCCTGCCCTCCCTGCTTGGGTGTCTTGGTTTAGAAGACAGGTGACTGCCAGGGGAAACCAGAGCCTCCCTTGGAATAGAGAATGGAAACCCCCCACCTCCAAATTGCTATAATTTTGAAATTATGGAGCTTTCAAGCAAAGATGTGGGGATAGGAATACCAGGTCTTTACTAAGAATAATTACAAACTACAAAGGCAGTGGTACAGAGAAAAAAAAAGAACAACAACAACAAACAAATGATCCCAGAAACTCTGACAGGGTCAAAATACGACCTGACCCCCTGTTGGTCAGGGTGTGGGGAGCAGCCCAAAATAATCCTCCTGGAGTGGCAGCTGTGGCTCCGTTGGAGCAGAGGTGATCCTGGAGAAGGGTCCGGTGGGGACAGGATGGGTCCAGTCTTCCTCGGGGAATCCAGTGCAAAAACCAGCTGCTCTGGGGTTCTGAGCTGCAGGTTTTATGCAGGCAGAGAGGCTTTGGCTCCTCCCCCTGAGTGGAGCATCTCCCAGTGGGGTGATGTGATGTTATCGGTCACAAGGAGAGCCTTAAATGGCTCATTCCCAGGTGAGATCCCCTTGGAGGGGGATGGGTGCAGGACGAGATAAGGCAGCACTGCCCCATCTGGTTTTAACGAGTGACCCATGAACAGAAGGCACCCGCCCTCCTTCCCCTGGAGTTACAAGAGATAAAAATATCTTTTCAACCAGTTTCAACAGATGAAATAGAATAAAATTTTTGGTTACATATTGCAACCCAAGACATTGGGGAAGGTGGCAGTGCCTGGATCTGCTCCCGGAGGATCCAGATCATCCCTGCTCCCTTGGAGGCCCTGGGCTTTCCCTGGAATCTCACAGCTGCTTTTCACCAAGCCAGATTTGAGACTCTGGGGAGCAAGATTCCAGCACATTTCTTCCTTCCCTGGAGAGGAATTAGGAATCAAACCTGAAAGAGCTGCTTAAAATTGCAGTTTTTCTACCTGGGATTCTGCAGGAAAGCAGAACCTCTTAAAAATTAAACTCCATGATTAAATGTTGAGACAAAATCACCACTTGCACGAGCACTTCGGAGCAACTATTGTTGATATATATTTTTAAATTTATTCTCTCCAGGCTTCCCAGCAGCCAGAAGATGCCACAGCTGTGTCCAGATCAAAAATGGTAAGATTTGCCTCTGGAAAATGGGTGTATCTTGTACAACCAAACAGAGGAGAGTTGGGAGAGAGCTGCAGGGAACACGTGGCTTTTGGGGAAGAGGATTTTTTTCCTCACTGACAGGCCTTAAGCTGCCCCATTCTGCACTGAAAAAACAGTTACAGTCTTGATCCCTCTTTTCCAAACTCTTCAGGTCGGTGGCTGGATGCTCTGTGTTGAAGGGTGGAGTGAAATGCTGGGTTGTATTTCCTAAGAGTGTTAATCGTGCCAATAAAAGTAAGGCAGGAGCTGGGAGATGCTTCCAGTCCCCTTCCCCAGCAGAATTTGGCAGCCTCTGAGTTGAGAACTTGGGTAAATCCGGGAACAAGGCAGGACAAGGAGCTGGAGCTGCTCCCTGTGGGTTTAAAATCCCTGGAATCTGGTCAAACCCAGGTGCCTGAGAACTCAGGTTGGCTGGGGCTTCACACAGCTACAAAAAGAGGGAATGCCCTCCTGCTTCCAGTGGTGTTCAGCCCTGAGTCTGCCACGGTGGGGTTGGGATCGTGGGCGGGCTGGGCAGGGGGACAGGAGCCAGAAATCCACCCTGGTCCCCCAGTGTGGGCAGCAGGAAAGGGGGGATTGTGCCCCTCCCAGGTTCTGCCCCCTCCTGCAGACCTGCCCCAGCCCCGGGGCCAAGAGCCGCAGGAGCTGGC
>WEIT01014755.1:1480-25546 GCA_013389985.1 Dryoscopus gambensis
TTCTTCGCCCTGTAAGCATTAAAATTTACATCAATTTATAACAATAAGACATTTTCACAGCAATTTATAACAGAAGTGGGAAGTACTGCTTTTTTTATTCCAAAATATACAATTACAAAAGGAGTAGCAGAGATTCAACCAGCTCTCTTGATTTATTCACAAAAAACCCAAAATAAGTAGAGGCCTTGCCTTGAAATTTTCAGCCCACCAATATCTAGAGAATAAAAAGGCTTGTTATTAAAAATGTGACTATATATAGCTTTGTTTTCCTCCCTCATTTGCTTTTTTCTCCAAGACTGGTGCAAATATCATAAGTTTTTGTTGGCTTTTGACTTACATGCTACAGAGGTTGACATTTTTACAAGTTACATTATGCAAGTTTAATATCAATATTCTTAAAAATGCAGGTACACAACAGACTAAGATGCTCTTATATTTTGAGTAAATAGCTGCTTTTTTCTTTCTCAAAAATGCCATTTTACTTGTTGGATCAGAAGATTAAATCTATTTAATAAATACATCTATAAGTGTGTTTCTATGTGTTTCTATAAATACAGCTCTCATGTGTTTCTATGAAGGAGAGAGTTATGAAAAATTAGTCAAGGCCAAATTAAATATTCTAGCCAGATTCAACCTACAGCTACATATGTGCAAACACATTTAAATAGTAAGAGCCAGATACCCTTTAATTTATATTTAGTGATTTTATTTTTCCTTAGTCAATAAATCTTTCAAACTTTCAGATTTTCATTTCTGAAGAATTATCCTTTTACTTGTAATGTTTGCTGTAAAAATGCATGATATAGCCAGCACGGATGCCAGACTGATAAACACATATATTAAGAATGAGCAAACCATAAAAAAGTCAAGGGCAGAGGACAACTGCTGAGAAATCACTTCTCCACTGAAGCCATGACATTTAAATTAGTGCAGTAGGATCTCACATGTAGCTATCCACATGCTGAAAATGATCCAATTTACTGGAAGATAATTACCAAGTATAAAGATCTCTTCAGTGGGGTACTGTACCTTTAAATCCTTAATTATATCTTTACATTTTGTGCAAAATCATGTTATTTTGGAACATTTGCATAAGTATATTTTTTCCACCTAGGATTTTTTGCGTTTGTTAGATTTAATTGAGTACAAGATACATTTCAATTGTTGTTTGATAGAGTGTGTGCTAAGGTTTAGCTATCTCCATGATATGACTCTGAAATCTTTACTGAAAATATTCAGCAAAATATTTGAAGATTTCATTCAAAGTTTTTTGAGAGTGCTATGCTGATGCTTAAATAGCTAAAGTTTCTTGACATTCAGTGTTTTTCACTTAGTTGCGTGCAGTCATGGTTTCCATGATCTCTTTGTTTTCATTCCCATACAAGACCCCAAGATATTTTCCACAGGAAAAATCAGCTGATTTCAGTGAACATTTCAGTGTTCATCAGTATTCGTTCAAGCCCTGAAGCTCTCTGCTTTCAGGAGAATATATCCGGTCAGAGTGTCCATTTTCTTCTGCTTATTCTTAAGGGAGAAATGCTGGGCCATATTGTGTCTCTTACTAGCAGCTACAGTGGAAAATCAGAATCAGGAGGTGTATTTGCTCTTCATCTTCTGCTACTTATTAGGGATCACCTATCTGAGCATTAAAGAGGGACTCTGAAGGCTGTTAGCAATTTTTAACATAAGGGAAATACAGACAGGGAGAACCGAAAGGATGACTACACCAGTCCATCTGATTCCGCATCATGTTGCCACCAATGGCCATTGGGAGATGCCCAGATTACCAGGACATCAGGATACTCTTTGAATGTTCAGCACCCGGCAGGTCAAAAATCTCTTGATGAAGAGGTGAATAAGTATTTAATGAACACAGCTTACATCTGCACTCAGGAGAACTACCTTCTTTTTCAGGGTGATCAGCCACCCTCTAGGTTTATTTGATTGCCCTTATTCTTTCATTGAAGGACGTGGTGAGCAATTCTTTATTTGTTTGTATTTTAATCTCTCATATGAGTCAGGTTGTTTCACCTAATCCCTCTTCTTCCCAGTCACCTCTGTTGGGTCCTAAGGCCTGGTCTGGGTGCACTAAAATGCAGCCTGAAAGTAACAAAAGTAGTACAGCATCTATAAGGAGGCACTCACTGCTGGAGTTGTAGGGGTACACAAACTTTTATAGCACCAGAAGACTTAAAGTGACAGGGACCAAGCTGCAACACCTCTCTGTTCCAGCTGGTAGTTGAGAATGGATGATGAGAAAACAGATGCTGCACCTTTTGGAGGAACAGTTTCCCATTCCATATTCATTTTGTGTTGTGGGCTGATTGTATTTGCCAGCTGCTGTTTTCATATAATAACAGCAAACCTAATTTTAAAAGAGGCTATTTATCATATTATTATTATCCCTAGCTCTTATCTCCCTTTTCTCTCTGCTCTTCCTCGTTTACTTCAGCTAACAAAAAATCAAGAACTAATGTCAAAAATCAGTGCTTGCTTGTATCTCAATTAGAGGTGTGTTTTCTGTGCTCTGAAGATTGACAGCTTTAAAGAAACTCTAGTGTACTGAATCAGTACTGCCTGCAGCAAAGTACTGCATCACTTCATATGAAAATTAACTTAAAATCCACAGATCCCAAATGGTAAACAGCAACAATATTCTTCCTGTTGGAAATTCTAGTATGAACGCTAATTACTATTCTAGGAACTAATAGCTGCTGATTCCACATTGATCTGAATATTTGTATCTTACTTTGCAAGTCATAAGATCAGATTTAATGAATTGAGACTCTTGTGTATGATTTTAAGGGATTAAGAAGAAATGTATTTCTACTGAATGTTGACAATTTTCATGCTCTACACGAAAGTTTCCCCAATTTTTCAAATAAAATATTCCTTCATTTTTTAAGGTGTTGTAGCAAATGAGGAAGGATCATGACCTGGAGGTTTTTATGTTTTCCATGTTCCTTTGACACTTGGCCATTAGAAAAGGATAGGGGATGGTGACCTTGCTTCTGTCTCCATATCTGATGTGGGAAAAGCTTCCATAGTTCAGCAGACAGAATGTAATCTGCTCTCATAAAAGAAAGGTTATGTAACCAACCTGGCTAAATCAGAGCCAGGAAATACAAAGGTTGGGCAAGTTGCTTAATTTTTAATTAAACATTCCATTACACAATTGTGTAAAGTGCCAAACCCAATTTGTTTCTAAAACTGACTAAATTACTTCTAAAGTTCCTGGTTATTTGGTCATGAACACATCTCCACAATTCATTAACTGGCTAAACTACTTTGATGCATGTGAGCATAATTTCTTGGTACTGGGGGCTTTTTTGCATATACTGCTCTGACCTTTTAAATGAGCAAATTAAACATGACAGGGATATGGTGAGATAGGAGCTGCCTGTTTCTCTCTCAGAAAGCTTTTTGGTAGTGGTTAAGTGTCACTGTCCTTGTTGAAAACACATCTCAAACATTTTAAATGAAACCTACTGTGAATAGAAAAGATCTAATACACTTGCAGATGATTAAAGAGGGCATCACTGTAAACCCACATTTGTTCCCCAGTTATGGTATAGTGCCTTTTTTGGTAAATGGATTGTGCTAGTTGGCTCTAGAGAGTCCAAGATTCAGTCTGGTTTAAATATTGTTGGTAAGATCTTTTGAATTTAGTTTCCTCTTTCTGGGTTTATTTTCCTCCCTCTCACTCTTCTAACCTCAAATTACTTTTCTGTATCTGCAACCTAATTTCTTGAAAGCAGCTGGATGGACACTATGCAGTCCTAACTATGGAGCAAAGGTGGAGCCTGGTGTCGTGTACTGATCACTGTATATCTCGTGATCTGTTGTGAGCTTGTTCTCATTTCTTCTCCTGAAATGGTAACATAGCATCCAGAGTGATCTTATTAATGATACTTACTGCAAAACTGCTCATAACTTTCCAATTTCTGTGGATGTCTAATTATATCCTTTTCTTCCTCTTACTCAGCCTCCTCAGGACTGCATGCAATGTCTACATGTTCCTGAAAATTAAGCTCTAAATAACATTCTCAGAGATGCACACGAAGTATGTGAGTTCTGCTTGGAGTTTTATTTCATTTGGAACAGATTGTCCAAAGACATCAACCAGTCTCCATCCCTGGGGGTTTTCAAGACCTGGATGAAATAAGGGAATGAGCAACCTGGTCAGACCTCAGTTAACCTGAAGAAGATGAGACTATCCTGAGATCTCTCCAACCTGAGTTATCCTACTTTGTTCTACTTACATCAACTCTATTTAATCTAGAAGCTTCTGAAGCCTCTAACATCCAAAATAAAACATGAGGTATATCCCAAATAAGACTATTTATGCAATTGCACCTCAGTTACTTTTAATCTTTCAGCTGAAATAATGTAATTTTATAATTCATCTACCCATGTCAGCTAATAGCAAAGAGTCTATTGTACAGCACATGCTTCTTATCACATACAGAATTCCTGTAACAGCTTTTGGGGCAGAATTCTGTTCAAGACTCCCATTTAGGTATTTAGGTGTGCTGTATGTGTTGAAGTTTCCTTTGCAGCAAGTGGAGTATGTTAGTTGAACAAGTATTATGGGCAGGATTCAGCTGCCTATATGTAGTCCTCTAGTGCCAGTTCAGACACACTGGGAAGTGCATTATACCTACTGAGGGACACAGATTATATGAGACTTGCACTCCTCTGGAAAGGCAACTGGGAACCAGGTATTGCACTGTACATCGACTGAGACAATGCTTGACATCAGTATCTAGGCAGCTGAATTTCATTGTAGGTCACTGATGAAGGATAAGCTGCTCTCTCTACAACTCTACCTCCATGGACCCTAACAAAGAATGAGACACTTGGCGTGCCTACAGACACCTATTAATTTAGATATCTTCATCTTAGATTGAATCCCTGCATAGATACCCACCTGTTCTGGATGCAGAGAGGGGGCATGGCCAGACTCCTATTCCATGCTACCCACGTAATCACGGGGGGAGTGGTTTCGGGGGGAAGAAATGGTGAATGTACCACTAGAGGTGCGATGTTTTGCCTCCCTCTCTCCATTAGGGAGGTTTTCCGGATCAACCCTGCAGACCTTGTCCTCTGTCACTGCCTGTACCCTTCCCATTCCTCCAGGATGCAGTTCCACACAGTGGTGCTGAAAAGTGGTTCTGGTGGGGGAAGTATCCATGGGCGACAGAGCAGCAGAGGTGAGCCTGATGCCAGCCCAACTGAAAGGAGCTGCACAGAGGCAGGTGGCATGAGGCAGAGCAGTGCAAAGCAATGGCACCATGTGGAATTGAACCAGTGGTCTGGGAAACAACAGGTGGCACAGCACAGACAGTCCAGCTTTTGGGGGGTTTGTCCATCATCGTTTTTCATTGTCTTGGGCTTAGGGATGGGAAAATCATTGGTGGGGAGCACCCGCCATCTTGTCTTTGTCTGGGGAAACCATGTGGTGCTGTGTGGGAACAGCTGCTATCTTGTCTTTTTCCTGGGGGCCATGCAGACTCAACCTATAGGAAGTGTCCACCATCCTGCCTTTGTCCCAGCAGCCACACAGAACTAAGTCAAGGTGGTGAACAGCTTTTGTGTGTAAAGCACCTTCTCTTTTTATATACTTTTGTTATTAATATTGCTGCCGTTACTGTGTGTCCCTTATTCCAAGGCTGTTTGCTTTCAGTAAATTGTTATCTCAACCCATAGCCTCTGCCTTTGTCCCTCTCTTATTGGAAGGGGCAGGGGAAAGTGGAGTGGCTTGTTCAGAGTCTAATTTCCAGCAGGTGTTAAACCATCACACCATCTCAAGCTGATTATCATATTTATTGTAGTTGAGAAAGTATATCATTGTCTGGGATGAGCATGTGAAGTATTCATAGGCTGATTAGTCTTTCGGGATGGTAGACAGAAATAACCGCAGAGACTTGTTAATATGTCTTGCTTTTATTTTGTGATTTCTGAGCCATAGGAAATGAGCTCACATCTCCTTGATCAGGGTTTGCTTGCATGTTGTTTTGGCTGAATCCTTTAGCCTTCATCTACTCATTTAGGCATGCAATTGTTTGGACATCCCAGATTTTCAGTATACTAGAAATTATTTTATTAAGGCACCTAAACCAAAATAACATTTCACTTCTTGGTTTTGATAGGGCAGCATGGGCTCTATTCTCACAAAATCTCTGCTTAGCCTTCTGATTCTTTTTCTTGTTTCTGGCACTCATCTACTATTGAAAATTGGTGTATTGGCATACTCTTTTACCAGTCACGCTCTTAAGCTATTTCTCATGTATTTTATGGTTTTATGTTACTATATAAGCATTTACAGATGGAAGTCAGAGGCAAAAGGAACAGCTGGGTAGCACTAACATTATGTTCACACCACATATTTCCCTCATAATAAGGCTGCTGTCCAGAATAACATTTTAAGTTTTGGTCCTCTCTTGAAACCAGAGAAGTCAAGTCCAAAGTCACACTGGATATTTTCATCCAATTTAGTAGAGCTGTGTTGATGCTCTTAGTGTAGTGCTGCAGCCTACACCAATATGTGCATTCATTTTTTTAAACAGGCTAGACGACAGACCCAAGCAGTATTTTCTTCACCATTCATTTGTCAGCACTGGCCCTGGCATGGCTGGGCATAACAGCCCCAGCTGAGGCCTCAGTGCATGCTGTAGATCCATCCCAGTGTAGCTCAAATGTGTCCACTTCCTGGGTTTGTGGAGATAAGGACTGAACTATGTGTGTTGGCTGGCGTTCAGTACATGCAATATCAGTCAATCCATGTTATCAACCCCTAGGTTTGCCAAAACCATTTGCCAGGACAAATTAACAGATGGTTAATGCTGTCAGTAATGTCCCAGCACAGCCACAGTGTGCTGGGAGCTGGTGGCAAGCTTAGGCATGGACAGCCAGAAAATATTTATTACTTCAGAAGAGAGGAAATAGAACAGGATTTGGGAATTACATTTCATAACAAGCTCTTTAAATTATTGCTAACTATTCCTTTTTACTGTTGTCTAATCTCCCTAATAATCATTAAAATGTTGGATTTAATTCTCCTTTTACAGCCACAGGAGGAGTATTTTCAGCTGCCTTCCAACAGTCAGTCATGAAAACTCTGCAAAAGCATTCTGTCAGTGTGGGGTAGAAGGGGTCACTTGCTTTTAACATACAACTTGAGCAGTTATCTTTTGACCATGTATGCAGTGGGAGATTCGGGTAAGGTTCTCAATCTGAGAGGTCCTTTTGTCCAAACAGTAATGTGAATGACAGTGATAGGAGGAAATTCAAAACAAGCCTACAATGGTTCCAAATGAAGAGTTTGAAACAGGCTGGAATTATCATCCCTGCAGGGCTAAAACTAGCAGTGTATAGAGCCCCAAGGTGGGACTCAGCTCGCTCCAGTAGCTCCAGAGACAGTGGTCCATACTGGGCTCCTAGGCAAGCTCTGAGCATGAGGCATGATAGGACATGCATTGAGGACTCTGACCTAATCTGATGTCTCATGGCATTAACCAGGGCAGCTCCGCACAGAGAAACTCAGGTTGTGCCATGGGACCACATGGTGCTCTGTGCAGGCTTGCTCTGAACACTGATTACAGGATTGCTCCTGGGAGATGGATCAATGGCTGGCTTTTAAAACAAAATTCAATATTTCTGCAAGAGCTTAACATTCCCCCACCTCTTCTCATGAACCGTTCCAGCATTTAATTGTCATCCTCAGGGAAGTGGCCTGACTTCAACTTCTAGCAACTGTGCTATCTCATGCTCTTTTCTGTAGGTCTGAAATATTCTCTTCATCCTACAGTGGGAATTACAAGCATGCATTAATTCTTATGAACAAGCAACCTCCACAGCTTCTCTCTGACTAGCTGGGTGAAGTATGCTTTTCAAGTTTTGCATTACAAGGCTCCTTTTTTTTTTTTCTTTTAAGACTGTGCTTTGAACCCCTTGCAAGGGTTGAAGTGTGAGTATACAGTCAGTCACTCTATGCTGGTCAGTTACATACAAAGTCGCTGTTTCCGGCCCTGAGTTAGCTCTTATGTTATTTAGAAGTGATGCTCCATTTCACACTTTTTATCATATCTAAATATTTGAAATATATGAGCAGATGTCTTCCAGAGGTTTTTTTCCATATTCAAAGATTAAATCCTAATATATAATTCATTAAACTACGTGATGCTCACAGAGCTTTCTGGCTCCTTTCTTTAAGGCCATTAGGTGTAATTTGTCTGGGTCACATGATATCATGGCCTGAAATTGTTGCATCATGTCAGAACACTTTTCTTCTTCATACAACACAAGTAAATAAAAATTTCTTTTCTACATATAAGTGTAAACTCTTTTATACTTCAGATGTTGCACTGGGCTGGATTTTCCTTTTTAAAAATTTTTTAAAACACTTCCTTTTGCCATGTTACTTACTGGGATTTACTTTATTTGCTGGGACTATCCAGCCCCTTTTGCTACCTCTATATTAGTAAATTAAGTAGCATGGTAAAAGGAACAGGATGGCAGCTCAACTGCCTATACTATTTAGTTGTTATAACTGTACCTGGCAGCCTCAACCAGTAATAACCCCCAAGCACTTCCCAAAGTTTGGGATTTAGTCTAGTCCAAACCTCCTTTTCAGAAGATGAGGACTTTTAATAAATAGCATGCATATGTTAGCCTTGGAATCTCAAAACTTCAATATGTAAATTAAAATAATATTCCATTTTTAATGGGGATAGTAAATGCAAAGTTAGAAGTGATGTATAATTTGGTAAGAGTTAAACTTTTTAAAGCTACTTCAAATATTATTGACCAGTCCAACAATATGAAAAATTCACGGGAAGTAAAATATGCAAGATATCAGGTAAGTGTCTTTCACATTGAGATTACCAAAGCCTGACCAGTTATTTTCTATACTTTCTGAAAAGAGATGAAAGA
This sequence comes from Dryoscopus gambensis, assembly GCA_013389985.1. Lineage (NCBI taxonomy): Eukaryota > Metazoa > Chordata > Aves > Passeriformes > Malaconotidae > Dryoscopus > Dryoscopus gambensis. The sequence goes on from WEIT01014755.1 coordinate 10,415, forward strand.
TTGGTTTTAATCTTAGAATGTATGCAGCAGGTCTGTAACATGAATGTAGTATGATTTACAATGCCACATGTACTGTAGGTCCTTTACAGCAGGCTGCTATACATTCAGGTATTTCCCCACCTATTACTATTAAGGGATTATTTTGCTCCAAGAGCAGAACTTTGCACTTCTTTTTGTTGAACTTTGTGAGGCTTCTCTTAGCTCAGTCCTCAAGCTTCTCAAATCTCCTCTGGATTAAAGCCCTCCAGTTCAGCCTTTCACCCTTAATTTATCATCACCTGGTAACCTACTCACAGTCATGTTGATTAAGCAGGGTTGGCAGGCTGCCTGTTCCTTATTATCTTCTTGTCTCTCAATAAACTGGAAATGGATTGCGAGGAAATGTGCTCTAAGACCTTTCCAGGGACTGAGGTGAGGCTGATCAATAGGCTTATTGTTCCCAAGGTGGTTCTTACTCCTCACAAAGATAATCATAACTAAACTTTTTCCACCTGGCAGAGAATTTCTCCAGCTGTCATCTACTTTCTGCAGATGATCATTAACCTCCTCAACAGTGTGCCATTTCAACACCCTTGAATTAACCTCTTACAGCTCCATGTATCTCGCTACTAGCAGCTTCTCTAAGCAGCCTCTAACCTGTTGATTCCCCACTTCAAGTTGTCCTTCTCTATGTCAGCAAATTTGCAGAGAAACCAAGCTAAATGGTGCAGTTGACACACCAGGTGGACCTGGATAAGCTCGACAAGTGAGTCCATGTGAAAATCATGAGGCTCAACAAGGCCAAGTGCAAGGTGCTCATCTGGGTTGGGGCAACCCCTGGTATCAGTAAAGGTTGGGGGATGAAGGGATTGAGAGCAGCTCTGCTGAGAAGGTCTTTGGGGTGCTGATGGATGACATGAGCTGGCAACGTGCATTCACAGCCCAGAAGACCAACTGCATCCTAGACTGCATCAAATGCAGTGTGGCAAGCAGGGCAAGGAAGGGGATTCTGTCCCTCTACTCTGTTCCGCGCTGGTGAGACCCCACCTGCAGTGCTGCATCCAGATCTGGGGTCCCCAGCACAGGAAAGGCATGTACTTATTGAAGCAGTTGTAGAGGAAACCATGAAAATGACCAGGAGGGCTGGAGTACCTCTTGAGGTTTGAAGACAGGCTGAGAGAGTTGGGGATGCTCAGCCTGAAGAAGAGGATCTCTAGGAAGACCTTATTGTGGCCTTCCAGTAATGAAAGGGCAGTTATAAGAAAGATGGGGATAGGCCTTTTAAGAGGGTCTGTTGCAACAGGACAAGGGGAAATGGTTTTAAACTAAAAAGGGTAGATTTAGATTAGATAGAAGGAAGAAATTTTTTAAAATGAGGGTGGTGAAACCCTGGAACAGGTTGCCCAGAGATGTGGTAGATATCCTATCCCTGCAAAGAGTCAAGGCAGGTTGTATGGGGCTCTGAGCAACCTGGTCTGGTTGAACATGTCCCTGGTCATTGCAGAGGGGCTGGACTAAACTTAAAGTGTCCCTTCCAACCCAACCTATTCTATAATTCTATGATTCTGTGTTCTCAGACTGTACATGAGAAGGACTGAAAACCAATTTTTACTGTGAAGATTGAGACCAAAAAAAGTATCAAGTACCATCCAAAAAAGGTACTACATTTTACCAGAATGTCCTCTTATTACTAGCACACCACTGGATTCCTTTCTTCCTACCCTTTAGGTAGCTTTATCTTCTTGCTTTTGTCCCCAAATGTCTGAGTTGTGTTTTTATGACTCTCCTTTGATGCCTCTTCTTTTTTTTTCCACTTTTTCTATGCTTCTGGGGCTATGCCCAGTCTGTACTCCAAGTAATTCAGAGGGAAAGATGAGTATATGTTTGGTCATCTCAATGAAGGATTTTGGCCTCTATGACAGACTAGATGCCAGTATCTCAAAGAACCTCCAAATTATGCTCTTTTTTTTTCGTCCCTTAAACAGCTGTAGCTGACAATAGAAGTGTTCCTTTCCATCAAGACTAGCTGGTGCAGACCCGAAAGAAAGCAATCAGTACAGATAACCCGCCCCTTCTCCAAAGAAAGCTATCAAGAGACATCCAGGGTGAGGTTCAGTAATCTGAGAGGAGTTAATTCCTGATACGTTTTTGACATGATAAAAGTAATGGAAAAAATAATAATAGATTTCCAGTATCCTTCTCAGTGTAGCAGGATGTTTATGATATCGAATACAATTGCCTCCACCAAATACTCTAATTTGGTTTATGTTTATAACCAGTGCTTTTGTCATTTCACCTGTGTGATTTCTGATCTACTGGCCAAATATTAGCACCTCCAGCAGTGAAGTTTCTTTTCTTTATTGATGAAGGCCCATACACAATTTAAAAAATAGTCTGTTGTCATATATTGTCTTCATATTTACCTTCAGATTTTCATGGCTATCTTACTATATTTCATAGCTCATGTATTTAGCAGGAGCTAACAGAAAATCAGTTTCTCTGTGTTTGTGAGCAAATGCCATCAGATGGGAAGAGAAAAGGAATGGCAAAAAGTACATAATGTTCTGTTGTTAAATCTCTCTAAATTAGCTTGGCGAAGAAAGAACAACCATTTCTGCACTGATTAATCTCTAGTCAATAGAAATAGAATTGCCATCAGTGCTTCCACACAAGGCCAACATAATTTTAACTGCTGTGACAGTCATATGTTTTAATGTTTTTCATAAAAGAAAAATGGAATTTCAGTTGACCAGAGAATTCAAAAATCCTTCCGAGAAAATCTTTGGCATTGTTGTTTGGGTTTTGTTTCATTTTTATTTTTCCATTCTATGTGACCTCAACCTGATTTGTAGAGTGAGAGCCCCAGGTTATACTTAACTTCTCGGCTGACTCTTTGATTTTGCATTAAAATAAGTACAAAATAAAGTAATCAAACTTGTTTTCATCCTTCCTTGTTGAAGCAATACCTCCCTACTTGCCATGAACAGTAAAAGTGATCAGATCCCTGACCTGCTTTCAGTGGCCCAGTCCCTTGCAGGTTTTCCAGAAAAAATGGAGGTTTTGAGTTATACCTCTAGGCAACCTGTTCCAGGGTTTCACCATCCTTGCAGTAATAAACTTTTTTTCCATATTTAAATGGAATTTCCTGTATTTCCATTTGTGCTCATTGTTTGTTCTCCTTTTACTGAATACCAGTGAAAAAAGCCGGACTCCCTCTTCATTATACCTTCCCATCAGGTTTCACATATCCCATCATATTGATGAGATTCCTCTTCTTCAGACTTTTCTTCTCTAAACAATCCTATCTCTTTGAGCTTCTCTTTGTATATTAGATGTTCTTGTCTCTTAACCATATTCATGGTCCTGAACTGGACTTGTTCCGGTATGACCATGTCTTTCTTGTACTGGAGAGCCCAGGACCAGACACAATACTTCAGATTTGACCTCAGCAGAGCTGGCTTGATGAGGGACCACTGTGTCCCATTGTCCAGGTAATTAATGACAGTGTTGACCAATAATGGCTGTGACACTGACCCCTCCAGTACACCATGCGTGATGGCCTTGAGCTGGACATCATGTTGCTGATCAAACCACTTTGAGCCAAACAGTTAATTTTGGCTAGGTAGTCCAAACTTCACCAGTTTGTTGAGAAGGATATTATGGAAGTGTGGGATATCTTCTTAAAAACAAGATAAACAACAATCACTAGCCTTTTCTCAGCTACTAAGCTGATAATTTCATAGCAGAAAGCTATCAGTAGGGTCAGTAGGGATTTCTCCTTTGTAAATCCATGCTGACTAGATTTAACCAGCTTCTTACAATACATATGTTTGAAAATGTCTGCTCTGTCATATTTCCAAGGAATCGAGGTGAAGCTGCCTGACTTGTAGTTCTCCAGATCTTTCTTCCTGTCCTTTTTGAAGATAGGAATTAGATTTGGTCCCTTCTAGTTCTCAATATTTTCTCTTGATTGACCTTTCAAAGGCAATTGAGAGTGGTCTTACAATAACATTGGCCATCTTCCAAGTAATCATTGTTAATCACATGAGACCACTTAGACTCATGGATGTCCAGTTTGTTTAATTATACCCTAACCTGGTCCTCTTCCTCCAAGGAAAAGTCTTCCTTGCTCCAGATTTTGCCACTGATCTTAAGGACCTAGGAAGATCAAAGGCCGCTCTTACCAGTAGAGACTGATACAGTCAGTAATCCTTCTCAGATTCAGCTCCCCCATTTCATATGCCTACTGGCTGATTTTCTAGAGTGCTAAAAATTGGCAGTTCCAGAAATTTTAAACTGAAGTTTTGCTGCCTATTCATTTTCTCACTCTACAGATAGGTATCTAAAATTCAGTAATCATTGCCAGAAGTGTTAATATTCCTGCCTACTGTTCTCAGTTAAACAATGTCTCATATGCCTCCAGGGCCGTTGTGCTTTACACCCCATCCAGAAGTGCTAAAGAGCTGTGCTGAAGTACCCAACCATCAATCACACCCCTCTGATTTACTTTTCGTGTGACAGCCCTTGCATACCAACAAGGTGTACTCTTGCACCTGTGCATTTGTAATTAGTAATAAATTAAGAATTTCATTAAGAATTTAATTAAGAAACAAGTAACAGAAAAGAAGACAAGATTATACTGAAACATATTTATTTCACGATCAACACTTGAAGGCTTGGTCCCACAGTTTATTCCACATCAGTGGGGTACATTCTCAAAAGAATGCAAATTGGAGGTGATTGCGGTATTCTGTACATCTCATCTCACCTGGATTTTAATTGAGGGTTACATAGCTATAGAGAAAGTCTAGTGTTCCTAAATGAGAGGCTCAAGGTTTGGTGGGAGGAAAGTAGGACTTTCTCTTCCATTCTTTAAATATTGTAGCAGAAGGTGGCTCAGGACACTTAGAAAGGTAGCTATTATGACACTTGTTAGGGGATTTTTGCTGGTGTATTGCATCTGGATGACTGGAAAATATTTCTCTGCTATTAAAGTAGGAGTGAATGAGAAAGAGTAAAAAGTATGTTTCTGTGCGATCATTTAATCTATGTAATGATGCCTTGCACGAGTATATTAATGAAACCAGAAAATGAATCTCATAAATGAATCTTATAAAATGTAGGCACTTACCTTTTCCTATTCTGTTTTGGTGACATTTTCTTACTATAACTCTTCAGTATACACTACACTGAGGGAATATGTATTTTTGATTAAACAACCATTTTGGAATTTGAGTCTAACATGATCTTAATTGAAGGCTGACATTTCCATTTTCCATAAAACCTTTCTGTAATTAGATCTATTGTAGAAATAATTACTTCTCCTTTTTACTTGTGTATGTGAAACTGTATAATTATTTCTAAATATAAAATATATGTGAACTAATATTTCTTGGAAATGTTAAAAACTTTTTCAAAAAATAATTTTGAATACACATAGGTTAGAGAGTACCTTAATATTGATATTTATTTCTCAAATAACTTCCAGAAGAGAGGGTAACTACTTCTCATAGACTAACACAAGATTTAAAGATCAAAAATTTGTGTTATGAAATTGACTGCAGTTATTGCTAAGAGTTGTTAGTGGTGGCCCCCACCTCTTTCAGGTTTGTCCCAAGACTTTCTCCCGCCTGACCTTTGGAGCCCAACCTGGTGCCCCAGAGACCTGGGGTCTCTACCCAGGCTGGGGGATATGGCTGCCCCTTTTACTTTTCTGGTTCATCCTATAGGGAAGCTGAACACTTGTCCCAGACACACAGGACACATAAGGAACATGGACATGGCTGGCTGCACAAAGATGCTGCACCTACATAGGACTCACGTTAGAGAAGCACAGAGACCACTGTCCCCTCCTCCCCCAGGGCTGGCAGAGACAGAAGGTCTCCTGTGTGGGCACACATTCATCAGTGTCCAGGCTCACAAGCACATGCACAGTCACAGATTCCCTGAGTACAGCATGGCCCTTCTGTCCATTTGATGCCCCTGCCAGGACTCCAGGCCCTCTTAACCACCCCTTGGGTCCCTGATTTGCCAGCTGGTCTAGCCCAGGTCTTGCTGCAAAATGGCATACAGACTCACACACTAATTGCACAGGCACCCCACTGCTGCGGCGTGGTGGGCGAAGGTGCCACGACCTTCCCGAAGACGTCTCCATGGGGTTTTGAGTCGCTTCTGTGGGGCCGCTGCCCTTCCAGCTGACGAGCTCAGATGCACCAAGGCCCCCGTTCTGCCCTGCTTGTCGATCCTCCATTTCTGGGTGGCTTCCCGGAGGAAGCAGCTCAGGAGGGGTCAGACTCCCATAGGGGTGAAGCAGGTAGCATCAGCTTAGTCAGAGAAGCAGCTGGCACACACACACACGCAGGCGGACAATGAAAGAGTCAGGAAGGGTTCTTGGCATGTTCTTGCACACGAGATGATTTATTTGAACCTCATGGCATGGGGAGGTTAGGAGCCAAGAACAAGATGGAGGAAGGACCCAGACCTTACATAGGAGGTTCGCAGGGCGGGCCAAACATTGGGATCGAGGGTGCTGGGGTGCAGGGGCGGTTCAGAGACAGTGTTAGGGCAAGGGACCAATGGGAATACCACGAGGGAGGTACAAGGGCCAACGGGGAATACAGGGAAGGGAAAACATACATGTAAGGAGTAAAAGGAGGCAGGGAGAAACAATGGATCAATCAAAGGAACAGAACTGGGGTACATGATGTCCTTAGGAGAAGCCTGCCTCTCAAGCCTGGGGGAAGACCCCCTGTCACAGCCCCCAATGGGCTGGGTCACTGCAACACCCCACAGCCCCCCGTCCCCACAGACTCTCTACCTGCCTGATGTTCTTGCTCCAGCGTGGGGCATCTGACTGCTGGTGAGTCCAGCTTGGGGTTTGCTGTTGAGTCACTCCATGCACACCCATCTTGAGAGTGATACAGACGCTTGCCCCTCCCACCCCCAAAATGGCACCAGGCATGTGATCTGTGAGCCATAGTCCTGCTTCAGCTGCCACTGCTGAGCCCCTCACTTGCCTCACCCACACCAGAATCCCAATAGGTGGCACTCAGACCTTGCCCTCACCCTTGTGGAACACAGAGTGAGATCGTGCAGAGCTACTTACTGAAGTATGTAATAAAAAGAGAGGACAAATTGTGATGATCAGCTGCACGGCTCCATCAAAGAAGTGTGTTAATGGCTCCATTTTACATGCAACCAGCCCCTTTCATACCTCTTTCTATCAGTTTACCCCTTCATTCCTCCCTGCTCCCCCTTCCCCTGCATATTCCCTTGTCAGCATTCATAGCTCCATCAAACCCCTTCCAATTTCATTTACCCTTGGGTTTGCTTGCAGCTTCTTGATACCCCACAAACTGCTGTGACTGGACAGGTTTGTTTCTTGTCTTTGTCTCCATAATGTTTGTCTGCCGGGTTTGTGCCTCTGCATCTTCGTGTTTGTGGCTTCCGTCTAATCTTATTATCCCTTTTTTGCATTGAAAAGGTCTTTGGCCACACATTCTTAAAGGAGAAGATGCTCTCTCCTTCCATACACACTTGAAGTTTATTCCATGGGTTGGCTGGACCACGTCTATTCCTTAGCGGCTTCAACAGGGAAGACTTCAGAATATTGAGTGAGAGTTTAATTCTGCCAAAAGGTATAATACTAATTATAATATCTAAATATGCATTTAATTTACCACTCCTAAGTAGCTTTGGTGTTTATAGACATGAAAGGAAGCCCCTGACTTGAAGAGCTTATGGTATTTAGATGGAAGGTAATTAGAAGAAAGGCTCACTTCAGTGAAGTGGAGTTAATCTTTGTAGAGGCATTCTATCCTCAGTGAATGAAGAAGTGCCTTCAGAAGGCTATTCAGACTTACTCTTAACTCCCCTGCAGGAAATCCTTTCTCTTTCTGCAGAAGGAGCCTTGTAATATTAACCTTGCAAGAGACGTTGTCAAAACTACCAGGCCAGTGTCAGTCACCTTTGGAAAACAAAAATAGCTGTATATGAAGGGTCAGGCATTGCACCACAAAGAAGGTGAGAAAGAGGAAAAATGTGGTAAGAGAAATTAAATGGAAGTAATAGAGACTATGGCCAGTATTTGAGGTGTCAAAACCTGCAAAGAGTACCAGGGACCTAATCTGGGTTCAGGAAGGGTCTGTTTTGGCTGACTGTAAAGCATGCATCCTCACTCAACCCTAGCTATAGCCTTCATCAGCAGATACTTCCATATCTGTCAGTCTTCATGGCCTGGTTTCTCTCCTGAGGGAAGCGGGATTAGGAAACTGGAGCATACTTGTGTGTGCTTCACTCTAATCAGCAGAGACACAATTTGGCCATAATCTCAGTCTTCCCATTTACACATACCTTGACTCAGTCTCAGAAGGAATCTCCCTCTTCACTAGGTGGGAAAATTAATGTGACTAATCTCCTCAAGAAGTTTCATAAACTATATAGTCTGGCAGCATGAAAGTTGCCCTTCAAAATCTAAATAAAAATATAGTTTCCATTTGACTTTTTTTAAGCAGATGTTCTGGTGAAGTCATGAGTTCATATTCAACATACTGATGATTCTGCAGCATTGTTCTCAGTCAGTCCTGGAGTCGATATAATTCACACTTCTGATGATATTTCAGGGATTAAATCACGGGTTTTAGGTGAACTGATGGTTGAGCTGCAGAAGTTATACTTGGCTGCATATGTTGCTGGTAAAAAATATTAGTGAAAAAATCAATTGTACCTCCCTGCTATATTTGTCAATAAAAGTTCTAATATCAAGAAAGAATATTGCTTGTTATAAATTAATGTTTCTTTTTTTCTCATACTAGTCATTCATTCTCACAAGGGATAATTGTTATACATTTAAATTAAAAATCTTTTTCAGAATCAGCCTTTAAGTTCATGTGTCTGCAGTCAAAATTAAATCCCAAACCTGACAGTACCTGAACTTGCCAGGAGCCTCTGCCACTTTGGCTGTGTAAGTGTCTGGTTTGTGCAGGTTGGGGCATGCTGCTTGTTTTTTCAGTCTTAGACACTCAGTGCCACCTTTCCATGAGGATCCATCTAAAAAAATGGTGAATTAAAACTTGTATCTATGTAGAGAATTCATATGGCATGCATAATATGAATATTCTTTAATACATGTTCACAGGATCCAGATTCACCAATGATAAATTTCCTGATGTTTTCTCTTCAGTTGGGATTAAGGAATTGCTTTTATTCACCAAAGAATTGGGAGCTTTTGCCCTCTTTGGAATGAAAATTTATAACTCTGACCTTCTTTTTGCCAGGATATTTTCTTAGAGAAGGATTATATTCTCCCACGGTAAAGCAGGGCCACTGTGGCAAAATAACTCATATCTTTTGTATCAGAGAGCAAAAGGGCAGATGAGAGGATTTAGCACGATGATGTAGCCTACTGCTCCCTGTCATCTAAGATATGGAAACCATGCCCTTTATGACCACCACCATCCATGCAGCTCTTCAACAACTCTTCAAATAGTCTAGACTGTGGTTCCTCAGTACCTGAAGGGACTAAGCCATCCTGTTCCTAGGAAAAGCCCTCTGAAACATTCATAATGTGAATGTCAGGTCCTCAGCACCAACTATTTTCCTTGTTGAGTTTGAGTCTTACAGAATTCACTAGCTGCAATGTAGACAGATCAAAAATAATTTCAGTCTCGATTGTAAAAATTCTAAGAGGGGTGGGTTTTAAAACCCTTTAATTTCAGTGAATTTCATTTTTTCTTTGGTAGCTTTAGGTACCTCCTCAATTTGAGTGTAGTTTTTGTCAGATATCCAAAGGTATAGAGATGGGACTTTGAACTTTAGTTTTATTGTGATGGGCTTAGAATTCAAATCACAACTCCTTAGAATGTCTTTCTCCATTTCTTAGTTGACCTCAGTAGCACAGTAGGATTCACTTAAATTCACTTAAATTCACTAAATAAATTCTAAATATGTTGCATACATTCAAAAAAAAATCTGTAAATTATTGCCTGTAAGTTAATATGCTAATAGGTAAGGCAAAAAATCAGTTGAACTGAGATATTAAGAACCCCACATAATATTCAATCTGTTGTTTTATTTTAATTACCACATTTTGAAGTAAAGTTCATACAAACAACAAAAGATTGGGTTTTTGATTGAATGTCTGAGTGAGGTCAGTGTATTTTTATCAGAGCCTCTGCAATGATTCATCCATCTGTAGTCTCATTGCTTTATTGTTTGGAGGCTTCTCCCCTCTATTTATTTTGATATTAAACCAAAAGCGAAAACCAGCCCATTTCTTTAATTTTCCCGATCCTGTTACGTTAATGAAGGATAACTTCAAAAGATCTATTTCCTAAATATTCATAATTTAGCATAGATTTCTATTTACACTGATTAAATATACAAAGCAAAAGCACAAAATTGTCTGTCAATTTCCATTCACTAGTAATGGGTCAATTTGAGAAGTTACCTTTTAAGCAATTGGATTATATTCTCTTTTTGTTATGTAAATCTGATCTGTAAAACTCACAAATTAAATGACTGATTTGCTCTCCTTTCTGCTGGTACATTGGATTTCTATACCTTCACAACCTTTGGACACCATTTTCCACAGCATTCTCCTGGAGAAACTGGCTGCTGATGGCTTAGATTGGGACATGGTTGCTGGGTAAAAACTGGATGGATGGCTGGGCACAGAGAGTGGCGATAAATGATGTGGCCAATCACACGTGGTGTTCTCCAGGGCTCACTGTGGGTCCAGTCCTGTTCAACATCTTTATCGATGATCTGGATCGGGTGATCAAGTGCACTCTCAGTCAGTTTGCAGATGGCACCAAGTTAGCTGGGAGTGTTGATCTGCTGGTGGGTAAGAAGGTTCTGCAGAGGGATCTGGACCGGCTGGATCAGCAACAGTGCAGCCAGAAGGACCAGGGCAGTGATTATCCCCCTGTGCTTGGCACTGGTGAGGCCACACCTCGAGTGCTGTATCCAGTTCTGGGGCCCTCACTACAAGAAAGTCATTGAGGTGCTGGAGCATGTCCAGAGAAGAGCAATGGAGCTGGTGAAGGGTCTGCAGCACAAGTATTAGGAGGAATGGCTGAGGGAACTGGGGTTAGCCTGGAGAAAAGGAAGCTGAAGGGAGACCTTATTGCTCTCTAAAACTTCCTGAAAGGAAGTTGTAGAGACGTGGGAGTCAGCCTTGTCTCACAAGTGACAAGCAACAGGACAAGAGAAAATTACTTCAAACTGCACCAGAGCAGGTTTAGATTGGATATTTGGAAAAAGATCTTGAAGAAAAGGGTTGTCAATTATTGGAACAGGCTTCAAGGGAAGTGTTTCATTCACCATTTCTGGAAGTGTTCAAAAGATGTGTAGATGTGTCCCTCAGGGACATGGTTTAGTGATGCACTTGGCAGTGCTGGGTTAATGGTAGTACTCAACAATCTTAAAGACCTTATCCAACTTGAATGATTTTACCAAAGAAGAAATAACAAACCTTCATGAAATAAGAATTTTTCCCTAAAGAATTCTCTTCCAAGGAAGTAAAGTCTTTCATTCTTTACACATGTTCCTTCTGCATTTTACTTATAAATTTCTACCATGAGGAAATGGCCCCCCAGCTGTATTTATCTGTGCCTATGTATATGGATATGGATATCTATATCTATATTCTATATCTATATCTACATCTATCTGTAGGTGTGTGTATAAATATATATAAAGCAATTCTTTTTATGGTGTGTCACCTACACATACTGCACAATCATTTATTTAATCACCAATAATCTAAAATTAGTGCCATTTTACCACTACAGACACAAAGCCCAGTCTCAGGTACACTGTAATGTTCTTAACACATATAAATATTTGGAATTATGCTGGATGCAGAATTTTGTAAAATGAATATTTTAAAAGTCAGTTTTAACCAAGTTTCCAAGGTTTGGTACCTGTAATGAAATGCACTTCCCCTGCTCAAACAGGAGCTGGATTTGAGCTGGAAGAAGACTTGCGGAGTATAACAGTGAATATTTTTGAATTCTGCAACCTCCTTTAAACCACTTTTAACTCTCAGATCATTGTTGCTGATGTTGCAAACTCTACCTGCAAATAGTAACATTTAAATATTTCTGATTTATAGATTATTTAATCATTGAAAAATACAAATCCTTTTTTGTTTTCCTCAGATCTGTAATTTTTAATACTGGTTTTTTTCCATTTTCCTTATAAATGCACCACAGCAATATGTCTGGAGAATATATTTGAAGTGCACTATATATTTTTCATTGATTTTTATATTAGATCAGAGTTGTGTTCAAAGTTTTAGAGTTGCTAGGTTTGTTAATGTGTAAGGATGTGTTAGTTGTTTTCTACAATGCAAAATCATGCTGTCAGGCATATCCACATGTATTAAACTGAGGTCTGAGTTTCAGGTTTTGAATTCATCAATCTTTCTCCTAATTTGAACAATCTGAATAATCCAATATTTAAAATGACAAATGTGTTCTTTGATCATTCAGCATTAAAATCTGATTAAATTCATGCTGGCAACCTACCATGTTGGCATAACTGCAAGGACAATTCTACAACAGTGAAGGAATAAGATGTCTCCATTACCCTTGGGGAAAGAAGTGCAATTCACAGGGGCACAAAATTGCTGAGGCTGGAAGAGACCTCATGAGTTCCTCTAGTCCCATCCTCTGCTCAAAGCAGGGTCAGGTAGAGCAGGTTACCTGGAACCACATCCAATCAGGATTTCAGTGTCTCCAAGAATGGATACTTCAAAACCTCTTTGGGCAGCCTGTTCTGGTGTTTGATGACTCTCAGGGGGAAAAAAAAAAAGGGTTTTTTTTAAGTTTCAGTGGAATTTCCTATATTTGAATTTATGCCCACTGCCTCCTGTTCTTTCCCTTGATACCATTGAGAAGGGTCTGGCTCCAGCTTCTTTATTACCCCTGACCTACACATTGATATATGTGTATAAATCTTGTCCAGTCTTTAACAGTCCCAGCTCTCTCTGCCTTTTCTTGTGTAACAGATGTTCCGGTCCCTTACTCATATCTATGTCACTCACTAAACCCACAGCAGTGCGCTTATGTCTCCCCTGCACTGGGAATCCTAGGACTGGAAATAGCACTCCAGATGTGTCTCACCAGACCTGAGCAGAGGGGTGGGATCATCTCCCTGGAACTAACGGCAGCAGTCTTCCAAATGTAGCTAGGATGCCTCTGGCTTGCTTTGCCACAAGAAAGCTTTATGGAACTATTCCTTTCCAAGTGCATTTGACTTTTTGACATCCTTTTCCAACTACTACCACCTCTATCATAGTCCTCCCTTCATTTCTTGTAATTGTCTGATGAGGATAAAGCACTTGCTGCTGAACGCTGTTACTCACTTTCTGGCTTAGGCTTTGTGTGTTCTGCCTGCAGATCCAAGCCCAGAAAAGAGATCTGAGGCTTTTCCAAACTCAGTTCCTACTCTTGGGAGACAGCTTGGGATGCAATTCCCTTCCTTCTCTATACTTCTTTCAGAGCAGGAATCTCTTGCCCACCCTTACCTGGGAAAAGGTGGAGTCTCCTTCTTCTAGCATCAGGAAAAAAACCCATGGAGATTTAATATGCTAAATGCACATGCAATGCATAAAATACTAAATTTAATGTCTTAATTCAAGTAGAATTTGCGGTTGCTTCAGTATGGAATTAATTTTGAAGCCTGTGTAGAGAAGGTAGCTTGACACAGCTCATACCTTCTTGTGCACTGTTGTACCATTGACTTTGATGTATCATGTTTTGTCTTTCTCAAACTTGGTTTAGCTCGTGTCTTACCCTTGAGGTCCCTTTTTCCTAGTCAGCTTTGCCCACTGCCAGTGCAGAAGTGAGGATAGGCCACGCCTCAATTGCACTCTAAGAGATACTGAAGTTCACGAAGTACGTGCCCTGAGAGCTACAAGGTCAGAAGGAGTTCCTATGGTGTTCTAAATCCAACTGTCTCCCCACTTCCCTGTTACGACACTTACAGTCTTAGTGGAACAACCAATGCAAGGGCATCTCACTCTTTTGTCGGTAATGTTTAAAAGGCTTCAGTCCTCTCTGTGGAGCAAGAACATGCCTTCCCAGGATATTTTTAATGGGGATGTAGGCAGCACCATCAAAATTCCCTAGACTCGTACAGACGAAGTGGGTTAAATGCTGATGGCTGCAACAAAACAGAGATAGTTTATATTTCTTCTGAATGTAGAATTCTCATAAGATTTGGAAATACAGTTCTAATTCTCTATTAATTTGGAGAAAAATTTTTGACAAAAAGCATTTACAGAGTCCTGTCTCTGAAAGACAGTTGTTCCACAACAGTCCAAGAATACTGAGTGTACTAATTGATCAGTATTGTGGGATCAGTATTTTGAACAATAAAACAGCAATCATGTGCATTTTAAAACTTCCCTGTGCCAATGATGCACTTGTGGAGTAGGGAGTAGGAGATGTAAGACATTCTGAAAGCTAAAAAGAAACCAAAAGCCTTCCAAAATACAGCATCTACAAACATCCTGTCTGTACTGTAGAATATTAGCCAGTGTTGCCAGTGTTTGGAGTCTAATGTCCTTATGATAGAGAAATACTATCTATCATTTAGTCTTCCACTCATGACAAGGATGCATGTTTGCTCCTGCAGAGATACATTTTCTTTGGTGTATTTTCACATTAGTCCATCAAACTGTTTGCTTATCTGCCAAGAGACAATGTGGCAGGCATGTCAAGGAGTAATGTGGGTATTCGTTACTCTAGGCAAGTCTCAAAAAAGTACAGTACCTTGAAAATGTAAACATGAATGTTTCTTTGTTGAAATATCAGATCAAAAGCTGTTCTTAAAAAGAAAATAACCTTGTCACAAGATGAAGGGAAAGAGGAAGGTAGATGGAAGAAAGTCATGTCCTTTCTCTGCAGTTTTGTCAGTTGTGTTACACTGGGTTTTTTAACTTAACTTTGTGCAAAGGAAATGCACATCTTATGAATCACAGACAAAAATTAGTGAAAATACCACATTGCACTCATTTTCTTTCCCTCATATTTTTGAATATATCACTAGATGAGAGGGAATTGATTTTTGTTCAGTCAGATTAAACTAAGTCTCCCAGAATGGTGTTTATGGTGACCTTATCACTCTCTACAACTATCTGAAAGG
>WEIT01014756.1:17106-61954 GCA_013389985.1 Dryoscopus gambensis
GAGAAGGATGTGCTTGTGTGTTTGTGAGACACCATCCATATACACATTTTTGAGTGTGTGTGTGTGTCTGTGTGTGTCTGTGTGTGCACCACTGCTCCCGCACACAGAGCCTTGGGAAAGACAGAAACATTTCACAACTGGCCGGATATGAAGCTATTTTTCTCTCTACATTGATATAGAAAAAAGAAATTATTTTTGTGGTCATTAGAAAGCTGCACATAATTTTCTTAAAACATTTTGCCACATCTGGAGCCCTATTTTCCTCTCCATAGGCTGCTTAACTCTTATTAATATCAATGGGGGTTATGCACACATGTGGAGAATAAATTAGATTCTTCATTGTTTCCTTCTGATAAAATTAAATGTTCTTTCCACATGTTAAAATTAACTCACATACTGTTGTTCTCAGGGTATTGGATATAGACAGCATTAGTCGCTAGATGAATCTTACATTATTTTGCCTCTTAATCAAAGACCTTATCCTACTCCTTTTAGAATGAGAAACTAGTTGTCAAAAGCTTCATTCAGAACTTGAATTTTGTGACTATTGATTTCATCCTTGGACTGTATGGAAACCCTTCTCTCCCAGTATGGTGCATTATTCAGACTAGATTTGTGATAGTAGCTTCTTCATACTAATAAATGGCTAACCTCTTTTCCAGTCAAATTTTTATCAATCAATTCTTATTTCCTTTTTTCTTGTTTACAGCCGTGGGAAGACAAATGTTTCTGTCACAGCCAGTAGCAGGACTGTCTTAACTTGTTTTCCTTTGATGCCTGTAAGTGAAAAACACTAAATGAATTTTCACTGACACGAATTTGAGACGCAATTTAGTACCGTCATTATACAGGGAATCATTACTGTGCATGATTTGGTATATGTAAGATGCTGGGAAGGATTTTATACTCTTTGAAGTGGTTTTTTTGTAGGGCAAATTATTATATTTATAGAAGACCTATTAATATTTATCCTTGACTCTGCATCCAAGAAATAGCTACAGAGACTATTCCATAGACCTTTCACCATTTTTAGAACATGGAAGGCTGATCACTAACATTCAATTCAATCGTAAATGCAATTCCCTGGGGGATGTTGACATCAAATAAATTGGACAAGTTTCTAAGAAGCTGCATCCCCTATGGATCTCTCAGTAGCAGAGAATGATTAAGCTTTATAACTTCCTAGGACAGAAGTGGAGATGCAGCTGCCAATGGAAGAGGAATAGTGTGACAGTAATGCCTGCCTAACTGTCCCAGAAGTGGTCTGAGGTAGGGGAATGCCTGCAACTGCAACTTGAGAGATTAAGGGATCCCGTAATATTATGAAACTCTTGTTGCAGATACACTCTTGGAAAATAATTTGACAGAACTCCAGTGAATAAAACCTGTTTGAACTTGTGAACTCAGCTTTAAGCCACTGTTATGAAAAGTGAAGAAATCAAAAGAGCTCGTACCAATGTCATTGACGGAATCAAGAAATAGGACTTGTTGAAATTACTCGATCCAGCAATCAAGCCAGTATTAACAGATAAAAACTGATGATCAAATTAGCGGAGAAGAAATTGTATAAGGAATAGATTTATCAAAATCCAGAATCAGTATTATTTTTCCAGTATTATTTATTTTATTGTTTAGTTACATGGACAGTAGTTTTTCACTGCAATTCATGAACCATTTAGACTTTGATTTTTTCTCAGAACTATAGTTAGCTCTCCCAAGCTTTGGGATTTTGCGTTTTTATTATAAGCTCACTATGCCACAGAATATCTGTATGACCTTGAAACAAGATGCAATCTTTTGAGGTCTAGTTGCACTTACTTTCCAGGTTTTATTTCAATTTTTCTTTCTGATTGCAACAATATATCTTAGAATATGGTGCAAAGTGAAAACTACCGTTTGTGATATTTATTTTTACTTCTTGATATGATTTCTGAATGTCTTTCAGGCTTAACTGGGGCTTGACATACCTTCTAGCTCCATGGATGCTCCAGTTTGAGAAACTGTGACTTGAGAAGGCTTGCTATGAACATTCAAGTCACCCCGTAATGAGCGGGATCCACAATATATGAGGACACCTAAATTTAGGCATCTAGATGTCTTAGTGACTTAGGTTCCATTATAGTAAATCAGGATTTTCTCAGTGTCACCTGTGGATCTCAAAGAGCCATTCACCTGCCATTCAGGTAATAGGTATCTGTTTTAGAGAGAGAAGCTGATTCTGCTCTGCTGCAACTGAATCCCATCAGCACGAGTCCTACCCAGAGCTTCAAAAAATTGGATATTCTCCTAAATCCTCTATCTTAATAAGCTCCAGCTACAAAGCTCAGAGAATAAGATCTGATTCACAAATTTTAGTCCACTTGATTAGAATGACGGATTTGTTTTACTTGGCCAATCTATTCTCTTTACTGTCTTTTGTTTGAGGCAATTGCCCGCCTGGTGATGGTCTCAGTATCACAGAGGGAAGATATGCTACACAGTCTTATTTTCTCTATTTGAGCCTTTTTCATGCTTGAGAATAATCTTTACCTATTTAAATCAGTTTATTTAGGGATATGTGTCATGTACAGTGAAACAGCATCCTGCCGTGGCTTGAGGTATGAGTTGAGGAAGCTGAACACTCTTGGCCAGTTCAATGCCGTTGCAATAGACAATGTCAAGGACTTTCTCAGGTACTCTATAGGTCTTCTGAAGCTCCCTGGGTCAAAAAGTTCACAGACCTGCATATGTGTGGGGAGAGAAGGTACTTCCTTCTTTCCACTTGGATTACGGTCATACCATCACTGAAGTCCCATCTCCCTGTTGTTTTCCTTCATGCCATTGTAATGGAAGAATGAATTAGTGAATCTTAAGCTTCCCTTAAAAGAAAATTTATAGGATTTTTAGCATTCAAAAAAAATACAAGCCAAAAAAATCTTTCCAACCAAAGTTATGGCTAAATTAGCTGTTCCGATAAATCCCAGAATGCAAATCTATTACAAACTCAAGGGGACCATATTGCCTCTTATGCTGTCCTGACCAAAAACACCGTGCAAATGAGTTTACCATAAAGATATATTGGAACCAGTCTGGAAGCCAGCACACCAGTTAAGCTGTTGCTGGTGTGGCGTCTCTCCATTAAGGTCACTGTCTCAAAATACTTTTCATAAAGAAATCCTGGTACTTTGTAGAAAGTGAGCAGTTTTAAAATAACAGTGGGCTGATAAACTCTTTCCTCTTAGAGAGTGTCCACTGTCCAGAATGACTTCTCAAGTGAAGAAAAGTGGGTGCAAGCTCAAAGTAGAGATTAAGAGCTTTGCACAGGAGTCAAAGGCTGATCAATGCTCTAGAAACACACAACTGTATTGGCATCTTGCAAGCATATTGATTTAAGTATTGTTTAGCTGTTTTCTCTGGAACTCTCAATACTATATCAGATATTTTTCACAAGCTGATAACAAATACCACACATGTAGCTCCAGCCCCTATATGAAGCAGTCAATGCATTTCTCTGTTCTTTTAAATGCAGAGGTTTTTTTCAAACAGATCAGCACATAAGAACAAATATCATCAGTTGTCCTCAAGGGAGGAAATTTTTGGTTTTTGTGACTTTAGTTTCAAACTAGTCAGGAGATTTTGCTGCAGAAATATACAATAATTTAATTGATTAAGGCTTTCAGGTTTCTGACAGGGATGCAAAGCTGTGCAGTTGTGTTTGTGAATGATTTTTTTGCCACTGTGGCTTCCTCATTCAAGACCAGCTGGCCACATGTGTTGATAGTGACTACTAAGGGTGAATAATTTCTGTCTTTCCTGAGGGTATCAAGAGCTACTGTCATAAAATGGAGGAGTAAATGACACTGAAGTATTACACTGAAAGATTACTTGTTAACCTTGCTATGTCTAATAAAATTCTAATTTGCAAGTCTTGATTCACTACAGTTGATGTGCCTGTGAGTAACATGGAATTACTCCGTTGAAGCTTTTAAAAGGAGAGGCCTACATGAAAAATATATTATGCAGGAAAGAATTATCACTTTTTTTCCCTCTTGAACTGAGGTTAATCTATGCTTTCTGTCCACAAGGTATGCTTGGATTTACAATTCTGTTCTCCTAAAACCCAGTTAATTGCATTAAGTGCAGTTGGAATGTGCTCAGCAATGATATTTGCCTTCTGATTATTGAGCGTATATTGAAACATGACGTTTCAACAATCTGAATGTATTAGTTATTTATCAGTGATACTATAAACTTCTCCAGTTTACATTACAGGAAAGAAACAAAACACCTCCTAGATCAAGTCCCAGTGCAGTGCCTTGAATGTCTTGATGCTTTTAGTATTCATTAAAATGTGTAAAATGCATTTTCAAGAAAATAAAATATGGCTACTTGCTCTGAATTTGCATTTCGTATAATGCACACGTTATGAATTATTTCTGCAGGTGGATTTTAATACACATTGTCTTGTCTACTTTATGTTACAACTAAATTATCCTCATTCTGCAGACTCAAACCAGAACCTCTGTAAGTTGTAGAGCAGCTGTACACAGCCTCTATCACTGCTGTCTTTTAGTCACATCTTAACCACAAGATCCTTCTTTAATTGTAGTAGTACTCTTGCAGGAACAAACATGTATGATGAAATTTCATACTCTGCTTTTGCTCAGGAAAATAAATGAAATAAATTGGTATTGAGTACAGTATCAAATTCCTCAGTTGTAGATTTAATTATAGAGAAATTTAGTCTCTGTAAGCTATATCCTTTGAATTATTTAGGACTGTGGATGGAAGTGAATAAAATAGCATTTATGTCAGAGCTGTGAACTGATGGCAATGCAGCATGCCTTCACATTTTTCAGTGTCACATCCACTCTTGACAAAACTTTCATTTTAAAAGTTAATAGTCTGTCATTCATATGAAAAACCAAGGACTCATCATTGAGCTTGTTATTTGTAGGTAAAAGACACAGAAAATCTCAAGTTCCTTAAACCAGGTTCTTGCAAGATCTCTGCCTTTATTTACTTCCTGAGAAACAACTTTGACATAAGTGTCGGGGCTTGTCCTTATCCCGAGATTTGCTGTAAAGTTGGAGCAGTTTTGGATGCCAAATTCTTACCCTCTTCACCTTTGCAGAAGTGCTCATGAAACGTGTCACTCAGGGTTGTCTTCCTGTCCCCTCTGTATAGTCACATAAAATCAACATTGAAAATAACCAGCTACAGCTGTAGCTTTGTGTAAAGCTTTGAAAATACAAAGGCGTAGAATCTATGTCCAATGTCTATTCCCTGCTATTTTAATAACATTTTTGTTTGCACGCATCTGGAAGATCTGTGCTGGAGGAATTTTATTGTTTTTTCAAAACGGTCACTTGGTACCAGTGAAACGTCGGAGCATTTCCATGATTCTTGATGGCAATAGGAAAGACCGCAAAATTTTTTCCCACAAGTCACTTGATCCTTCTACGATGCGCATCTGGCATCTGTACTCTGAGATGTGGAATCCTGGTTACTATTACTTTAGTCATCTCAATGCACCTTGTAAAAAAAGCTTAGCTGCTTTTAATGAAATGGAGTGAAATTTCTGATGACTTAATTATGACACTGCCAAAACCAAAAATTGCCGTAACTCAAGTAATGACAAACCACAGTGAAGGATTTTAGATACACCTTCCTCTATACCTGAGCTGGCTCAACCTGTTAAACATTCTAGGCTGTAACAGTGGAAGAAAATGGGGAAACATGGATGACAGTAGCTAGGGCACTGACCATTCTGCCTCACACAAAGCTTTAAATGAAATTACCAAAGGAGGACAGAAATACCCACTGGCAAAAGGAGACTGAGACTGCATCATTCCCAGCTACACAAACGGATACATTCCTCTGAGAACACCTCAGAGCTGACAAGAGGAAAGTTTACCTACCACCACCTCTTGTAAGAGTAGGAAAATTTTGTTTAGCAGTTGTGCTTAAAATTAAAGGAAGTGTTTTGTTCCAGTGACCTGGAGTCAGTCAGAGGATAAAATCTGTGTGCTTTCTTTTTGTGCCAAGGTAGGACAACCAACAATTATAAAAGGAAGTTATGTTCCCTCACACCTTTCCTGCCTGTTTTCTGAAAGCAGATCTTCCACCCTGCTGGTTACAGCCTGCCAGCTTTTATTTATGTTAGTTTTCCCTAACCCATGTTAGAGTAGGTTTTAGTGTCCTCTCCACACTGTTACTCCTTTCACACAGTTTCCCATGTCTTGCTCCTTCAGTGTTGTGAAAACAGCGATTGAACCAGACTGGCACATCGTGGTGTGCTGTGGTAGCACTTCCAAGAGCCTCCATGGCACCTCCCACAGACAGTCTGCTCAGGGTTATTTTCCTCATGTTTGTGCTCTCAGAAATCTGTGTCAGTTGCCAAGAGAGGAAGAAATGTGGTCCCTGTGAGTGCAAGGGCTGTGTCTGGTCTCCTCTGACGTGCTGGTGGTTGCTGCCAAACTCTGCTCCCGGGGCGCGGTGCTGCGCCCTCCCGGCTGGGTGTAAAGCCGTAATGTAAACTGCGCAAATCTCTGCCGTGCTTGCCGCTGTCTCTCCCTTTTCTGAAGGAATTAATGTGCTCACCAGATGGCTAAAACACAGGCAACGCATGAACACCACACTGGAAAAATGTCTAGCTGACTGATTAGACACACATTTTACCCATGTCAGAAAGCTTGTCTTTAGGCAGAGTGCTGAATCAAAGGCTCGCACTTTGATGTAGATTCCACTTGTCTACCTAACTTCGCATTAGGGACTTAACTTTATAAAAAACTAACATCTTCAGCAGAAACACTTTTCTCCAACTTTTTTTTGTAAGTCAAAATGTTGCAGCAGGGGTCAAATGGATTAAAAGGAAGGAGCTGTATAACGTGTTGATCCAACCTGATTTCTGGTTTGGTGCATTCATTCACTCCTCTGTGTGCTCCTGTGTTTTCAGCTAGTCCTTCCACAGGTGTGGATGCAAAAGCCTCACCTGTGACCCTCCCATCCACCCCAGCCTCAAAAAAAGCAAAGGCCATGAAAAAAAGATATCTCAGGCTTTTCAGATTGTTGCACCAAGGAAAATGCAGAGTGATGATTGAAACACTCTAGGATGAGGATTAAATCAAGAATATTCAAGAAGTGGCTTACTGGTATTTAATATCAGAAGTGGCCCTGGGTCACCCTGCTTGTCTAGTCTCTAATTTGTGTTTTCAAGACTGGAGCCTTCTTTCTAACTGTTCCCTTCTTTAAATCCATAAAAAAAACTCACAGTGATGGGCAGTCTGTTTGCTAAATATTGATTGATTATGTGTGCGTAGAACTAATGTGCTTCTCATAGTCCTGCAAAAGTGTTTGCATTACTTTCTGATCCATCTCCTTTACTTACAGAAAACTTAAAGTAGCACAGTCTTGCTGCCCAGCTGGGCAAGAGGCGTTTAAACAGCCTCCTGACTACCTGCTTTT
This sequence comes from Dryoscopus gambensis, assembly GCA_013389985.1. NCBI lineage: Eukaryota > Metazoa > Chordata > Aves > Passeriformes > Malaconotidae > Dryoscopus > Dryoscopus gambensis. The sequence continues at coordinate 24,553 of WEIT01014756.1, forward strand.
CATCAGGTATCACCATGCTGAGCTCAGGAGGAATTTTAAAAATGCTTAGAGGAACAAAAATAAGCAATGGACCGACATATGCAGAGCCTTGGGGGAAATCATACAGGAGAATGCCTAAGGGTTGGCAACAGTCCTGGCAGAGTGACTAACACCCTAGCTGAAATCGGCGGGATAAATGAATTTTAGCCTTGCTGGTGCAAGAAAGTCACGCTGCCAACTTGGTGTTTCTGACAGCCGAGCCACAGTGCAGAGCCGTAGCTGGATCCTGGTGTGTAGCCGAGAGATGCAGCACACTGCTCCCAGCACGCGCTCGAGCTCACAGGAAGCACAGCTCTGCCAGATCTGCTGCTCTTGTCCTGCACACCCGGCTGCGATGAGCTCAGGGAGGGAGAGCTCTGTGCCTTCCTCGGGACTGTGATGAGAGTGGCAGTGCTCAGAGCCCCTTTGCACGCTTCCTAAGCAAATAGGAAGCCCATTACTAAAATGCCATTGTCCTTCATTTGTCAGATTAAGACTGCTTAATAGATTACCCAGGCAGCAGAGTAGCATATAGCTGCTCTGATTTGAGGAGTCTGGCCTAGAATACGAAATACTTGGCTCAATTATACGGTGTGTTTTTACATGGATTTATCAGGAGAAAAACCAGTCTTTTTACTGCACACTTGCACTTTCTTAAGCATCTAAAACGAGAATAATTTCCTAGGAATTTTAGCACCTATTTTTGCAAAAAAATTGTGACTTTATCCTTCTACAATAACGTGGAAGTAAGTGATTAGGTTAAAAAAACTCAACACCCACCCTTCCATCTATGATTTTGTTATGAGATCATAATAACTGATATTAACTGATAGCATTCGTCCATATCACCTGCAGCTACTCCAGGAGAGAGGCAACAATATAGACTAAAGGTTCTGCAGTATAGCTGTGAGATAATGATATCTTACTGAGCACGCTAACCAGAGGGTGTATCTTTGAAACTGATTCCCAGCCTTGTTTTCTTGCTGCTGTGCTGCAAGAAGTGCTAGCACAAGGATTTGCTCTTAAGTGTTTTCTTCCCATGGCCTGTGCAATTAGCATTAAGCCAGTGGTAAAGGATGGAGTTGACTTGCATGAAGTAACTTTTCAGAGAAGTCTGTAGTGATGTCAGGAAATCAGAATATGCTCGCAAGTTAAATTGTAATGTTTTGTACCTGGTGAATGGAGCACTGATTCCTGCCTTGTAAGGAAATCAGGGAGTGAACAATGCTTACTGAACAGATAGTATAATCTTCAAATGAATCACTTCCACTAATCCAGATACAGGAGCAAACTGCAGCTTTTGGTCAGATTTTAGGGATGTTGCAATTCAATTTCTTTCTCCTGCAATGTTTTCTTTAAGGCAAAAAAAATGGAAAGGCAGATCAAGGGAACATATAAGCTTATACTCCTTTTATGATTGAGAAATATCTGTAGGTGTAACCAGCAACTTGCCTCTGATAAAGCCTTTACTGTCCAAATGAATACTGCAATAGGTTGTGAAACACAGAACATCTCTCTTCCAACATAATTGGTGAACCCAAATTAATCCACTGATTAACCAAGGCCCCTGTCTAACCTGTTTAGGCCTATAGCATAATCTATAAAAAGCAACGTGAAGGAAACAGCTTTGCTTGTAATACAGTTCAGCCTTTGTACAAATGAGTCTCCATCTACAATATTTTGTAAATTTATGAAGATTTTCAGTAAACTGGAGTTATAGATGAGTGTAGAAGTTTTTCTATTTCTTTGTTTTCTTGGGATGTCTCTTTGTTCCATGGACTTGAGAGAGAACACTTTAACTTCAGTTTTCTCACTCAAATATTGTCTGGTAAACTATTTTAGAGCATGAAGCTGCCTGTAGGAGCCCTTTCATACAGACAGGGAAATCAGAACAGATCTCTCCTGGGGAGAAAGAGATGTGAGTTTCAGCCTCCGAAAGTGGGAGAATCAATAAAATCTGGCGATCTCTTCTGCTGGCTGAGAGTTTTAGCTAATGAGTCATTTAAACAGCCCAAGCAACTTTCTGACTCCAACCCTTTCTTTGGATTGTTTCTCTTGACTCTGTTCCAAAAGGGTTGAGGCTGAATGGACTATCCTGTGTCCAAAACTACCAAGTGACCTTGCTCACCAAATACTTCTTTCAAATTTTCATTTCAGCAATAACAAATACTTTTTCCTTGTCTTTCTCCCTAGGACTCAGACAATCTCCAGAAGACTATCAGTTATTCACAGAGCCATATTAATATTATTTTCAGGTTGTTGCTACCTTTCTTCCCGTCTTTTCCAACCTCACACAGTTTTCTTGGCGGTTTGAATTAGCACACACGTGTCTGTTTTTTCTTAGTCACAGAAGCTGGTTTTTGTTCCAGCCCTCCTCCTGTAGCATATTTTCTGGTCTGTGTTATAAATGCAATTAAAGCCTTGAATGGACGTGTTTAGGATGTGGATGCAAACTTGTGCTGTTGGTTAACTGGTTTATTTTTCAGTGTTGTAGCTCAAACAAACAAACAGCTGTACCTTGCCACAGATCCTGTCTTCAAATGAACAGCAGGTTTTAGTTTTATTGCCACATATGTGCATGTGGTGTTGTGGAACTGCATCCATCTGTGGACTACCTGTTCCTAAACCCTGAGCTGTGAAAATGCTGAACCTTCTACAGGGGCTGTTATCCTTTTGTTATATTGTTCTATTTTAAAATGCTGAACCTTCTACAAGGCCTGATGTCCTTTTTAAATTGTTCTATTTTAATCCTTATAGAAATATAAATTAACTTAGAAAAATCCTGCCTTTTTTTCATTTGCAAAATCTAATGTCAGAAGATCTCAAGGAAGGTTTACTATTTGTTCTTTGTTGGAATAACATCTGAAGCCAAGCTCCATAAAATATGTGTTTTCTTTCATTTGCTGGAAGTTCTTGAGCAGTCAGAAAAACTGTTTTGGGTTTAGATGAAACTGTATTTAGAATAAGGGATTTTTTCCCCCTTTACTTTGATAATGTCAAAATGATGGAGCTTATTTTGCTGTTCTAGGTGAATATTCCTTTGAAACCAACATGCATTTGAAAAATGTTTTTGTTACCAAGTCCGTGAGACTTCTCCTAGGAGATTTTATCTAGCCAAAGTGTTCCTTCAGTATTCTTCCCACAGTCTCAAGCTCCTGAGTAGTGCTCTGTAGGGCACTGTATACATAGAATAAAAAGACCTCTGACCTAAATAGCTTGAGTCATTGAATCAACGAATCATTTAGGTTGGAAAAGATCTTTGAGATCATTGAGTCCAACCATTAACCCAGCACTGCCAAGTCCACCACTAAACCATGTCCCAAAGTGCCACATCTACACATCTTTTAAATACCTCCAGGTATGGTGACTCCACCACTTCCCTGGGCAGCCTGTTTCAATGCTAGACAACCCATTCCACGAAGAAATTTTTCCTAATATCCAATCTAAACCTCCCTTGATGCAACTTAAGGCCATTATCTGTTGTCCTGTCACTTGTTACCTGGGAGAAAAGACCGAGCCCCACCTTGCCACAAACTCCTTTCAAGTAGCTGTAGAAAGTGAGAAGATCCCCCCTGAGCCTTCTTTTCTCCAGCTGAAAAGCCCCAGTTCCCTCAGCTGCTCCCCATAAGACTTGTGCTCCAGACCCTTCACCAGCTCCATTTCCCTTCTCTGGACACGCTCTAGCCCCTCAATGCCTCTCTTCTTGTTAGGGGCCCAAAAATGAACACAGGATTTGCGATGCAGCCTCACCAGTGCCAACTACAGGGGGACAATCACTGCCCTCATCCTGCTGGCCACACTGCTTCTGACACAAGCCCAGATGCCACTGACCTTTTTGGCCACCTGGGCACACAGTGGCTCATGTTCAGGTGCTGCCAACCAGCACCCCCATGTCTTTTTCCAGGAGGCAACTTTCCAGCTGCTCTACCCTTCCTAGTCTTTGCTAATTTTCTTGTCTTCTCATTTCCAATTGTTTGGGAATTGTGGCACATAAAACCTTTCAGAAGTGCTGTTTTTAAAATTTAGAATTATCTTGTGTTATCATGGAAAAGCAGCCTTAGATCTCTAGCTGAGAGCTGAACAATCCCAAATTGCAACTGGTTGTGGACATAAATGCAAAATCTGTACCAGGGGTTTTTCTGAAGTTGCAACGTGCTGTTTCTGATCTTGCCTTTTAGAAGTGTGTTTATGAAAATTTTCTGCTTCTCCTTCAGAGCTGCTAGGATGGCACGTTACCTACTTCTTGCTGTAGATCATCAGAAAGTTTATTTTCCTCTGCTGTATCACTGTGAAAGTGAGAGCAACTTAAAGAAGTGAAAACAATTTGTTCTGCAGGAGGTATTGGATAAAGGGTGCCTAGAGGATTCCTCTTACCATCTTGAGATGGAGATAAAATAGAATGACATGACAGACCATTAGGCAAAGCAAAGTAAGCACAGCAGCAGATTCTTGTCTCAGATCTGTAATGCATTTTCCTACCTTGGATGATTGACAGTGTCCAAAATAACAGCTCTCTTGGCTTTGCTGAGTTTATGAGGACCTTAGGAGTCAGCAGCAGTCTTTGCTCAGAGAGATACAGGATTGCAAGCCACCCAGGGGACAACCAGAACAGCTGCTCTTGCTTACTCTTTCTCTTGAAAATGGCAGCACAGTTAAAACTGTTTTATAGACTCCTTGCCTAAACATCACTAGGGATCTGGAGCTCCCCGTCACTGCCAGTTTCTGAGGCTGCAAGAGTTAAGAATCAAAGCAAGAGATTAAATGAGACTGCAATGACATAGCTTAATGTACTGCTCATATGGCAACAGCAGAGTTCATTAACTGTGCTGGTGCTTAAAATACTACTAAAAGCACTGTGAAATAACTAATTTTTAAAGGAATTCTTGGAAACATGAGACTCTGCTCTGAAAATTTTCTGAACATTTGGAAAACAAAATCATGAGGTTTACAATTTGTGTTAACTTAATAGGTTTTTGTTCTCTCTCACAACAAATAAAAAAGTGCTTACATTTTCCAAAATACTTCTAAATATCTAGCAGAAGCCAGGATCCTAAGAAACTAGTTTGAATGAAATGCCTGCTGCCAGAAGAAACAAGATCATTAGTAAGCTGAATGACCTTCTCTCTTCACTGCCCCAAGGGCCCACTGTGCAATTTGCACTGCACACTGGGCTGGGCATCTCACAGATGGGAGCAGGAACCAAAGTCTTTGTGGCACTTACCCTAAATTAAGGTGCTGATGGTGTGGATATCCCATATTCTCCATTTCTCTAACGGCCCGTAAAGAAAGGATCAGCTTCTGGAATTGTGGATGCCCAGATGGTAATATTTGCTCGGGGGAATAGGATACAGGATGTTGGCCTCTTCCCTTCTTATTCTTCTCTTTCCATTCATTGTGTATAAGAAAACTCTGTCCATCAGTTTATGCCTCGTAATGACATACTCACTAAACTTCATGGCTTGTGTCTTCCCACTGACACCCTCTCCAGCTGAACAACTACCCACTACTGTCTGCCTTAGCCAGGACTTTTCCTCACCCAGCCACTTCTTTTGTAGTCTGAATCAGCACAGCCACCTCAATTAGCAGAATAAATCAGAACAAGTCTTAAGGTGAATAATGTTGTGTACAAAGAAGTGCTTTAAATTGTAAATATATTGAATTTTCAGTGTATGAGTCAAATAGGTGATGCCTTGAAAGTTTTACCACAATAATTGTGTGTATGCATGTACATTAGCTAAAACTGACTCTCTCACAAATGTTCTACCCATATACTCCACTCCTTTTAAACACTTGTTTTAATTTCCTCGCATTCTTTGGGAAGGAAATTAAGTTTGGTTGGTTGCCTCCAAGGAATAAAAGTGAAAAGTTATTCTAGTTTCCCTGAACTGAGCAAGACTTGAAACAGCAATCTCTTCTGAGTGCTCTCTGCCAAGGCAGAGTTATCCTGAAAGAGGCTGGCGGAGATAAACCCTACAAAACAAACAGCCCACCCCCAAACCTCAGCGTGGCAGTTATTTCAGTGTTCACAATAGGAAGATGACATTTCAGAAGAAAAGCAGTGCACTTTAGATTCTAGCTATCAAACAAGCACACAGAATAGCTCGGAGTTAACATCTGTGTAACAACAACCAGAAAATAGCACCAATTCCTCTGGAGAGACTTGCTTGCACCTTGTGTCCTTTCTTTCCTACCCATATTATTCTCACAGGCTGCATGTTGGCTTGAAACTGCTGTCGGTTGATTTAAGAAGTCCAGAATGATCCCAGATCAGCCTGTGTGCGTCCATCAAGCTTCGACTACCTGTCTCAGAGGGCTTTTTTTTCCCCTAAAAAATAGATGACAGCAGGAACAAAAGGTTATGAGAACCTTACGTTCTTTTGTACTAATTTCCCATTGCTAATTAACTATTCTCAGTATTGTTCACTTCCCTGCAACTCATCTCACAAACACCCTTTAGAAATATCTGCCTTCTACTTTTTCTTTAATCTATACCCTAAATATTTTTAACTGGGAATTATCCCACCATATTTGCCTCATGCCTTCCATGTCTTACATAGCTTTTCTCAAAAAAAAACCCACCAAAAAAACCCACAAAAAACAAAAAACAACAACAACAAAAACAAACAAACAAACAAAAAACCCACAACCAATAAAAAGATTGATTGATCCTGATTTTTAAAGAAAGCGTCATTTTAACTTTTTAAAGCAGGTTTTCATAGCACACTGTATCCTGTTACATGCTGCTAGGGTAGTGGGGTGATTCATTTAATGATGTGTGATTACAGTTTCTCTCTCCTCCTGAGTACCAAAGTTGCATATTTCATCCAAACTGTTAGCAAAACAGATCCCTTATGAGAAAAGTATAGTATGTGTTGTCTCCATGGTTAAAAAGGAAAGTAATGAAAAATAAGCCGCTAGTGCAGTTTTATCCCGTTTGCCCCCGTGGATGCTGAACCTGCACCAAGCTGGAGAAGAGAGCATAACCAGACCCTCAGGCACGTACTGTGAAGTCTTGGAGGGTGTTTTGTGAGGAGAAGCCACCTTACTGGGAAATCCTCAGCTTCTTGAAGGTGACTGACTCCATGTTAGCTGTACTGTTGACTAATTCCAGAAGTTTGTTCATTTCTAGGAGTCACCATCACAAGGAGGCGAAAGCGTTTGACAACAGATTGGTATCTTTAGGATAGAAAACAGAGAAGCTGCACGTCCTCACAGGGATGGGGCAGACTCCTCCAAGTCTCACGTACCACGGGCGTCGCCAATTTTACCCCCATATTTGGACTTGCACATCTCTGTGCTGCGCTGCTCCACCAGCCTTCGTTACTCTGCCTAATTAGGTCAGCGGGAAGGAATCTAGAACTGTTTTACATTTTGCTTGTGCGTGTTGGAACAGGAAGAACTGCGTGTCAGTACGTTTGTGAGGCAAGCTAAACTGGTAGCAGCTGTATTTCTTAATAAAATATGTATTTTGATACTACCTACAGGATTTCTCCAAGGACGATTTAAGCTTCCTATCCAATATGGCCTGCAGGGGGCATCAAAAGAATTCAATGGACATTAAACATTGTTTTCTGACTGTAACTCTAACAATAGTGACCCTTAAATGGAGAATTTTGTCATTAAATCGGAAAAGCTGAAAAAAGCACTTGATTAAAAGAGAGGATTATATTTCAGTACACCTTTTCTGCCTTCTTTTTTTTTTTTTTTCCCCTGGCTACTCGATAAGGGAAGACTGGATTTTAAACCCCATTCATTCTCCAAAGTCTTGCTATCAGCAGAGACTTTGAGAAAATGCCATGGGAAGGGGAACTTCAGTCACCATTGACAATAGGATTTAGAAGGTTTTAAAAGTTTCTGAGAAATACCGCAGACTATCTCAGAAATTCTTGTGTTTTCTTTATATTGGTATAGGCTGCCTTCCAGTGTTAAACAGCATTATTATCTGGGCTGAATCCTAGTTGAAGAGTTTTGTTGCACTTATGAGGATAAACTGTTGATAGCATCCACATCTCTTTGCTGCACTGTGAGTACAAGTATAGTGAACTTGACTGGTAACAATAGTAGAAAACTTAAAGTACATCTTCTTCTCTTGAATCTTCACTGTTAGTAGTCCCCAAAACTTCTGGCCTTTCTATTTCATACTAGGATCTCCTGACTGGATTTTTAATTCAGATTGGACAGGGGGCCTGAATCCTGAAGATCCCAATATGTAGGCTATTGGTGCAAATCTGAAACATTCAAACTGCTCTCAAATATTTTGTCTGTACTTTTCTGTAGCCTGTTTAACTTTCCTAGCTCTCCAATATCTTTCTTTTTCCTACATCCAATGCAAATCACAGTTACATTTTGTCCTTAAATAGATGCACCTGCATTAAGCTTCTTCCTGCCTTCTAGTGTGCTACTTGTTTATTTGCTGCTTGATAATGGTTGTTTCCTAGTTATTATATTACATTACATATAATTTTCAAAAAGGCATGATGTTATTAATTACTTACACTTATCCAGAGTATACTGTAGCATTTTCTTTGCAATGACCTCTCTTATCCCTATTTCTATTACTTTTGCACTTTGAAAAAATGTTTTCACCAACATAATCTTTTCTTTGTGTTTTCTTTGTTATGCAAGTCTAATAATTTGATTTAATTGTAATGATGAGGTGCCATGAAAAGCAAGCGGTTGCTAATCTGAGTGAGAGTTGTGATAAAAATACCCCAAATAAGATTGAGCTAGGGTTACACAGGCAGCCTTAATCTGAAACTTTCTATTTTTTGAACCCTTCACTTGACAAAAACTTTCTTTTACAAGGCACATATTTATTTTTTTTCCAGTGAGGCATAGGTTCTTCTGAGATTTCTTTCCAGCCCCAGTTCTGACCTTCTGCTTTATCTTTTTCCACCCATGTTTCTGTTCCAGGCCTATCTCTGCTCCGGCTTTGTATCTTCCTCCCCATTTTTTCCAGTTTGCAGTATAATTTTTCTTACCCAGCCAATCCTTCCAGGACTGCCATCTAAATTTTCCCCCTAGTGCTCCCAGGCTCATATTAGCCTGCTCTCTGGACTCCTCAGCTGCTCACATGTGTTTTGTTCTTCCACCTTCCCCTTCCCCCAGGGCATAATTCCTTCTCTGTTCTTATCACCTTCCCACTTGCTACCTCCTTTCCAAACTCTTCCTCCTGCAGTTTCTCCTCCAGTTTTAGTGTTCTCCTTACTGAGACACTTTGATATCCAGCCTTAGAGGGAAAATGACCACTTCCACCATCCTCATGCCAACTACCTGTGCATTCTTTTTCCATTCCCCATCCACCATCCCATCTTCTCCCATCCTCACTGCTTTCTAGGTCATCTTTATTTCCTCTGGTGCATCATGGGCAGAGTAATCATCCTGCCAAAGTACAGTTCCAAAGCCAGAAACACAGGAGCTGTTTAAAGGGAAAATCACTGGGATGTTTTAAGGTAACTCTTGAAAAACATTGACAAACTAAAACTAAAAACATTCTGCCCTAAATTATCTTGGGCCAAAACCCTGGGTTGAAAAATACCAACTTAACGTGGCTGAAATTAGGTAACTGAAACCAGGATTTATAACTGCTTCAACACTGCTAATGCAGAACATACTGGGAAAATACAGTAGCTACTGTGTCTCTTGTGCACATTTTCCATGGTCATATTAATTTTATAACACTGGCATTATAGTTATTTCTTACATGTGCCACTAAAATTAGCAGCACGTGTAAAAGAAAATAGGGAAACATCTACTATATTGTTTTGTAGTAGTTTGTTTGGTTGGTTTTTTTAATAGAAAAGTTGCATTATTCAAGAAGTGTCAGGGCTGACAAGAAATCTGTTATCAGTGAATAAACAAGTTTCCTTGTACATCCAGGTTTTCCATTCACAACCTTGTAAGCACAAACACTGAAGACGTATTTCCTCCTTCATGCCTGAAACTAAATGGTCTATACTTGCCAACATCCCTTTAGCAACAGGCTCTTAAGAAACAAAGAAACCTTTGGAGACAGGTTTCTGAACCCTGTGCCTGCACAGGGAGAAGGACAGCTGCATAAAGGCTTTTGAAAGTCGTTGGACTTTTCACAAGGGCATGTAGCGACAGGACATGGGTGAACGGGCTTAAAATGAGGGAGGGTAGGTTTAGATTAGGTATTAGGAAAAAATTCTTTACTGTGGTGGTGTTGAGGCACTGGAGCAGGTTGGCTAGAGAAGCTGTGGATGCCTCACCCCTGGAAGCGTTCAAGGCCAGGTTGGATGGGGCTCTGAGCAACCTGCTCTAGTGGAAGGTGTCCCTGCCCTTGGAAGAGAGGTTGGAATTAGGTGATCTTTAAGATCCCTTCCAACCCAAACCATTCTATGATTCTTTGATGATTCTGTAATCTATGAAAGTACACATCTATTTATAGCCATCTAAACATTTTCCGAGCACCTCTTTGGCTAAATGAGCAACTTCACTTTTACATACATTTTCTTTCTTGCTTGAGAAATCATATTAAAAAAAAGTTCATCCTGATGTATGCAAGTTTGCAGCCTTTGGAAGACTCTGTTCCTGGAATGTGGTGAGAACATAATGGCTAAGCAGCAGACAGACAATCCAAAGCAATTTGGGTTTTTCTTTCTGATTTTTAAAAAGGGGTTGATAAAATTAAATATGGATTCTCATCGTCTTGGGCTTGTGTAGAATGCCATATGAGAAAAAAATGCAGGAGTACCTTTTCTTCATAAAATTTAGAGGCCCTAAGTATAATTTATTCATTTTAATATCAAGAAGCAACATGATGTTAGTTTCTAGATGGTAAAAGGAAAAATGAGCAAAACCCTACAAGCTAGTTTAGTGATGAAGAGCTAGGAGCAGGTTTTTCTTTTTCATGTGACCTAGATTTTTCTTTATTGTTACTGGGATCAGTTTTAGTTATGCTAATGCTACAGGATGTGTAGTAAATGAAGATGTTGTGGGAAGGTTTTTGTACAGGTAAATACTTCTTCCTAGGTTATATTATTTCTGTTTTTTAAACACTTGCTCTCTGCACTTCCAGAATTAGATACTGCTAACATCTCCTGGGCAACTTCTAAAATCTCTCCATTTCATACTTTTCTCCTTCACAGTTTAAAGACATTTATGTAAAAAGGGGCCCTGAAGAAGTTACTGCTTTTAGTGATAATCACTGGTGTTAAGAAATCTCGCTGGGACACCAAATTGTCTGTAATATAAATTACTAACTGAAGGAAAATCAGAAATAAAAAACTTCAGGGAAAAATAATGGTGAAGTAATGATTGAAAATGGTAAAAGAAAAATCACTTGCCTTGTAATTCATCCTCATAAAAATTCAACCATAATACCTGGTTCCCATGAACAAGTGTGAATAAAACAATTTTTCCTAAGATTTGTCTGGTTTATGTCTTTAAACTCTTCTCCTACCATCTTGGTGTAGATGTTTCCTTTTTTTCTTTAAAAAAGAAGCCTTCACTGGCTCTCTTGCAAGCCTCTGCCTTGATATTTTTGTTTAAATCAAACACACTCTGTGAAAAGTCCAGTTGGATATTTGCAGGCCTGTTTGAATGTCTGTCAGAAGACGACAATGATTTCAGTGTTAAACGATTCTTCAGAATGGATAGTATATTATCAACTAACCTTTTTTTTTTTTTTAATTCCTTGTTGAAGCCGATATTATCCTGGTGTTTTGAGGCTTTACTGGTGTTTTGAGCAGGAATGTAGTCTTCTAGTGAATGGATTGAATTTCCTGTAGTAGATATATTCACTTTCCTCTAGATCTGTTGTCTCCTCTCATCTCTGAGCAGCAAGACATGGTCCTGGGGGAGAATGAACATTGAAGGAAATGGGGCAGAAGTCTTGGGCTGCACAGGGACAGAGTTCAGAGCCGCCGCCACCACCACGTGTTCAGGTGGATTTGCACTGTGGCTGTTCTCCTGCATTAACAAGCGTTTTACTTGCTTAATTAACAGACATCTTGACTTCTACGCAGCTTTCCTTAATTGTCCCAAAGATGCTTTTAGCAATTAGTTTCCACCCTTGGATTTTGTTGCAGATTCCGGCTGACCTTCTCCGTGGCTATTGGCTGCAGGCACGTCACTCCTCTCCTCTTGCATGACATATGAAGAGAAGCTAATTCAAAGCATTCATTGTTTATGGCTGGGTTTTTTAGTTCCTTTAGCTTCAGGGGTTTAAAGCTGGGGAACAGCTAATCAAAGGCTAGTGCAGAAAACTGATTTCAGCTGTCTCTTCATAGGTTTCACTTTTTTTTCAGGCATCTTCCCCCCCTCTCTAAAGCAGTCCCCTTCCCTAGAACTAAGAAGAAAGCAAAAACAAGTTTAAAATTTCCAGAAAGGCATGCCTAGCTACAGGAAATTAAGGCTGGTGGGCCATTTTTATTTTTATGCCCTCCATCCCTTCACTTAAATGCTCAGTTGTTGCTGATGGTTGCCTCATGGACTAACAAACTTTTCTCCAACCTTAAACATGTTTACTGCCTGCTTGTAACCAGGGATGTACTCACAGCACTTCAGAGAAAACAGCCCTCTTTATGGCCAGGGCTTAAGCCAAAGCCAGCCACACTTCCCTCTCTTTGTCGTCTTGAAAGGAGCGATCTGTTTCCTTCAACAATACTGTTTATAACTTCACCAGATGAAAACTGTCATATCCCATTTCCACCGAGACTGACTGGTATCTATTCACTGGCTACAGAATTAAGAAAAAATAACTTAGTTCAGCTTTAATGCTTGCATACACACCATGCAAATTTCCTTCAAATGAGCCAGGAAATTCTAAATACCATCTCATTGCAAAACAAAATTGCTGTCTCCAAAGGTCAGTTTAGAAATGTTGTGACCTGTGATGTCCTTTAGTATTGGCTGCATTTCCCATAAACTATGTGAATTCTGGATGAGATGACTGCTCAGGCTGGAGTTATATTTTCAACACCAAGTAATGAGACAGTTATATCTTTTAAAGTGCCATAAACATAGCAAAATGAGTTTTCTAATCATAAGACTACCAATCCAAACAACCACATCTATATCAAACTTTGTTGTCTATTTCAAGTAAATGTACTTTAAATGTGTTGCTTGAATTAGGAGAACATTTCCTATATAAGCCTGATTTGTATTTTTATTTATAGTCGAGTACATTTACCCATTTTTTTTCCCAGTGATTTCTGTGTTACCAGAAAAATTATTTCTGTGTTACTGGAGAAATTGCTTCAGATAAAACAGCCCCCAGTCCCTGGAAACTATCTTACTTTATAACTGCTTGGGAGCTCAAGAAATAAATCTTCATTGCCTTATACTTGGTGACAGACATCAGTGAGCAGAATGATGAAAGGGAAAATTTAGGATCCTCATATGGTAAAGAGGGATAGGAACACTTTTCTGTTGTAAATCCTGTGCTCCTTGTCTTGGGTGAATATGAAGCATTTCAAGTACAGCGTAATTCTCTGCATCAGAGTCTGATTCTGAAGGTCTCTACTAGCATATTTCAGCTTGGTTATCAGATTAGCAAAAGATCACCTGACAAAAAGGTGGATCTAAATTCTCTCTATATCTCACAGAGAGAGTAGTCACATACATCTTTTAATTTATACACATTTCTCCCCAGCTGCTTCAGAAAATTATTTCAGAGCAGCAGTCTATCAGGGGATGCTACCATTACTTTTAAAGTGTATGCAACAAATTATTAACCAACTTCCCCAGACTTATTAGAGAAAAATTTTAGACAAAGCTTGCTTTACTGTTTTGTTACACATTGGATTTGTATTTTAAGATTAGAGACTTGCCTGAAGGAGATTCTTTTTCATCTTAGCTCCTTCATGGGAGGCATTATTACAATAAGTCCATGAAAATGTTGTTGTAGCTTTTAACAATATTATCGGATTTTCACTGGATTCCCATTTTGGTAGAACAGGCAACAGTTTCTGCTGTTAAACAAGCTTGGATCTTGAAACACGGATTTGTAAAGCTAGACCCCCACTGTATTTGGAAATTAGCAAATTGACCTGTAACTGAGTCCTGGAGTTATCTGGAATCTCACTAGAAGGTGCTGCTACACATTATGCTTTAAAATAATTTCCTGTAATTTTTTTTTCTATAGGTTGAAAGGTTTTTATTTTCTATCATTCACTCCATAGGGAAGTAATATTCTATGAGACTTTTGCTGGTTTTCCTTTCTCTGATTAGAGAAACTCCGTGATGTGGCTACCTGCAAGGATGGTCCAGAGGTGTACAGATGTTTTATCTAACCTTTATCTGACCTTAAAAATGCTTCAGAAATGTAGGTGGAAAGCTGCAGGCCAGCTCTTTTTGTGGTCTTCACCCCTTTAACCACCAGGATTTGGATCCTGAGCATCACCTTGGCTCGCATTGCGGGGCTGGCTGGAAGCTGGTGTCTCGTGCTGAAGATCTTTAAGGACCTTCAAGCAAAAGTTAAAGCACATATGACCATTGTCTGGTATCCCTACTGCCTTGCTATACACAGGGAAAAACATATTCTTTGTTTGCCAGGGCTGCTATTTTGTCTTCTCTGTCAACTTGCACTCAATTCACTTTGATGTTTTAGTATTCTCCTGTGCCAAATTTGCCTTACCCTTGCAAGAAACTCTGAAAAGAATCTGAGTCCTTTCTGAAGACTGTGCAATTCTTTGTTCATTAATATAAAGATGACTTTGGAATTAAGTAGAATCAGGAATCAGTCTCCATAGGGGTCTCTGGCAGACAGCTACATTCCTCTGAATTCAACTACGCTTGCAAAATGTTCTTAATCTGATTTCCAAGTAGATCCTGTAACAAATTGCTTACAAAAAGTTGTGTTATTTCTATAGAATATTGTCCACGCCTCAGATACAGGGAGGGAAAAAAAAGATGCTTGCTTTTCTCAGGTTGGTGCTATATGTACAAGCTGCTTTTGTAGAAGCCCTATTTAGTGACAGTTTTGCATGACAAAATAGCTAGATTCCTATGACCTTATTTCAACTTACTTGTTCAGTAGAAGCAAATACCAGGACCATACTAAGAAGCGTCCAAACAATCCAACACAACTTTTCATGAAAGACAGATGTCAAATACATGGCTATTTATAAAGAAACACAAATAGTGGAAGACATATTCACTGGAGAACTTAGTTCCTCAAAGTCCTACTTTTTCTTCATTTTCTTCTTGATATCTAAAGGAAATCTTCACTTACACTGAAAGCATATAATGCTTTAATGTATCCAAAGGTGTAAATTAAACAGAATTATTAAATTTACTTTGCTCACACTTAATTGCATATTTTCATTAAACATACTGAAGCTATGTTTTATTTTTACAGTAACTTAATAAGAGAAAGTAGGCCTACCAAATTTCAATTAGATTTGCCTAGAAGGGAAGGCAAAGAAGAGAGAACAATAAGTACAGGAAATAATTGAATAAAAGATAATGGCAAATAATTTTTCTTGGTAATAAAAAGGTACAGAGACAAAATGGAATTTCCTGGTATCACAAGGAAAACCTCAAATGAACCACAGCTGAGTGGATGAGAAGTTTGCTACTTTTCTATTTCAGCCTATTCTGGGTTATCGCAGTGAATGGATTCCACAGGCTGCCTACTTGAGAGCTTGTGGTCAGTCCTGCGTACTTTTCACTGAGAGGCCAATGTTTAAATAATAAAAATGCATTGAGAATAGCAGCAAAAAAACCCCAAAACTTTAGGGAATTCCATTGCAGAAAACACTGTTTTCCTGAATTAATTACAATACCATGTGAAGTGCTATATGAGAGCATGGAATTATGGGTTAAAGTTGTTCATTTAAAGAATAGGGTTTTGTCAGGGTAAAGTCTAATTAAGTGTGTGGAGATGAGAGGGAAGAGTCAGTGTTTGCTTTCATCTGTTATCTTTCCATACCACTGTCAGACAATTCAAGATAATATCCAGTGCTCTAAGTGGGCCATTTTGCTTCTCCACACCATATTGTTATCGCTGCTGTAAGCTCTTTTTTTGTAGAGACAAATACCTTTGCACATGTAAAGACATTAGCAAGCTGCGGAAAATTCAGCCGTCAGTAACAGCATAGCTCTGGGAAACGTTCACGAATTAACCAGCTGAGGGAGCACAAGGCATCGGTTTTTCAGTTACTGTACAATGGACATTAGGGACTTCTAGAAGAAACAGTGTGGTAATTATTATATCTGCTTCGCTTAACTTTCCAGTGAAACATCTGAGGGTCCTTCTTCTCATGTGGAATAGTTTGGGTCAGAATTCATTTTTTGGAGGGGGTCAAAAGTGATTTTTAAAGGACATGGCTGATCTGCTCCTTAATTTAACATACTGGTCTAGAATATATATATATTTAATTGAAACCAAGAAGACAGTGTTTGATTTTAAAGGTCTGAGGTGAAATCCTGGACCACCTGAAGCTAATGGCAAAGTACAATTTATGGGATTAGAGCCAAGAATTGATCCTTGCTCTACATACAGAGTTGTATTGATATGCAAATATAGTAATAGCTGTATTGATGCCTGGGGTGGCCACCTAAAAAAACAGAGACTAGACAAGAATAAGGGAATAAAGGTAGGTATTTATTTGAAGGGCCTTCAAAGGTACACCCTGGGCAGGCCAAAGGTGACACCCAAGATGGACCCTGAGTCACGAGTTCTTCACACTTTCATAAGTTTGGTTCATTTGCATATCAGGGCTAATTCTCCAATTAAAACTTCAGTTAATGATGTAATTTTCCCAAGTTTACCCCCCTCCTAAAGATATTGGTTTATATATTTTGGGCCTAGGACAGTCTGGATATCCTTGGAGAGCAGGCTTGGAGAGGCTTTGTTATGTCTAACTGGCGTAAGAGAACAGAAGTTAGCAGGCTACAAGAAACTTCAGAGATACACACTAAGTAGTACAGGATTTGAAAAATATAAAAGTTAAAACCTAAGGCATCAGTATCATATCAGATCTACAGTCTGCTCAGCCTGTGATCCTGCCTGTGGCTGCCAAGAAATAACAACACCTGCAAAAGCAGGACAAGCAGTCTGGGGCCCAGAGAATGCTTGAATTAGTTGGAGGATTTAATACAGATTTGACAAAATAAATAGGCGACTAAGCCAATAGAAGAGAGTTGATCTATCTTTCACTGTGCACTAGCCAAGTTTTGCTGTTCTGTAGGACAGAAGCAAGCCAAGGTCTTGTCTTCAGCTGTAAACTGCTGGGTGTCCATGCAGGGAGGTGCTGTGCTGCAGACGAGGCAGTGTGGGGTTCCCCTGCAGAAAAGCCTTCTGAACTTGCTCTGCAGCCCATGATTATGCAGACAGGCAGTGCTGGGAGAGGCGGTGAGAGTAACTGCTACCACATGTGAAACTCTGGTCCCACTATATTGTTTTCATTATAGTTTTGTTCTCTTCAGCTACTCGGACTCTGAAGTGTCAGATTCCAGTTTGATTTCTTCATTAGGAAAGCCACTACTTCAGTAGTAATGAACAACAGAAAGCACGAAAACACTCTGACAATGGTTGGTTTTGTTAAAAATGTTAGCATGGGTTAGACAGTGTCTAATGCCTGGGACAGGTTCCTTTCATTATGCTTTGCATTTCTGGAAAATAGCTCAGCCTGTTTTCACAGAAATTGGTTAATCCATACAGCATAGGTCAGAAAAGATATAAAAAACTAGTAATGCTTCTTCTTTTTGAAAAGCAGTAAAACAGACTCTACTCTTTGTAAAGGACTCAAAGTATGCTGCCATTCTGATTACCTACCAACATAACCCGTTTACACATTAGAGTAAAATTGGTCTCCCATTTCCTGAAACAGAAACCTGGTCTCATGATCCTGTAAAGCACTGTCCACCTCCAGAACAAAATATTACACCTTCAGATTTTTTGCTCATAGGAAATATTATAGGCTGCCTGGATTTTTATGATGTTGAACCTATATCCCTTTCTTCCGATTTATGACCGTAAATAAGCCCTAGTTCACTGTTCTTTGCCTTTCCCTTAAGGAAATTGTGCTGAACTTTTTTTTTTTTTTCGCTTGTTTGTTTGTGCTGCAGGAAATTTCTTCTATTCCTGCCTTGGGCAAAAGTGGAGTTATGGTAATGAAAATATGCACATAGTAAAAAATAAAGGAAAAAAATCTTTGTCCTAGAAGAAATGATAAAGGATGCTTTAAGGGTAGATGAAATCCATTTTAACTACTAAAACGTTATTCCATGATCTCTGCTTGTGAGAGACCTTTTGATAAACTCCTTTTGATAAGAAAAATGCTTTCTTTTGGCCTCATGTAATTAATCTGGGAAATCAGATAGGTGGATTTGGAAGTGCTGGTGAAATGTGAGGATTAAATTTTGAAATTTGACCAGCAGTGCTGGGAAGACAAAGAGATGGCTGAACAAGCAGGGACATCTGCCGCTGCCAGCACAGGTAGGCTGCATTTTTCTGCCAGAATGAGACTCTTCACCGCTGCCCCCACTTTTCTAGGATCAAGAACAGTGAAGCAGTTTGGGATCAGATCTTTTCTTGCAAGGAAACTCAAGTCATTTTGCTGATGCTCTAAAGGTTTTCTAACTTGATGATGAGATTAGCATTATTCAGGACATGTATGCTGACATGAGCAGAGATAGAGGCAAGCAAAGGTAATGTTTATGTACCACATACTTTTTGAAGCATTTTTCTTTTTCTAGTTTGACCAGAATTACTGTATTCCTGCCAGATTCAGCTTGTGCCAGCTGCTTCTCATTCAGCATTTGATTTCCTGAAGATACCATGGCAAAGTCACTGTATGAAATAGGAAATCTGGAACAGAGACAAGTTTTGCTCTGTTGTTTGGTGGGTCATTGGTTTTGATTATAACTGACCTTAACAGCAAAACTTTCCTATTAGAGAGCCCAAAGGGTACATTAGGAGGGAAATAGTGGACCCCTACCATTTTCAGCTCATATAAGACTCTGAAATTACATGCATGGAAGTTGTGCACACCCTATTCTCATAGGAATCTGGTCCAGAGTCTGTTGGTCCACTGGACCTGGGTCCTAAGCAAAGAGAGGCAATCAGTCAGTCTCCTAAATGATGGCAACGTAGGACACCCCATAGAAAGGTTAACAGGCCAGGCCTGTGTAGAAAATGTTGCTGGCACTGTTATGCCATGAATAGCTACCTGCACTCATAAGAAAGTTCTGATGGGCTTAAGCCTGTATAATGATGCCAAAAAGAGCCATCTAACCCATTCAGTCCTTTCTTTTCCCCAGGATCATGCATCTCCTGGCTGGGTGAATATGGGAAATGAACACAAGTGTTTTCCCAGGAGAGTGGTGGGCATCAGCTGGGGAGAAGGAGGAGATCACAGGTTTAAGCTCCTCAGGGAGCTGCAGCGTACAGTGTGTCATTCCCAAAATGCCCCAGCAGCATACTGACCTCCACGCCAGCCCAAAGTCCCAAGTGAGATGCCGTGTCAGTGTGGTCCTGCTAGTGGCTGAATGCCTCTTCCTTTCCATCCATGGTTACTTGCACATGATGCTACTGTGGCTAATATGGTTCTGGGACCTCTTCCAGTGCAGCCATCAGAGCTTGCTCAAGGGTCTTTAGCAAGGTTAATAGAAGGGTTTTAATCATATACTAAACCTCACCTGAGGAGAGCAATAAGTTACCAGATTCATACATTTGCAAGTTATCAGATTTCAAAGCCATTTCTCCCCATCCTCTCAGTTCATGGAAAAGTGTCTTTTCTTTCTTCCCTCCCTCTTTTAGGGCATAGGGGTGTGTTAGAAAGAAAGTTTTCTTCTGTGTAATTTTCCTGATCTGCTTTACTCTATTCTCAAGCCAGTGCCAGATCTGGCTCAAAGGAAATGGTGGAGGAGGAGAGCAAGGCCTGTTTGTGAGCATCTGCACACAGTGGCTCAGCTGTGTCATAAAACTACAACTTGGGCTCATTGGGATGAATAGGGCAGTTCATTGGTCCGAGTGCTGCTGTTCCAGGTGCTCTGCACCTGTTGTTCTGCTCAGATATCGGCCTTTTTCTTTGCAGCCGTAACCATTTTAGACACTGGTTAAAGAGACCTAATGCTGTGCATGGTGAATTAGAAGCTTGAAACAAAGCTGGTATGTCATGCTTCTGTGTTCCTCGATAATGACTAAAGCCATTTTGAGAAAAATACTTTTAAAGGATCAGATTTCTATGTGGATTGCTCAATTTCCATTTTATGTAATGAGATATTTTTATTCAAATCCTCCAGATAATTAGACAGTTTTGCCCATAGAACCTGGAATCCCTTTGGCTATGACATTAAGCATAACTTTTGCTCCTTAGGAATAGATTAGATGAATGCTGCAAGAAAATAGAAATGAAAAAGACCAGAAATCTATAGTTACCTTATGAAAGCTGAATTTAAAAATATTGCTAGGCAGTCTAACAGAGAAATCCTTCAACCCTAACACAAAATAGACCATGTGATCTCATTTTAAATCCCATTGACTTGATCACCCTAGTGCTCCCTCCAATCTTAGGATGGGAGATCTGCACCTACTATCTCGTGCTAAATTCACGCCTATAATCCTACCTTCCAGATTATGATCAACTTCAAAGAAATTGCTTGTGGATGTGGGTGGCATGAACTTTATCTTTTCTTTGTATCTCTGTTCTCTTAGCAATTAAGTAGACTCATTTATCCTACTTTGATAAAAGCCATTTTGCAAATTATTTTCTGATAGATTTATACCTCTAGTAGCTGTCAAAACAATTCAGATACCACCAAATTGATTCTCTGTTTTGTTGAATAATATAAAATGTGTTCTAACACATTCAGGTCTTTGTTAGTTACCAAAAGCAAATGAAAATTATCTTTTAGAAGCAAAATATCCCTTCTCCAGGAACCAGTACTGGATTTTGCATGTCTGTCTGAAAGATGTTGGTTGCAGAGTCCTCAGTGATGGACTTGCGGGACAGGGGGTGGAGAGGCACATCCAGCAGCTGGCTGAGCAGGCCCTTGAAAATATCCAGAAGAAAGAGAAATGCCACTAAAGTACATGCTGAAGGACCTTGAGTTGGCCTTCTGCAATTAAAACCATCTGAGAGGCTGGGGGTCAGAAAGGGGCGTGAGGGAGGTCAGGAGCTGTCTGGAAAAGGTGTCCCTTGCAGCGGCGCCGAGGGCGGAGAGGCAACCAAAGGGAAAGGAAGAGCTGGCCTCAGTGTTTGCTTTGGCCTAATTTCAAACAGAGACACTTCAGAATCTGTTTATACAATCCTGCCTTTCAAGAGCTGTTTTAATTTCTTTAACTAAGGCTCTGTGAGCCCTGAAGGTTTGACTTATCCCATGGAAATCAGAAGATATGCAGTTTAGAGAGAGATGATGTGGGCTTGACCACACGCTTTATGAGTTTCACATTCAGAAGCAGTGGCTCTCTTTCAAGGCACTGCTGAGCAGAGATCTCGAGGAAGTATTGATCTCTCTGGTGTATACCAGGTCATAGCTGTTGGAGCTTATGGCACAGACATTTTCGAAGCACAAAGTAATATACTGCCAAAAAGTTACAGCAAGCTCTACAATCATATCCTATAATTTTTATGCCTAATGGGTAACTTTGCTTTTCAGCAAGTATTTTCACATCGTATTTATAACTGTTGCTCATCCCTTGTAGCTGGGCTACTACACATTTAATACACAGAAATCTGTCCCTCATTAACGCTAGCAAAAGACATTAATAAATGAAGACAAATGCTAAAATTAAAAAAAAAAAAAACCCGCAGCATTATTATTAGCCTTCCAAGAGGTCTGGCAGTACACTACTCATTTTGGAAAGGAACAATTAGATACTTTGATAAGGCTGGAGCGTGAAACATATCCACCACAGTGAAACGTTTTGGCTGGCATGAGTCCTGAGAGCTGGACACCTGCCTCCAAGTCCTTGGAAACGTCATGCTTGATCTGAGCCAAAACATGAAGGTTGTGCTCAGAGTAAGACTTCAGAAAACCAGGCACTTGCTATCAAAACTACTTTCCTCTGGCCCAGCAGCACAGTGTGTCCTGTCAGCAGCCAAGGCAGGCCATGCTTCCACTACACAGCCAGCCTGGGAGCAGCCTGTCCACAACACTGGGACAGCTGTGTCAGGGACAATGAGGGGTTGATATAACTCTGCCACTCAGCTAGAAGGTGAAGAAAATAGCCTGGTAAAATTGCATATAACCTAGAGGCTTCTGACAGCATGTGTTGATGTGTCTTGTTTGGCTTTGGGGGAATCACTTGCATAAAGCACACATTTTGCTGATACGGCTGCATTATGTGCAAATAATACACTGCTGTAATATCCCCATCTCTCAAAACTTGTAAACTCTCTCAGTTAGGCAAGGCATAGATTCACCTGGCACAAATTCCCTCTTAGGCCCAATGCTGACTGTTTCCAATTACCTCAGTGCCTTTAAAGGCCTGCATTGAGGCCACAGGGCCCCAGGTGCTCGTGTCCCCCTGTAAAGGAGGCAAAGATATGTGTTTCATCTCATAGGAATGCTACAAAGACAAATTCTTTAAAGCTAATTCAGTGTTCAGACACTGTAGGACCGAGGTCAGATAAACACCTGTATATCTGCATCCACATACAGGCAGCTTGTCATTTTTTCAAAAATTATATCTGCCATTGTTTCACCTCCAGTGAGGAGATACTTGTATGGCTGAATACAAAATTTGGCTTCTGTTTGGGGGGCTAAATTTTGGAATAGCCGGCTCTAAAAGTGTGACAGGGGACATTCTTCAAAGGCCTATAGTTTTGTTTGTATCTTTACGTACAGAAGCCAATTCCAAACTCACCAAATAAAGGATTTTACCTTTCCCAACAAACCTTTCCTCTCTGTTTCAGACTCGCCCTGTGAACTGCTTCCCCCCGGACGGGCTGCCAGGGCACACTGCTGGCTCCTGCTGAGCCCACTGCTGACCAGGACCTCCAGATCCCTTTCTGCAGGGCTGCTCTTTCTTTCTCTTAATGCTGCAATACACATGGAAAATAAATGTTTTGAATAACAGGGTGTCAAATGGAAAGAAAACAAATGTTTAAAGGTGGCTTTCATAATCTTGCAATAAAAAGAAAAAGAAAGACTACAAAGCTGATTTATGCTATCTGATGCATTAATCTTTGTCTCAGTAGAAATGAAGTAATGTGTAAATCCTTAAAAGGAAGCTTTTTTGTCTCTGATGTAGTATATTCAAGAGATTCTTTCACATATTACACTGGTGTGAATAATTAAAGTTATAACAGTATGCTAGGAAAGGGATACTTGTTCAGGCCAGAAGTTCAGTGTGACTGTGAAGGTATCTTTAATGTTTTTTTTCTGAGCCTACTGTTTCAGGCTATCACCTTAAAGGACTAACTTGTGACAGAAACGTCATAGAGGAATACAAGATGTTCCAGACCAGTTCTAAACCCAACTCGATACTTTTTCATATGACCACAAGCTTTGGTGTTTAGAAATAGAAGGCCTGCTGGGGGAGCCAAAGTGAAAAACTGAGCTATTCTAAAAGAGATTTAATGTATCTGATAAACAGGGAAATAAATCGTGCTATCATTCACCTTAAATTTCTGATAATCACCAAGACTAAATCTAAACAAGGTAAGTATGCCAGGCCATTTTATAAGACAAGTTCAAACGTTAGGACTGCTTCTTTTTTACGGTAGAAGCTTGGGACAAATTATAATTCAACACTTATTGGTTGCTGTAGAGGAAAATAAATTGCACTACCATTGCTTTGAATGTGAAGTTTTGTGATGATTAGGTAACACTCAGCATAGTTGAAATTTTCTTACAGTACAATTATAAAATAATAGTTGAAACTAGCTGTAAACCTATTCTTGAAGCTGCAAATTATCTGAAAAAGCTGCATTTTTGCTCTGTTTATTTGCATTGTGCCTGGAATAATGGAATTTGTCTTCTAATGAGTATTTTTTACTGCAATGATAACACAAGTAAGTATAGTCCACTTTGGCTCTGCAGGGACTCATTACCCATAAGCATGTATAAGCCTTCCCTTAGCCCTATTTTTAGAGCTGGAAACAAAGCAGAGATCCCTTTGAAAAACATCAGTTTCAAGTCTTTTGAACTAAAATCCAAACTGGAAAGCTTCTCTGAGAACACCTTGAACTGGGCATGAATTCAAGGATTGTTGCATGCAGGCTTAAAAATGTCATGAATTCATACAGATCTAAATATTTCAAATTGAAATGTACCCAGAAACTAAACTGTACAGAATCTAGTGTTAAGGAAGGCGGGGAGTGGAGGTGCAGGAGGAGAATGGGGAAGAAAGGGAAATCCCATTATTCATGGGAGAGCAGAATAATTCAGTTCAGACTGAATTTTCTCTGTGGTTGAGTGCAGACCTTAGTCCACTATAGAAAACGAAAGACAGAAAGGAATGTTTGATGACTGTGAGTAAATATAAGTAATTACAAATCTTAACAGACCTGTCCTACATTCTATAACTAGTCCTAAATTAACTTTCATTGAGAATAGATAACCTTTGACTCCTCCCTATACTAGAGCTAGGCTGCAAATATGAAACTGCTTAAATTAAAAAGTAATTCAATTCCATCCAGGTGTGAGGGAACACTTTGTGCCATATTATTGAACTAGTAATATGAAAGTGTTCTCTCACTGTGGATTTGATATAAAAAATGTAAACAGTCATTTAATACTAATACTTGGAAGGAGATTGAAAATTAAACTTACCAGAATGTGACCTAGAAAACAAATTCATGGAGAAGAAAATTTTTGATTCTAGGGGTTATATTTTAAACACACCCATCCATCTTGGTTTACAGTGATTGTTTCTCCAGATATTATCAGGTTGGCTATATAATAATACGAACCATCTTCCTTCCCTCTCCAAGAATATTAAAGAATATATTAACTTCTAGAATGTCTTTTATTGTCAGGCAAGCTCTCAGTATGATTGAAACAAATGACCTCGCTATGCCATCCAGTTGGCGTACAAGCAGAAAAACATGTTTTAATGTAAATAAATGTCTTATTCTTATACCAGCACTAGGAAATAGCCTAAATGCAGCTAGTGTAAAATTTGGTTTATCCTTGCCATGTGGTCATGCATTTCTGTGTATGTTGATCCAAGTGGAGGAGGAGCTTCACTGATTTCAAAGAGGCTACTCAAGCACATAATATTTGACTTATATACTCATTTATGTGTAAGCTTAGACTATCAGACACTGTTAGTAAGGATATTTTGATACATTTATGAGTTTATTGATAGTTTTTTTATCCAAGACCAATCACATTTTTAACTAGCACTTAGACTCTGTCTGGAGAGGAATTCCTTTCCATGCACATCGGAAACAGCTTAATTGCATGGTCATGGTCTTACCTCTTCTCCACTTCAGTTTCTGTGAAGGCATTTCCCTTTACGGTACGGGTTATTTGAGGACTGCAATGGACTCACTCAGAATTGCTATGACTAGCATAAATGATAAGGATTATGGTCTGATCTTGGTGCCTGAATTCAAACCACTGAAAACTGTTGCTCATGGTTTTTTGACATTTGGATATGAAATTAAAGGCTGAAATGATGTATCTGATTACACACCCTATAACTGGTGTAATCCTTTCTAGAGAGAGGATCATTCTGAATTTTCACAGTAATGAGCTAATTTTTTTTTTTATAAGAGTATATCATAACTGCATATTTGGGCCCCCACATAAATCTGCTTTTAAAGAGACTTCTTAGCTTGAAAGTGATATTACAGGTATCATTTGTTGATTACTGGTTTATTTAGTTCTGTCAGAAGGTGTTTATACTCTGTATGGAATTATCCAAAAAGGAGAAAAACAATTCTTAAAAGACTCTTAGTTGTAAGTGTTGCATCTGAAAGGAGAGTAGATATATGACAGGGGCTGATAGCAGGTTATTATATAAATGACTGATGGAAGATACAAACTCACCTCAAACTTTGGATATTTTGATAGAAAGAAGTATTTACAAGACTAAGATTTTTAATTCATAGTTCAAGTGATTCAGCTGCTTTGAATAAACTACATTTTTGCATCCCATGATATGGTCCAGAGGCAAAGCCTTTTATCTGACCTTGTGAGCATGGAGTTCAAATGACCAGGAATACCCTAAAACACTGCTGGGAGCAGGGTCGATACAATTAGCTTCAATTCATTGCCTGGCATACATACAATGTAAATTTAAATAGCTAGTCACTCCCTTTCTCACAGAGTGGGAGGAAAGACAATGTGTATCACCTTTGCTTCCCTGTGGCATTTTCTCTTGGGAGAAAGTGGGATTGCAGACGTGGTATCTGAAGCATGACTGTTTTGCAAAGAAAATCTTTCACCTTCTTTTCTATTAGCAAGCATGTAACTCTCTGGATCATGAGAGGTATTTGGGTTACTTTGCTGCTGCTGTTTTCTCTCTTCTGACAAAAAATATGATGAAATGCATCAAATGATTTAGAACCTGTAAGTGCTGAAGAGAGATTTCAAAAATCAGGAGAGGCTTTTCTTTATTTGTGTGATAATCGTGATGCTGGAAATAGGTGCTAAATGCATTTTTTGAGGTGCTTTTTATTCTGTTCACAGAAACTTTCCCTTGAAACAGGAGCCTGAAGACTAGAGTGATTTTGCAAACTTTTCATTGCTCCCAGACTGAATAACTTCACCCATGTGAGAGACCACACTTTGCACAACAGGGCTGTAGTTGCATCGTTTTTAACTGAAAATATAATGAAGACAATAAAGCCTTGTTAGCTGCATTAATGCACACAAGAGCTTCTAACCACGTAGTCTCTGGTCTTTTTTCTGTGCAGAAATAAGTTTCCCTGCTGCTTACATACTGCCTATATCCCATCTCCTAGCCATGCACAAATCATTGAACCAGACACTGAGGAGTTTTTACCAAAAGTTACTGTGGCATCATGAGGAATGGATCCAAGATAAGGCGTTGGTTTTGCTTGATCTGGTAACCTGCTGTCTTTGTAATTAGAAAATACAATAAACTACTTGGTAGTATATAATTTTTTTCTGGAAATTTTTCCTGAAAGAAATAGCCACACACGCACTCCTCTTGTCCCAGTCAGTAGATGGAAGTTGCAGCCCAGAGGTTTTTGACCGAAATATCCTAGCTCTTAGGAGGAACGTGGGGAAAAAAAAATACTCCACTCCAAGCATCTGAACTCTGACCAGACTCAGTTGCAGTCAAGCGACCGCTAATGCACCTAAAAATACAGCTGGATTTATAATACAGCTTGCTGTAACTCACTGTGTGGGATATGTGAAGGAATGTCCTGTAATAACTGCTGTGATGGGTCCTGGGGCCCTCTGCTCTGTTATCAGGGTATAAGCGGTTGCGGATGAAGTACATGCTCAGAGGTTTTTTATTTGGTACTTGAAAGTACATCAGAAAATGCCCACAGCATTCTCAGAAACTCTGCTTGTTGTATCACTCTCCTTGCAAGCACTTGTGGGTTTTTTTAGAGAATCTAATGTAAATAAAGCATCTTTCATTTTATGTGAAAACTTAAGGTTCCCTTCTCCCTCCAGCTCCACAAAAAAGCTGCAGTGATGTCCTTGACCCAGTGAAATGAGGACAGGGGAGGCAGTGATGCAGCCCAGGGTGTAAGGGGGGAGTTCTGCTGAATTCAGCCCCTGAACCATCAGTGCCAGCGTGGAGGGTGTGACAGGACCCACATCACATTAGGGTGACAAACACACAACTCAGCTGCACTCTGGGATTGCGGGGCCAAAACTATCCCCTCAGTTCATATATCTGAGGCATCTGCCCTAGGAAATGGTTCTTCTCTGCTCATCGTTAGATGATGAGGAGGGCACAGGAGGTGATTTGGATCTAGAATGTGTCCCTAACACACACCATATGAGCAATCATCTGCATTTATGCATCTAGTCAGGGAGAACTTATTCATCAGCCTGAAAGGCAGACTGTAGTTCTTAAATATATTGCTCATTGTGTATGTTTTCAAAGTGGCAGAATTACTACCACATATAAAGCCAATAGCACTTATGTACTCAGCAGGCTGAGCTGACACTCTCCAAGATGAAGGTGGCTAACGTTTTACTGGTGCTTTTTGTTTTGCAAAGTGTTCTTCAGCAGCTTCTCCAGCTGACTGTCTCTCTGCAAAGCTATTACGCTTTGCCACTGGCAGTATGGGTACCCTGAAGAGTTTCTGGCTTCCCTTAATTGAACAGAAGAAACTAATTTAAATTTTAAAAAATATAATTAGTTTGACTTCCTCTACCAGGAATTCTGTAATTGATACTATGAATAAATTATGGGATGCAATTGTGAGGGTTCTTAATCACAAAGCTTCTTAGCTGCACAGCTTCTGTGCTGATGAGTGATACATGTTTTGTCCTCCAAAATGGAGCACAGTTCTTGTCATAGAATATATCTTGCATGCTGCAAGCTGAAAGTGAGGACTGAACAAGCGTACACCTCTCAACTGAACACTTGCTGGGGCAGGTATCACTCAGCTTATCTGTGCAGAATGCAAATCCAAAGCAAAGCAACTGGTTCAGCCTCATTCAAAAGCCAGAAGGGGTTTAAACTTAGTGATTACAATTAGCTCGAGCCCTGTGCAATATGCTTTAGTTTTCTACATGTCTGAATTAATTTCCAGCCATTGTCATATTTTACAGCTGCTCAGTGTGAGTTTCTTTCTCTCTGAGCAAATTTTTCGCTAAGAAATAATTCAGTCACTTCTCTCTCCTCTTCTTAGATGAGTCACTTCCTCATGTGTAAGTCAAATTTTGCTTTCAAATGTATTGTTAAGTACAAATGACATCACATACCTACTCCAAATGTAAAGGGGGAAATTTAGAATATGACTAGATTTAATAATTATTTGGCATAAAACTTAAATAAGAATAAATAAATATCTTTGATGAAATAACCTTATTTACTAAAAATGTCTTTGCTATGAAGAGCAACATAGACCTTTAAACATCTCCTTTTGTTAAAAATCAGTGAAATCTCATGTATTATCTGTATCTAGGGAATGTATAATGGTTGTGTTTTCCCATTTCTCACTGAGATGAGCTTCTTCCCTTTAACAGACTTCACTTCCTGTGAAGCAGACTTTATTTCTTAATCCCATGTAAAATTGCTTCTTTATCTACTTCCTAGACTCAATAGCCAGTATTGGCATGATCAAATTAAAGAGGCCAGAGGCTATTTAATGCCCCTGCAGCAAAACATCCTAGCTCATTTTGTATCCCTATACCTACTATCTCTTCCTTCCCAAAACCAGGTGGCTGCCCCCAAACTACCCTCCTTGGCGCTGCTGAGAAGGCGGTGCCCGTCAGGCAGCTCCTCCCATAGGGCTGGCCCAGGTGCAGGAGTCAGCCGCTCAGCGCAGACAAAAATCCTGGCTGTGATGGAGCTGTATGGATGACCTCGAGGGCAGTGCTGGAATTCATACCCCGTCCTTGGCTCATAACAGAGGTGCAGCTACTGGATGTGAAGCTGGGAAGGAAGGAACGAACGAAATGGAGTATCTGTCTTCTAGCTTCAGTATCAGCTCATTGTTGGATGGCTGAATTTTATTCACTCTTCTGAAAGCCCTGAAGTTGGCATTTTTGGCCCTCACTGCAGTTTTTGTTTGCTACAACTGTCTGCAATTTCTTAGCCATCTGTTTGCCCAAAATTCACCACTGAGGCTCCTGCAGCTTCTCAAGTTTGTTGCCTTCACCATTTCCAAGGCCCGTGAGCCTCAGTGCTTTTCCCCGCATGGCCAGGCGATGCTGGAAATCACCCCGGCCCCACTGGCCGGGTACTCACTGCTTCTTGCTACTCTAAAACATCAAAAAGCAGAAAGAGCTAGAGAGCCCATCTCACCACTCTGCAGGAGCAAATATGTTCTCCTGATACATAACCTCAAACGACTATTGTACCAACATTTTTTTCCTTTGACTTTTTAAATCTAGACTATACACATAAATTTGTTCATTTAAAAAAAATAAATCAAACCCTGAAGGAAGTCCTTTTATTTAAAGACAGTATTAAACTGCAATTGAGTTTGTGTATAAATCAGTCATTTAAGATAATTATCACAAGAATAAGCATTATATCCTCAGGAAATCCAGACTTAGATTAAACTTCAAGAGAAATGAAACAGATACAGAAGTACATACTTGAGCAACTTTTGCATTGCCTTGTAGCACATAGGTGAAAAATGCCTTCAATCCAAGACACTAGCTGGGATTCAAGCTCCATGTTTCCAGGATCATAGCAGAATATTTACTGTGGCAGCTAAAGCAGGTGGATTTATTATGAAAGTTGCTTTTGTGATTATTTTCCAGAAGTGGTTTTTGAAAATTAGATGCCAGAGATTGTGTTGGTGGGGCATTATCAATATATGTAGTTCTTTACTATGTAAGAATGCAATAGCATTACTGAGCTAAAGAGTTCCTGGGAAACCATTTTTTGATATAAATCTTATTTTAAGAGGACTACTGGAACTGCTGAATGAAACTGAAGGGAACAGAAGGAAGGTGATTGTTTCCAAACGATGACTTACCCTTCATGCTGCACTGCTCATGCTGGAACAGGGAATGGACAATTTCCACCAGTTTATCTATTTGATAAATGACAGTCATGAGTCAGTTGCTGCATTAGAGGAACTTCTGGCTGGAAAGCCTTTTAAAACAGATGACTATATTAGACTTAGTTCTCTGAAGGGATCACAAACCTAGTGAACTTCTTGCTGCTTCCTCCTCTCAAATCATGTTATATTTCAGAATGTTTCAGAAGGGGTTTTAATTAATTCATATTATTTTACTGAAGATAAAATGTGCAAAATCTTATTAAAACATTTTTCCTGCTTGAGCATAGGACATGGGGATTTTTCCTTGATGTATTTTTTCCTGTGCTATGGTTTGGAGATTAGGCTCTGGGTTTTTTCTGTTACTTGGACATATGATTGTATCAAGCTGCCTTTAAAGCAAAAAGTATTTGGTACCTTTCTCTCTTGCAGGTGTTGAAGTATTTCATTGCATTGCTTACAGATTTTTATCAAGCTTTTCTAGAATATGCTTTATACTGCCACTTCCAAGGAACTATTATTCTAACAGGTTTAGGCAGTGATTAAAGTATGGCACATGAGCAAACTGGCCATTTTTCAAGGCTCTCCCACAACTTTGGCTGCATTGTTCACACTAAAATCAGAAAAGGACCTCAGGAAATAATTCACATACATTTAATCTTATTGCATTAAGTGTTTGGCTGCTGCTATCTTAATTGAAAAAAGAAAGGTGAATGGTATACTTTATTCTTCAAATCCCTGTGACTGGCTGAGAAACAGGTTTCATAAAATGACATTAACATAGCAAACTCTTGTTATGCACTAGCCAGTGATTCTGCTACTCCACCAGTATGTAGGAGTGGTACAAAATCCAAGTACTATGAGGAACATGTGATGATTTGCTGGTCTGTGGCTTGCCAGTGTGAACTGTGTGACTCTTCTGCTTATCTCCCAAAGATTGGTGGTACATCGCTTTTCCCTCTCGGGTTACTTGGCAAGGCATAATTGTACATGTTGTGGCAGTTATTTTGGAAAGGTTGGATACAATCATTATTGGCACTTCATTCTATGGTCTTTGTGTTCCACATTGAGTTACTCACTTGGAACATTAGATGACTGTTGAAAGCTTTTGTCATAGTTGGATATTATCCACCCATCTCTGAAAGCCTTTTTCACAGAGTCTGAGAAGTGTGCAAGCAAGATGAACAAGGAAATAAAGAGAACCAAGGCCAGCAGCAGTCTGTTAACTCTGATTTTTATGAAGATGCAGCCTCCCCACAAAATTGCATTAGGAGCAGGCAGACAGCCATGCCAGGGTCAAAAGTAGTAGTAACCAAATGTCTCAACCTTTTGATGCTTCCTTTTCCCACTCTTGCTCTCCCTCAGAGCACAATCCACAGTGCTGCTGGAAAGGGGATTCCCCTTTACAAAGTCTGTCCTGGGTTGGAGATCTCCAAAGACAGATGGATCATGGCTCTGCCTTTCCCCCAGAGACACTTCCTGGTAAGTATGCTGTTCCTCATCATGGCCCCTAAGACTGCAACTAAATCCATGTCCTTCTCCACTACTGCTGCTTGCCTTTGCCTATTTCAGATAAAACGATAGTGACAGGCATATCCCAGGAAAAAGGCTGGCACAAGGGAGCTGTGTCCTGAGCCCTGCCCGCAACCTCCCCACCTCCTGTCCCATCAGGTAGGATAAAACAGGGAGAAGCTGATTACAGGAGAATTCCACAGCAAAGAACTCACAGTCTTTAAACACAAAATTTGTCTTGCTTAATCATGTTCCTCCTTGCCTAATTATTTAAATAATGGAGATTGTGTGGCAGTTTTGAATAGCTGTAGGTGTCAGTGATAGTGTAAATGAAGCATGGTAATATTTGTCCAGGGCTAGGCCAGCTTTCCAGCACAAAAGGTAGTTGGCAATTATTTCCTAAGGATGTTAACTGAGTTACAATTGTATTTGACTCCTTTCACAGCTAGATAAGGTCATGGTTCTCACACAATCTCATCACACATTACTCTTCCTGTAGCAAAGTTGGCTTAATGTACTCCTACTCCCTTGTCACAGCAGCTGTGCATTCTTTGCTCTGTGAGTGTGACTACCTGTCAGCCAGGCTGGGCACCAGCTTGGGGAACAAGGTAAGACATAAAAGCAAAGTAAAAAAAAGTCTGTTTTGCTGTCAGGCCCAGAAAAATATAATTATACTGCATGTCAAGCCACTGAGGAAGCAAAGAGTGGCAGGCGATGGAGAAAGGCAGAGGGATATCACATTGCTGAGGAATTCCATGTCAACACACATTTCACAGCCCCAGAAGCTCTGAACTACATATCAGAACAGTTATTTTCTCCTTGGGACTTTTGATAAGCTCTTGGTATCATACTGCTGGCTTTATACACCCACCATAACAAATACAGGACAGCAAAGATAGCAGATGTGGCATTAGGGGAACACCACGTTTCATCTGTTTCCTTCATTACTCCCTCTCTTGCCACCCATTTTCAAAAGATGTTTTCAAAGTGCCAAGTAGTGCCATCAGTTGTGTGTATATATGGTTTCTGTATGTTTCCATGGATGTCACCACGCTGATGGGGTTTCTACCACATTCCAGCAGTTCAGTGTCTCCATGACCTATGCAGAATTTCTGGACCATGCTCAAACATGAATGGGAACTCACTGTTCAGGCCACCCTCTTGCTGCAGGTACAGGCTGGCAGTGTCAGTGTATAGCAAGGTCTTGGGTGCCTCTAAGGACATGTGTTGCAGGAGAAGGGGATTTTTGTCATTCTTATACATACAGATATTTAAATTCTGATGAAACCTCAGTACAGAAAGCATGTAGGCATTTTGAAGCTTTCCAGGTGTTCTTTCATTGCATTATCTCTCAGTCTTGTTCACTATAAATTCTGGTAAAATGGAAGGACAGAACAGGGGATGGTGACTGAAAAACGAGTGGTAAAATTCAGGCCAAATCCACTGAGTGCTTATCAGTCATGTATGCTCTATGCTGAAGGAGGCAAAGGAATGAAAGAAAAAAAAATATAAGTGATCACACAGGTATGGCACACGTTATCGTTCATCTATCCCAGGAAGTTTAAGATTTAAAAGAAAATATTTCCTTTATTGGGTTTTAAAAGCATGAGCAATGTGTTAGTGTCTCCCACAGGGAATCTGAGGACTTTGTCATCTTCAAATAATTTTTGTCTGTAATATTCCCCATGTTAAGATTGGTAGTGAGACTTTGACTTGTCAAAAGTCATAGACAGTCAGAAGCAATTAAGGGTTGCGAGTCACTTGATTCTCAGACCCATGGTTTATCTAGCAGATTTTTCCCTTGATGTTCATGAATGTTACAAACAGAGTTTTGCTAAAGTTGGGATTTGCTTTCTTTCTGGGATTGCACCTCTTTTATGAGGTGTTTTATTATAGGCTTTCTTTGTGCATCCTCTCCACCACCCAAACTGTGTTTGATGTGGCTGCGGATACTGGATGCCCCTGATATTCTATCCGACTATGGCTACTTCAGAGAATCCTCTTGTCATCAGACAAACACTTCTAGCCACATAAACTAGATTAAAAGGAGCAGAAAAAAATGTTTAGACTAGCATGGGGAATGATGCTTGGTCTGATCAGAATGAGAAATTGCCCTGAAACTATAGGAATTTCCTGTTGCTAAAATATTGTGTAGATCCTAAAAGCTTTGCAGGCAAAGCTTTGTCCCTCCTCTGGCTAGCTAGAAAGGTCAACGTGCCTTGGGGTAGGACGTACGATTGCAGTGTTTGAGAGTTCATCTAATCAGGAAATTATGGCTGTAAAGTTACATAGCCCTGTCACTTATCATTACACAGCTCATTAAAACTCAGCTAATTGCAGCTTCACCCTAGTATCCAGGTCCTAATGTTTCTGAGCCTAATTAGCACACTGAAATCCTAAAATCCAACTGATTTCCTTTATTTTAGTCACTTCTTGTACAGAAAGCAATGGAATTCAGAGGTTTAACTTGTTCAAAACGCTAAAAATGGTACCCTAGTTATTCAATCTTTTAGTTCCGTTGTTCAAGAGGTAAATATTTATTCCCAGAAGGGGCTGGAAATGCAGAGGAAATCATTTTTTTTTTTTAGTGCAAGAGATGCCTGTTTGTGCCTGAAAATTATTTCTTTTTCTTTTATTGTTCATTGTACTTCTTTTGCTCCTTGTGTTCCTTCCCATGAATACCTCTCTACAGAATGATCTATAAATTATCTATCACATTGCTGTCATCATATGATTTGCTGGAAAAGCCATCAACCAAAGAAATGATGCATAAGTAAAATCACAATAAAAATATTTGGGTGGTTATTTGCTATAAATAACACACCCCTACATTTCATTAGATCATTTAAAGTCTATTTTCATATCCAAAAGTTCTACTGCCAACGTCCAACTTAAAAAGTATGCTTCAATACATACTATCTTGTACTGAAAATATAAATAACATCTACTTTAACCATAGAATGGTTACAGTTGGAAAGGACCCTGAAGATCATCTAATTCCAACCCCCTGCCATAGACAGGGACAACTCCCACTCGATCCAGTTGCTCATAGACCCTCCAACCTTTTCTTGAACACTTTCAGGGATGGGGCACCCAAAGCTTCTCCAGGCAACCTGTTCTAGTGTCTCACCACCTCCATAGTAAAGAATTTCTTCTTAATATCTAATCTAAACCTATCATTTTCAGTTGAAAGTCATTCCCCTTGTTCTGTCACTATGTCCTCTTGTTAATAGTCTCTCTCTGTCGTTCTTATCGGCTCAGTTCAGGTACTTGAAGGCCACAATTAGGACACCCCGAAGCCTTCTCTTTTACAGGCCGAACAATCCCAATTTTCTCAGCCTTTCCTCATAGGAGAGCTGCTCCATCCCTCTAATCATCTTTGTGGCTCTTCCCTGGGACTTGTTCCAACTGATCCATGTCCTTCCTGTGCTGGGAGCCCAGAGCTGGATGCAGCACTGCAGGTGGGGTCTCACCAGAGCAGGGCAGAGGGGCAGAATCTCCTCCCTCAATCTACTGTCCACGCTGCTTTGGATGCAGGCCTGGGTACATCTGACTTCCTGGACTGGGAGTGCATTTTTGGCTCATGTCCAGCTTCTCATCCACCATCCTCCTTCTTGGTATTTTCTATTAGTACAACTTAAAGCAAATATCATAGCTTAGAATCATTCATAATTTCAGATAACTACATTCAGAAGCAATCCATGAGTCAGAGTTGTGATAGAGTGCTTTTCTTCTCCAGGATAAACTTTTGAAGATGGAGATAATAAGTACCAAGCTTAGTATCATCTTAGCTTGAAACACTGACTTTTATTTTGCAGTTAAAAGAAACCAATCGCTTTCAGTCATGCTTATATGACCATGAAATAAATATAACTTTTTATTTATTCTCCCAAAGCTGCCTGTTTCAACTGACAGAAGTCTTCTTTTATTTTTTAGAAAAAGACCTGTAAGTAGTATATATATTTGTTATGCAAGTTTAAGAATTTCTGTAGCAGTGGGAATAATTCCACTGTAGTTAGCATTTAGATCACTGAAATAAATTGAAAACTCTTGCCTTTTTGAATGAAGCTTCTGCTTTTTTAACTTTTCATCATCATTATTCCACCTTGATATGCAAGATTTAAGAGTATTTTCAAATGAATTTGGTAAATAATTTCAATTTGTAAAGTCTCCTGTTTGAGATATATTATCATTGTGTGATTTTCTATGAGGAGCTGACGTTGTAAGCATGTTAACACACTAGCTATTGCTGCTGGTTTTACTAGGTTTTGTTATACCTTTTAGCATTGATTAATTCTGTTAATTATATTGCACTTACCTAAGGGCTGTCTTCTCAGACACTCTATATTTTTGAAAGTGATAACAATGAATCCTGAAGGGGGAAAAACCTCATAAAGCTAAAAAAATATATTGCAGTTAATCTAAAGATCTACCAAACACAAGAAGATTACTCTAGGCTGTCATACAGCATGCATTTAATTTTCACAAAACTACACTTTTACGTGCAGAAAGTGGCAATGCAGTTCTGCAAGATTGCCCATCAATCTTCTGATGCTAAATACTGGTGCCTGGATAATAATTATCACTTATCCCAAGAGGATTTCAGCACAGTTGTTCCTGTTCAGAAACTCTGTTACCCTGATATTGGCTCACGAGATGTCATCACAGCAAATTCATAAATACTAACAAACCAGGCCTTGCAGAACTTGAGTGATGTATGGAATAGTTTATATAATAAATTATATCGTTTCATAGATGAAAAAAACAAGAGCTGGAGAAGTTAGCATTGGGTAAATTTCAGAGAAAAATGTTGAGGAGCTGTTGCTAAACTCACGTGGTGACCAAGCAGAGTCGTCTTGTGTCACTCTTGGTGTCATGTTCTCAGCCGTTATGGAGCCAGAACAAAGTAAAAAGTTTGTGAAGCTGGATCCTGGATCTCCTGCTCTCTGATGTGAACAGCGCTTGTGTGATGGCTATTTTTAAGCACTAGTCACTTACCATTTGAGACCTTTATATGAAATACCCCTATCTAGCCATCATCAGAACAAATGAGTCTTGTGGGTTACATCTGGAAAAAATGAGGCAGTGTTCCAAGCTCCCTGGGAAAGCTTGCAAGGCCATTGCATGTCTGTTTGGTTGATTGCAGTCTTGGAGCATTTTCCTCTTCTTCTGTTGACTGATGCTGAGGCATTCTGCCCCTGCATTCTTTCTGCGCAGAAATGTTCAGCTCTGATTTTTCAGTTCGTGACGTATCAGTTATTAATTTGCACTAATTTATCAAGTACTAGAGGCCAAATGTCTTCCCTCAGACCTCTTTTTTTTTTTTTTTTTTTTTT
>WEIT01014756.1:61982-84667 GCA_013389985.1 Dryoscopus gambensis
TTTTTTTCTCTTTATTGTTGGCTAGTCTGCATGGTACAGGACAGTTGAACGCTCTAGGCGGGATATCCTTCATACAGCCTGTTTTATATAGCAAAGCGTGCCTGTTTGGTCACTCTTCCCAAAAGTGAGACTGCTTGCTCTTGCTGAAGTGCCTCAGTTTGTTATGATGCAGCTATTAGACAACATGGAGAATTTGTGTCCCATGGGCAGGTTTGTTTAACCCCTGAAGTCCCCCTAGCCAGAGCAGCAGACTGAGGTTACGCTGGGGTTCCTCTGCTCTTTCAGGCATCAAACTTTTTCTTCACTTAACAAAATTTACAACATTTACTTAATCAGTTGACTTTCTTTACTTGAACTTTTCTAGACTTGAATCATGAAGGAATATTTGTCAGCATTATTTCCAAATGAACTAAAAAATGTTAAAGTTATTTTAGGGATACCTTGCTCATTAATTTCCAAAGGACAAAATACAGGATGTGCAACTGCCTGTGACCATACACTTCCTTCTGAACTTGTCCCATTGCTTAGGAATGTTATTACATTGTCTCTGACTCATTGGAAAAAAATTAGCAGAAGCATCACTTTCTAGTTAGGATAGGCACTGTGGTGCCTCATTTCAAATTTTGGATTTAATGTTGCATTTACTTTAGCAATTAGAAACACACTGGTAAAAAGTTGTAGAACTTCACTTTGAAAAGGCCAAAATAAACACAGATGTTTTTGCAGGTGTGTGCATTTTTTTTTTGTTTTGGAAAACTGCACATGTAAACCTCAAAATTATACAAATGCATTGATCAGTTATTTTCTGTGTAGGATCTCCATCTACAAAAGACATAAACAGATCATCTCCTCCTGCCTCTTTGAAGGGAAAAGATCACTCAGAAGAAAAGATTTTGAACAGAAAGGTTTAAACACCTAATGTTGTTTTAAAAACTCCACACAGGTATCTTTTCATCCATGAAAGAAACAATAGAATTAACAAATCTGTATTCCTATGGTATTGTTCCCTGTGACACTTTACAGACATAGCCTAAGCTCATATCAATTTACTCCTTGCTGCAATATCATTAACTTTCCTCTGTGCCACCTAAATCTCATACAGTACCATGGGCTCTCGTCTGCCTCCTGAATAACCACAGGCTGCAGCCTTGTTTTTCTTAGAGTAATAATCTAGGTTTCTTTCTCCTTTGTTTAGAAATGGCTTTTCATTGACATTGAGTTGAAGTTGGCCAGTGCGTTCAAAAGTGGTTGGGTATGGTGGGGAGAGCCAGATGGACACCACAGCTGCAGGAGTCCCCGACCCTTCCAAAATCAGGGTAAAAATGGAGCTGCTACACACCCCTGTGACTTGCATAAATTGGGCATTTTGGTATCACTTGTCAAACTGAAACGTTTGTATATCAATGTATCAATCTGTATATCAATGCCTTCCTCTAAATATAAGCAGAAAATCAGTTCCTTTGATTTGACCACTTTCTTT
Organism: Dryoscopus gambensis; assembly: GCA_013389985.1. Taxonomy (NCBI): domain Eukaryota; kingdom Metazoa; phylum Chordata; class Aves; order Passeriformes; family Malaconotidae; genus Dryoscopus; species Dryoscopus gambensis. The sequence goes on from WEIT01014756.1 coordinate 63,463, forward strand.
TTCTGAAGGAGGGAGAAAGAAGCCCTCTCCTTATTTTACCTCTTCCTGTTTTCCCATGCTGACCTATCTGGGACTGTTTAGACAAGGCACAGAGCAGACCTGTTTGGGGGCTGGCATTTGAAAGATCAGAATTTTGGTCTGCTCTTTTCTACTGGCTTACTGTGTTATCTTGAGGCAGATGTTCAGTTCCTGCTTTCCCTTCTTGCGCAGACTGTGGCTGCTTTGCCGGGGGGCTGCAGCTCTGGAGAGGGAGTGAGCTTGCGAGTGAAATGCAGGAAGAGGAGAAGGAAGGACAGCAGGATGAAGGTACTGCCTTCTGGCAACAGCAGAGTCTTAGACCAGCTCAGCTGCTCACCAGACCACACTGTTAAGAGCATTTAAGGGTTTAATTGTTGATTTTAACTTTGGGGTCAATTTAGGCCCACTCACAATCCAGTCAGTGATGGAGAAAGGCTGTTCTGCACAGCTCCTGAAAAAAAAATTCCCTGTAGTTGGCATGTGCAAATTTTCACATACTGTATCTTCCTAGGGGGTAAAGTGAAAATTCAGTTTAATTGAGAGAACTGGCTTCACGTGACTGAAATTGCAATCACGGTTTTCTGGGTTTCTGTGTAAAATGTTCTCCAAATTTCTCCCATGAACATCACCAGAGAAAACTTTACCAGATGTAACAACTAGATTTTAACACTGCTTTCAAAAGGATAGTAAGCTTTAGCACAGAAGAGATAGGCATTTTTTAGCAAGGACGGTTAGGAAAACCAGAGAAGGGAGATTAAAAAAGTACAAAGAAGCTTCCAGATCTGAAACATTATTTTTTGTCAGCATCCTGTTTCTATTCAAGCACTCTGAGATGGGTCAGAGAGAGCAATGGGAACAGAGAGGTGTGGAAGCTGTGGGTATTTTGAAGATGAATTTCCAAAAGTAGAAGGTTATGATTTATCTCCATTACTAAGACGCGACTATAAGCCTTCAGCAGAACTTTTGGTGACCTCGAGGTTGCAGTTATGTTTTATCTTCTTTTGCTATTAATGCTTTAGCTCCTTTTCAGAATATCAGAAATAATTTTCCATTTGAGATGGATAAATATTATTGTCACAGCGTTTGCATTTGTTCTTGACTGCTGAATGCATACCTATATTTTTGATTTGTCTGGCATGGTTCAGTGGCTTTGATGAGCTCCCAGTCTGTAGCCTGAGTGTTTAACTGCAAAGAACTGTTGTTTTGAGTTGAAAATATTCTGGATAAAGCACATCTTTGCAGTATCTTTAGCACAAGAGAAAACTGTGATCCAAACTTACCATTTTTCTGCTGCATGTAAAACTTTATTACCAGCTTCAGTTAAAAAATTTGAGTTCCAATGCTCAACTACTTGATTTATGCAGCCTATCCCTCCTCCTTTAAGAGTCTTAGGCTGAAAAAGTACAAACTGATGGCAGTGATGTATCTGAGTACTTTTATCTTAAGCACATGTAACCTTAGATAGGTGAACATAAATCTGGGGTGGAAATCATTCCTGAGACTGGCTCTTCATAGGGAAAACCTTTTGCATAAATCAGAGGATGTACTATTACATCCTTTGTTTGTCAAGTGGGATATTATTGGTACATGTATACACACACACACACAATTTATACCCATGTTGTAGTTTAGCGCAGCTTTTGGAGTGTGGTGTCTGATAGAGTGCCTGAGAGTGGGTTGAGTCTGGCTGGATGCCAGACACCCACCAAAGCCTCTTAACACTTGTCTCCACAGCTAGACAGGGGGCATAAAATATAAGAAAGGGTTCATGAGTTGAGATAAGGACAGGGAGGGATCACTCACTGAATACCATCACATGCAAAGCAGACTCGAATTAGAGATCTTAATTGAATTTATGACTAACAAAATCAGAGCAGGATAATGAGAAGTAAAATAAGACCTTCAAAACACCTTCCCCCACCATTCTCTCCTTCCCAGCTCTACCTCCTCCCCCTCCACAGTGCAGGGAGGCAGGGAAGGGGCGTTGTAGTCAGTTCATCACATATTGTTCCTGCTGTTGCTCAGGGAAAGGAGTCTTTCCTCTGCTCCAGCATGGGGTCCCTCCCATGAGAGGCAGTTCTCCATGAACTTCTCCAACATGAGTCTCACAGGCAACAGCTCTCCACAAACTGCTCCAATGGGAATCACTCTTCCATGGGGTGCAGTTCTCCAGGCACAGCCTGCTCCAGTGTGTGTCTCCCACAGGGCCACAAGTCCTGCCAGGAAACCTGCTCCAGTGCGGGCTCCTCTCTCCACAGGTCTGCAGGACCATGCTCCAGCATGGGCTTCCCACAGGTTCATAGTCTCCTCTCAGGCATCCACCCACTCCAGCATGGGTCTCCTCCACAGGCTGCAGGTGGATCTCTGCACTCCAAAAGGCCTCCATGGGCTGCAGGAGCACAGCTGCCTCAGCACGGGCTGCACCACGGGCTGCAGGGAAATCTCAGCTCCCGCACCAGGAATACCTTCACCCCTCCCCTTCTGCACTGACTGTGGTGTCTGCAGAGCTGCACCACTCACAAATTCTCACCCTGCTCTTCTCTGGTGGCAATTACATCTGCGCAATAACTTTTTTCCTCTTCACAGAGGTGTTCCCACCATTTCTGGTTGTCCCAGCCTTGGCCAGCAGCCTGTCCATCCTGGAGCCAGCTGGCATAGGCTCTGCTGGACACAGAGGAAGCTTCTGGCAACTTCTTACAAAAGCTGACCCTGCAGCACCCCCACTACCAAAACCTGGCCATGCAAACCCAATACAAATGGCTACTCAAAATCTTGAAATTTTGCCTCTAGTAAACCCTCTGAAATATTGTACCATATGACAGCTGATTGTAAAAAAGACAACATGTGACCTTACCTAACTTCTGACTTCTTAAAGCAATGCACTCCAGCACACACAGTAGTGTAGCACGCAATCTGGCAGTAAAGACAAGATGACCACACAGCTCTTGTAGAGGACCTGTAAAAGTCTTCTTGCATATTTGTTAACCTGAGACGGAGACTGGGTGAGCAGTATAGGTTAGATATCAAAGTTTTTGATTGCTTACAGTTCTCTGGGAACACGAGTTGACTTTATGAATGCAAATTAAAAGAATTATAGATTCACATAAATGTGTGTAGGTGCTTTCCTGCTGTATTTGTGCAGCCATTTCTGGGATAGTGATAACATTTTCAGCTTGGTAAAGAAAAGAACCAAGTTCCCCTTCCTATGGATCCAGGCTTCTGAAAGAGCTGGATATGCTACCTGTAATTACGTAGTAATTTTTTACCCAGAATACTTACTCTGAAAGTTCTTGAAACTGTGAGTGTATTATATGTCCATATTCTTCTCTATCACGTGTGCACAGACTCTTGCATGTACAATTGTTTCCAAAATGGAATAAACCTGCTCTTGCAATGCTGGCAGATGCAATGTATGCAATATGCTAATTCTGGAGGAACTTTATTTTCTTTTACTACAAGTTTTATGGGAAATGAAAAACTCATCCAGACTATTTTAATTTTTAAAGCCTTTTCATCTAATTTTTCTCAAAGAAAAATGTGGTTACACTTCAAACAAATACAAACAACAACAACAACAGAAAGAAAAAACAAACAAAACCCCCCAATCGAACAACCCCCTCCCCCAAAAAATCTAAACACCACAGAAGCACAAAAGAGTTGCAGTTTTATTACGTTATTTGGCAATGTCTTCCTTGTTGCAAGTTCAGTTTGACTCCAGGTTCTTTTAATGCGTATTTATGCTTAAAAACATGAGTAAGTGAAAAGAATAGTCAAAGGAAACAAGCCTTTGCTTTATCTGTCCACAGTCCACTAAAACTCTTGCTATAAATCCCTAATAGCAATGTGCTGTTTCTGCTAATTTAAATTAGCCTTAATGAGGTAAATCAAGCCATTGGTGTCTAACTGGGCTTTAATGAACTGAATTCCTCAAGAAGAGATTTATGGAGAGTTTACCTGACACAATTGCACTGGGGAAAATCCTTTTCCTCCCCTCCCACTTCCCCTACAGCAAGGAAAAAACACAGCAGGCACGAAATAGCACAAAGCTGAAACTATTGTGTTGCCGTGGCCAAAAGCATTCCAAAATTAGCCAGAATCTTCAGCAGTAGAAGGAAGAAATACGCTCTCTTCTTTGCAGATGTTTCACTGCCATCCTGACTCGACTTGGTTTGGTCAGTGAATAGAAAATTGGTCAAAACACAGATGTGTTGCAGTCAACTGGGATCAATCTGCAGAAAGAGCTGAGGTTGCTGCTCCGGTGCTTCCCCACTCAGGAAACCACAAGACCTTGGAGACTGGGATCAGTGGGTCATTAGTAAAGGCCTTGAGGTTTGTCTGCAAAATATTATCATCTCGTAGGAGTAGACCAAGATATAACAATGAAAATAGTTTAAAAACACAGAAGGTGGTGGGATGGAAGACTAAAACTTTCTCTGCATCAAGCAGAGAGCCTGAAACAACGGTCAGTGTTACTACAAGGGTGTAGCCAAGGGTGCTCAGGAAGAGGGGACATGTTTGCACACTTTGGCCAGTCACCTGCTTTCCCAGGACACAGCTCAGTGTGGAAGGATGCCCCTAATTTCCTCTTGTTACTTGCACTTAGATTCAAAAGGACACTTACCCTGTAGGCACATTTCAAAAACCTTTATGCCAGTGGTTCTGAATTTTAAATTCTTTGTTTATGCTCCAGGTAGGGATTTATCTCCCTCAGTATACAGATTACTTTATTGACAATTCTTATCCTGTAAGTGTCTATGGCTGCATTATAGGTAAAAGCACCCAAGCAAATGCAAATCCAAATGAATACAACACATTTGCATGTGTGCTGTTAGCTAGTGATATGAAATTTTGAGCTAATAAAATCTTTAATCAGAGTTCAAATACAGGCTCTGTATTGCCTATCACCTAAAAGTAAATGGAGAATTTGCATTGGCAAGGCTGTCCCTCTATCTGTCTTCTAAATGGTGAATTATGTATTAACCTAATACAGGTTTTATGGAACATCAGAGCCTGCTGTGGGTCCCCAAGGATATCTGATGTGCCAGAGAGTATTCAAAAGTCATGAGCCGGGCTTCAAATATAATTGGATTGCCAGAAGAGCAGGAGGCTTTCTAAATAACAAAGGAAAAGACAATATGTAACTTGTGGTTCTTTCCTTTTGCTTCTCTGGTTTTGAGTTTCTTGTTTGCAGCAAACTTAATTTTGCAAACAAGGGCAAGGAAGGGTCTCTGTAAAAGAAGGAGGGAGGAATGGAGATGGGAGTTCCTCATTACAGCTCTGCATTTGTAGAAAGAAATAATATCATCATATTCGACCCTGCAGCAGTCTCAAGGCAAAATGGGGATTTCCTGGTGCTGCAGCAAAGGATAACTCCTCTTATGGCAGAACAATTTTGAAAAGCATGCAGAAGAACCATGAGTTTTTCTGCCAAAATGAAGATGATCAGATCTTCAGTAGCCTTTTTTTTTTTCTTTTTTTTTTTTTTCTGGCTCAATGGCTCCAGGCCATGGAGCAAGTTCTTACTGCGAAAGTCTGGAATAAATCTAAATCCCTTTTGCTTCAGATAGCAAAAATCCCCAAACTGCTTAATTTTAAATACCTGGCATCAGACAGAGTGCAATTTGAACACGACTTCAATCAAACTTTATTACTATTAAGCGTGGAAGGCAGAATATATTTCATATAAGCATTACTACTTAGAATCTGACTTGCTGCCAAGCTGCCTCAGAGCTGCCTTCCACATATTTGGCTTTCCTTGGGTCTCAGCTTTCTTATACAGCCTCAAGCTGACACCTGCATCAATGATTGTGTGCCCTCAATGGTTGGTAGTACGGGAAGGATTTTAAAGCTGGCTCAGAGCCCAGACATAACACCAAATCTACCATAACTCAGCTGCCATGAATATGTTCCCTGAAATTCCTCCTCTGAAATTCATGGTGTTTGTATGGCTCAGTACCTCATACATGTATATCTAATACATGTTTATATGCTAGGGGCCAAAATACTGATAACATGTTAATTACCACTAAGAGATCCTGGAGAAAAGTGAAAGAGAGATATAGAGAGAAAATATACCAGCTGATAATAAAGGAAATTCTGGTAAACTGATAATGCACTTATTAAGTCTCTGATGGCTTCTCAATAAAATAGTGTTAATGAGAAAATGTTCTATATGCACTGGAATGGTCTACCTTATCGTTCCATATTGTATTCTTTTACTAATCTGCTTAACACATAGAGACCTGCTGAGTTGTCTTCTATGTTAGAGATCTTGTTCTTTTTAGTAAAAATCATTAAAGTAGCATTTCATTCTTCTGTGTCAAATAAGCTGCTATTGCAACAATTACTCATGGAAAAAATGATGGAGAAATGCTATGATGTCAATCTGAGTTGTGTTGTAGTCCCATATTTACATTACATTGGAATACATCCTATTGCATTTTCTATGTAGATAAAGCCATGCATACTTTAATAAAAACATTTAGTGGTAGCAAACAAGAGAAGAAATTAATGCCAACAATGAACGTAATCTGGGAGTTTGTCAAGATTTCAGAAAGAATACAGAAGAATATCACAGTTAAGATGAATAATCTTGGGCATCTAGTAATTCTAGTTGTTTGCATCCATAATGTGGTGTAAAAGACAGATTTAAGGGTGTCTGTGCTGGTGCATATTTCACCTGCAGAAAATTCTCTCAATGCTATGAGGAATACAGATGTCTCAACATCCCTCACACATAAAAACATTGTAAGTATTCATTCATCTGCTTGAGATGCAACTTTTCAGAAAAATCTTTGTGACTATCTTGGGATTTTTAGTAGCTCATAGAGGAAAGACCTTTATATTTTGCACACAAAAAGATCTTTATGTTGGTTTAAATCCTACAAAATTGCTTCTGGCTCCCGATTGATACAAAATGGAGACACAACTCCAGCCTGGAATTTAGAAATTAATATTACCCAATGTATTGCTTTACTGACTATTGATAATATGTTTCCTCTAAAGCAACACGTGTTTTCAGCATAGGGGTGCAGTTTTTCTTTGCTCCTGCTCCTTGGCCAAAAGCATCTGCCTGTTTCCCCCTAACATGATGGAGTCCACCCATGATGGAGTCCAGGAACATCAATTCCCACATTTACTGTGGTGTCTTCCACAGATTTATGGTTCCTTGTGCTGCCACCATGAACCTATACCAGGAAATGCTCAGATACACAGTCCAAAGGTTAAGTGCATTTTTTAGTACATCAACCACTTTTGTAAATGGTGTTTTTAAGGAAACATTAAATCTTACAGTGCACACAAACATTTTAACAAAGTTTTCATTCTGCTTTATTTATATGCTGCAACAGTTATATACCATGTTTTGAATGACAGTTCTTCAAACCATTTCTTTTTGTACTGTAAGTGCACTTATGAAAAGACAGGGTAGATTTTTTACTCACTTAAATGTTCTAAGGGCAGCAAGAGGTAATTTTTCAGACTCTTAGTATTTCTTCACTTCTACAGATGCAATTCATTACAAAAATCTTTTTGAACACTGAAATTCTAGTTCAATTACATTATGAAAATGTACAGTGAGACTGCCTTAATGTTTTTGTTTAATTAATAGCTGCATTAAACGATCTGATTTCCTAACTGCCGTCATATGCAATCTTTTGCATTGACGTTTAGAGAAGTGTTGATTGAGGCTAATCTCTCTGCACTTCCTTTGCAGGCACTGGCAAGAAAAGGGTTCCTTCAGAGCTATGATTTAGAGTGTCTGAAGTTAAGCTCCTGCTCTAAGTCGCCCCCCAAACCTCCCTATCATTGAGGCACATTCTCATTGAAGTGAACCTTTGTGAATCCCTCCTTTGTCACTGAAGTATGAAATGCACGTACACTGTACAGCACAATGAACAACCACATAAAATGCTGCCACTGAGATGTCTCAAAAAGTGAGGCTTTCTGTTCTATTCTGGAGGTCATCAGCAGTCTATGGAGGATGCTGGAGTCAAACATGCCTTATAGAATCTGGATTTTTAGGTATTTGTGATGAAAATTCAAGTATACCACAGTCTATGGATGTGCCAGTGATCATCAGCTAGTAATTGATTCTCAAAAAAAAGAGCAGGACTGGGAACTGATGTCCTGTAGAAACCCTGGTGAAGGAGGAAGGCAAAGTATATGGGCAGAGATGGCTTAGAATAATTTTCACCTTTGAAATTTTAAGCTGCTTCCAAAGGTGACAAAGTAATCAAGCAAGAACAGGTGATGTCTCTACTGGGTCCAATACTGTTCCACATCTTCGTTATTGACCTGGATGATGGGGGTAGACCACTGTGATGGTTTAACAGCAGCTGGGAATTAAACTCCAAATAAGACATTCCCCTGCCTCTGTCCCCCTCTGGTGAGGGAGGGACAAAGGAGAGCCTATGGCTTGAGATAACAATTTACTGAAAGCAAACAGCAATGGAGTAAGAAACGCACAGTGACAGCAGCAATATTAATAACAAAAGTATACAAAAAGAGAAGGTGTTTTACACACAAAACCTGTTCACTACCTTGACTTAGTTCTGCACGACCACCAAGACAAAGACAAGATGGTGGGGGGATGTTCCTGTGACTCAGCAATCACAGTGGTTATTCCCGAGGCAAAGACAAGATGGCAAGGGTGGGTTCTTGTGACTCATCAGTGACGTTTGGTTATTCCCGAGGCAAAGACAAGATGGTGGATGTTGCTGTGGCTCAGCACTGACACGGGGTTATTTCCGAGACAAGATGGCAGAAGGATGTTCCTGTGCCCAGTGCCACATGGCCTCCCACCACAAAGACAAGATGGTGGGCTCTCCTTCAGCCAGGGTTTCCCATCCCTGAGGCCGAGCCAAGAAAAACAATGAAGCACGAACCCTTAAAAAAGCTGGATTGTCCGCATTGCGCGGCGCTGCCGCTTTGGACCGCTCTGCTCCATTCCGCTGCTTCAATTCCACGCAGTGCTGCCACTTCAGACTGCTCTGCTGTGCTACACCTCGCTCCACACAGCTCCATTTGGCTTCGCTCCTTTTGTCTCAGGTTTGAAGGCTCAAGACTGTTCCTTATGAGGACTATTCTCTTGTTCAAAATTAAAACAAGAGTTTGGTCCCCAGTTGAAAAAGTATTTAATAAGGAGATCCACAAAAATTTATTTAAAATCTTCACTGCATCTCCAGAAAAATTATTCCAGAATTAACAATGGAAAGACAAGTATCAAAACAATCTGTTTTCTTTACCAGTTTAAAGCATATTCATAAGGTTCTTGTGGTGTTTTTCTTCTTAAATATGACCTTCTTGTGGCCCTTGTTAAATTTCCTGTTAACTGAATTACAGTTCCAACTGCAAGTAATTTCTTTACCATGGTCCAGGTAACTCTTGTGGGTAGCTGGAGAGCACCAGCAGAGGTGCTTAAACATTGGATGTTAGGGACGATTGCAAATAACTCACAGTGCTGGATTTTGCTATACTTTGTTTCAGAAATTGGAAAGCTGCCAATTTGTGAGAACACTCTAATTTTGGAATAGAGCTGTGAAAGCTGAGAGTCTGAGGCCTCTTATGGTCATTCTAAAAAGCTGGCAAAATGCTCCATATGTCTTAATATGAAAGACAAGCTCTTAAATGGGGCTGGCAACAGATGGCAATTCATACCACAACTGATAACTTCTTTGAGCTCTTTAGTGATCTATTCAAAAAACACCAAAATATATACAGGAGCATGATAGAGGTGAGTTCAAGTTTGTCAGAGGGGAAGAAAACACATCTATTTTCTTAAATAGCACCTCAAAGCAGTTCTTTTTCTTCTGAATATTCTTTCAGTACTCTGTCTTGCTACAATATGCTTTAAAGTGTCTGTAGTTTTTTCTTAGTTGTAACAAAAAAATCAAAACCTGTTAAAAAATAAACTTGATTAGACTTCATTCCACTTACACAGAAATGGTTAAGAAAAGATCCAGAGTACACACTGATCTTATAGTTTAAGCCAAGAATAATTTTGCCTGTGACCTTCAGGATCCAATTCAGAGAGGCATAAAAATGGTGCCCCCAGAGAGCACAGACATCCTATGGATTTGTACGTGGTTTGGGTTGACTTTAGTCTGTACCTACATTTTTTATTGTGCAAATTGAAGTAATCTCTTTTGAGAATAGGTCCACAAGCCCCTGCAGTCTTACCATGTATCTCTGCTCCCCCTTTCGCCCTCTCCATCCTCGACTCACAAACTCTTCTTCTCCTATTCAATTTGCCACATAGAGACAGTGCACCTCTTGGCTGTTCTCTGGGAAGTCACAAAAATGCCTTCTGAATATTTTGTTGAGGAGAAACCCTGTCCAACAGGAAAGGTTTGTAAAGGAGTTCATTGCCTGGAGCACATGGAGCAGCTGCCCTGTCACACACCCTGTCTCCAGGGCAGGGGGTGCTCCTGCCCCTGCTCATGCACTAGGAGAGCATGGTACTGCAGCACAGAAACAGGCATTTTCTTCTGCGCTCCAGGCACCTCCATCCTCACAGAGCTGAACCAGGCAGGCTGCAAGGTTGCTCCGGATCTCTGTCCCAGCTCTCTCCAAGGATGTCCACTGTAACGACAGTGATTCTTCTGATTCACAGAAGGGCCGTGGATTTGCTGTGGGTCAGCAGCTGGAGGATTAGTTGAACTATGTAGCCTGCCTATGCGTCTCCTATTGCTGTGCACAGTGAAATGTAACTAAGCCTTTCTGGAGTTTAACCTACCACAGAGACTGCAAACTACATACAATTCTTTCTCATGGGCTGGTTTTGTTTTTTTTTTTCTGGTTTGTGTCTGGAGATACACAGTAGGTGGAACAAAAATTCTAAGCACAATGACCTTCCCTTTTGAAAACAAGGTCTTAAGGAACCCTCAGGTTTTCTTCTGAATTTTCTTTCTGTGTATGCACCCTCCTACATATATACCTGGTTTTGTGGCAATTGGGACTCTCGAAGTGCTTAGCAACCTGGAAGGTGGATCCAGCTTAAACTAGAATGAGCAAATTGAGGGTGAAAAGACAAGTAAAATTATTTAATTGAAAGCCTTATCAGAAACTACTGGAAAATTACAGGGTGCAATTCATTCTTTCCATAAAATAATGCACATAATCATAAATAAATACACTTTCTCTGTCTCACTATTGTTGTTACACTTTTCTGGTGAAAAGTTTGACCAGGAAGAGGTGATAGGATTTTCCCTGGTGCCTGTAACAAACTCCGTGGTAGAACCTGAGTCTTAGAAGTCTAAGGCTAGTGATTTATCCACTCATAGACTATACTGCCTCTACACATATATTGAGAAGAGATTGTAACATTTCATAACGTGTAGAAAGGGAAAAAAGAGACTTATACATGTTTGCGATAATTAAGTCGCGTTTAATTCTGAATCTAGGCCTTTTCATTTTTATATGGTTGATTTTCAAATGTTGGTAGAGATACGGTCTTCTCACTGCTCAAAGATTAAATACAATTGTTGAGCAGTAACAAAAAAGCGTTCTCCATGAAACTTGAATCTTTGGAGACTTTACAAATGGTAAGTGTGTGGAAATGGAAAAATGGTCTGTAACTGCTGTGGAATTTCATTTTAGCATTAGTTACATAAAACAGAAGCGTATGCTTCTGTTGACAGAAATGAAAACCTTTTCTGCCAAACCCTTTGGCTCTTAAATTTAAAATAAACTACAGTATGATAGATGCTTACTGTCTATGCTCAGTGTGTTAAAGAGTAGGGAAAAAATTTTCTCTTTAAGAAAAAAGCCATAAAACTAAGAGCAAAGAAATATGACTCCAAGAAACTGGGTGGAGTTAAGTTTTGATCTTTAATGCAGCACAAACTTGTTATTTGAATGAGCCCAAACCAGAATATTACCAACTTAAACTGGTTTGAGAGAAGTTCAACACAGTCAAATGTACGTACGCTTTTGGAGTTTGCACAGTCGGCTGATTCATTTTACAGTATATCTTACCTGGTACAATCTTCCCGTATAGATCAGGTCAGAAGGAATGGAAAACATGAAGATTTAAGGATATGCTACAACCACATTTTAAGTCAGTAGTACTGACAATAATATGAATCTTACTATACCTGATGAGTTCATACATCAGCTGGTCCTACAGGACCTGGATAAAACTAAAGGACAGGCTAACCCAGAGTTCCATCTCTGACACTGGCCAGAAGCAGGTTTCTAGGAAAGATGTGGGAGCTGAGCAAAGGCAGTCCCCATCCGCAGCCACTGATCGCTCCAGGACCGTGTGAATCAATCGTGATGTCTGGCAATCCCTGCCGTCTCCTTTTGGCCCCCTATCCATTTCAAGCATTCAGAGCACTGTGGGACAGAGATTCAGGGCCTACCTGTCAGTTAGATGAAGAAGCTCCTCCTTTTTTTTTAAACTTTGCCTCTTACTAGCTTTACTGGATACTCTGTAGGGCTTACACTGAAAATAGTGAACAACCGATTGCTATGCACCCTCTTTGTGCCTCTCATGATTTACTGGATGCATATTTTATTTCAACTGTCCCTTTTCTCAGCTGTTATGTGGACACTGCTGTGTGCCTCTTGTTTCTCTTCCTGCCTCTCTCTGCACCTTAACACTTTCAAGGTTAAGGAAGAGGGAGTAGAGGGTAGAAAAATAAACTCATGCAATATTCAACCTTGGTGGCAGTACATGACAGAGACGGAAAATAGTTGCAAAATTGTCACATGTGGATACCTTGTTAAAATAAGAAAAACACTTGCATTGAACAATTACAAATTGCAAAGATAAACACATTGGAACATGGAAGTATTTGAGATAAAGTCATGCTAGAGCATACTTTAGGAATAGGCTGATACATCTGTACTTTGAAAATGGGTTTCAATTAATATTCCAAGTATTAATTATTAAACCAAACTAGAACAGGTCCGGATATATTGGTCTAGCAACAAACCAAAACTCCAAAACCAAAATTCCTGAAACAAATTCAAATCCGTTTCCCTAAGAGGGTATAGATTAATTTCAAGGATGCAAATGCTCATCAAACCTTAATATTTGCAACATAATTTTAAAAGCCTAAATGTTACTGTATGTAATAAACTCAGAGGAGGTAATGTAGAATTTTAAACAAAATAATTGAATAAATAAAAACAAATGCCTGGCAACTCTAAGCAAGATCTTTTAAAGACAAAATACAGGTAGCAAACTGACAAATCCTAATCAGATAGTTCTGGTTTGCCCTGTTGCATTACATTATATTAGACAGTCTGCAAACTGCTAAATAGATTTGGGATAATTATTCCTGGACCAGCTCCTTCACAGGAAGAAAACCTTGGTTTAATTGCAGTCTTTGTTAAATTAAAAATGCAGATGCCTGTTCTGCGAATCATGCACTTGGATTCTCATTTGCTGCTTAGGCACAGGTCTTTGAAAAGAAAACTTGGTGGACAGTTTGAGTATAGCACAGAGGCAGCATAGACCCTCTGAGTATTTAATGCTAATTCTTGGTAAATACATGCATGGGCAAACCTGATGGATGAGTGGGTACATATTTTGTTATCGTTAGATCCTCCCTTTTTTCCCCAAATACAATCCTCAGTGTACGTTCATCTTGCAGTTCTACTACGAAAAAAACTCAATCATGTACCACAGGCTGAATTCAAAGCTTAACTACACTAGGATTTTGTTTGGGCAGTCAAATACAATAAAAATCAAACCATCTTCTACATTCTCAGATTAGCAGTGATTTTAAATAAGAAAGAATTCCACAAATTAGGAAGTAACAGAACAGTAGTTTATCCTTGCTTACCATATAACTTTTTAGATTTAGATTTTAAAACATCTTTAATGGTTGTCATAGTTGTTGTTCTGTCAAAATGAATGTTTAAATTTTTTATTGTGACTCTGCTTATTTTCACAGCCTTTGTAACCCTGATGTGTTAAATAAACACTTCTTGTCCAGCCAGTGAACAAGCTAACATGCCAAATGATTTGTGGCTTTCCACCTGAACTGTTGCTCATGAAATTGGGATTATATGCCTGCAGGCTCACACGTGGTAAAAGAGTCTCATCTTAGATTGCCTACTGTGCCTCCAGGACTTCAGCAGCAGTCAAGGCTTCCAAAGGTAGTCTGAGTAACAAGAATATTTGCATGGTTTACACTTAAAAGTAAAATTTAGGACCTTAACTTTTATCTTTATTGAATGAAGATATGAAAATAAACACTGTTTTGCTGTCCATTTCTTTCTCCTTCCTTCACCCAATGAAGTAGATGTGAATATCTCACTGCCACTACTCACAACAGACGCAACTTAATCAATTAGGTTACTTACATGTACCAAAAAAAAAGCTAATTCCTTCTTCTGTAGTTTCTGGTTGAGGTAAACATGCAAGCAAAAATGTAGTAAATGTTGAAAATATCCTGAAATGAGACGGGACCAATTATCCTGCCACCATACTGTCATACTGAATGGAAGTGATCTGCTATAAGTCACTTAGATTGGACCGCAAATTAAGTCCCAAGACCTGCCTGGGACTCCAAATAAATGCCTACATCTGTTGATCTTTAAGACAAGAAAACTGTAGTCTTCATTAGGCACTTCATAGGCATTGCTAATAAAAAAAAAATTTATTAATAAATTATCTAGTTCTGAATGATAAAAGTGTGAAAAAGTAGGATCCATGCCAGTCTAGTTCACTGAGGGGAACTTCTTGATAGAGAGAGCAAGCAACCTCTCTCACCTCCCCCTCCAAGATTTTAATTGTATTTATTTAAAGACAATGGTTTTAACTAACTTCAAACAAACTCTTGGTGACCTCAGTTGTGTTTTGAAGCTCCAAATTCCCCCAGCTAGTTGCTGAATTGCCAGGGATTTCTCTGCTTTGGAACAAGACTGGGAGTGATGCAGCTGATACCACCACTACATCCTACCCAGGGGCAGCCACAATGCACAGCTTATGCAGCCTGTTCCAAACATGGAATGCGCTGCCACTGGTATGTGCAGAATGAAGAACTGCATTCATTCTGGCTGGTGAGGGTCAAACTGGGCAGGCACAAGCCCATGGTGTATGGAAAATAGCTGGGAAGACACTTTCATTTGTGCTGGCAGAGAAAAAAAGGGGCTTTTAATAGCACAAATTTCTGTTTTATAGAAGTAAGTGGGGGTAAATAAAAGGGCCTTTATTGCCTGGTGTTCACAGCTGACACAAAATGGACATCGCCTGTGCAAGCAGTGATTTCAAATCAGTGGTGGCTGCTCTGGGGTGTGCTGTGGAGAGAGGAGTGAATCTGTCTTGCGTGCTCTTCCTTAGGGAAAGCAGGATCCTCTTCCATTGCATTAACCCTTGAAAAAAGTAGAGGTGCAAAGGACAATAAATGATCCTTTTCCAGTGCTGATGCATGGTGCCAACAAAGGAAGCACACTGTTTTGGTTCATAGAAAATTTGCCTTCTATTTTAAACAGTACAATTGGCTTCGATTTTACAGTGATGTTTGACTGATCAGGATGCTGTTTCCTGTTGGATATGTGAGTGGGCTCACATGAAATTCTCATTGTTTTTATTACTCTGAAGCCATTGTAGTAGGCTCAGGGTATATTCTTCAGAGAAAAGCATATTTAAAATAAATTTTGAATCGAAGAAAACTTGAATATATCTTTGGAATGTTTCACACAGCTTTATCTAAAAATACTAAGTTTTCATAGTTTCAATATGTAAATAATGTTTAAGAACTGCACAAAATCTGGTTGCAAACCCCTTAACATATGAATTATGTAATGTTGATACTTATTAATTTCATATTCCAGGCTGATTTTCTATAGCTACTGGGAACCGCAGATGAGACCGTAAGCCAAGACACCCATCCTACTCTCTCAGAGCTATTCCAAAATCAGTCTGAGGCTCCTGGATCCCCGTCCATCCCTTAGCTCTTGGTTGCATTTCACCACACATTGGGTCTCTGTTTGCTGCAGTTGCCAACCATCTGCATGAGGAGTGAAGCTGTCTCTTATCAGTTTGCTCTCCAGTTTTACCCATGCAAGGCAGGTTGCCCTTGAGTCTTGCAGCACAGCTCGCTGGTTCCACAGCACATCCCAGCCAGGGAACAATAATTCCACATCAGGAATCCAGCTGCTCTCCCAAATGATACTGCATTGCTTAACCACAAAGCCACAGGGCTGTTCAAAACACCCACTATCTGCCAACTCCATTCCCAGGCCAGAGATCAGAAAGCAAGAACACGCTCGGCCTTTTCTGCTCTGTGCTTCCAGCAGTTCGCTCACCCAGTTATGCTGGAGTCTGTCCACATCTGTTTCACAGTACTCCTCTCATTGGCTTAATTGAACATGCATCCCGATATCCCGGACAAACCACAAGGAACCATAGCATAAAGCTAGCTAATGAAGAAAGGAGGAAAGAAAGACAAAGAAATAGCAGCATTTTGGCAAAAGCAAACATTTATTTCTGCAGCATGGAAATAAATACAAATTTTCTCTTTGCAGATGTTGCTAATTACATAGACAAGTCAATTTTTTTATTTTTTTTTTACTTAAAATATCTGCAATCTTTACTCTTAATCTTTGACTTGCCCTTAGCAACGACATTTTTGGATAAAAGGAAGGATGTCAGTGAGAGCTTGGTTTTGGTGGGATCCAGAACAAACATACTCCCTTTAATAATTCATTCATTTGCTAATAACATCCTTTAGGGAGACTGGCTACTTCCACTGATTGTTTTAGTATTTATTCTAAACAATAGGCTTACCCACTTAACAAATTAGGTTAAACTTCAGAAGTCACCACTTGTCAGACATTGTTTGGCGTTCATCTCAGATATGAGACAATGCTGCTCTGTGTTGGAAAACTCCAGTGCAGAGAAATCCTTTCCCTTCAGCTCTTTCATGTGCAGTGCTGCAGAAGTGCCTCAAGGACTTTCCAAAGCCTTCCTGTCAGCAAGCCACCAGAGACATTTGTTTGGATTTAGTCCATAGCTGAGCACAGTAAATAATAGTATTTATGTCCATCATGAGCTTGGCACCTCTGCAGGAGGTATGTTGTGGAGACCTGACCACTTTTCAGTAGAGCAGTGTTGATCACAGCTTTGTAAAGGTTCATCCAGGAGATAATAGTTGTCAGAAGTACTGGGGGGAAGGAAAGGATAGAGAAATTGATATGAAAAACATAACTGGAGGCACTTACTTCAGCTACTGGAAGAGGTATGTTACAGAAAAAAAAGAAGCCTCAGTTTCCTTTTAAAGTGTGTTATTTAAAAAAGAGCAAAATGTGGTTTCAAGTGAATAGAAGGTAAATATAATCCAGAAAGAAACATTGCCCTGCACAGCATGCCACTGACCTGTGGGATACACCATGACACCAGGTCAGTCAGCTGCTGTACATTCCTTCAGAGGCTGAGAGTGGTAAACCTGCTGTCTGTCCCTGCATCTGACACGTGGTGAGAGCCACAGTTTCTATCTGCAGTTACCTCTGCCTGACACAGATGATTTGCCATATGCAAGGGATCTTGCAATCTCTCCTGCAAGCCTTAATACAACCCAAAACTGAGACCAGACTACTTTAGTCAGGATTATTTTAATTGAGACTGTACATAACAGGAGTAAAATCACTAAGATACACCTCAGTGATGTCATTCAACCAACTTGATGTTTGTTTGTCTTATTTAAATTCCTGGCTTATTTAAATCCATGATCATAGAATCATTTAGGTTGGAAATGACCTTTAAGATCATTGAGTCTAACTGATAGCCTAGCACTGCCAGGTCCACCGCTAAACTGTGTCCCTAAGTGCCACATCTACACATCTTTTAAATACCTCCAGGTATTTAAGTGGTCCACCACTTCTCTGGGCAGCCTGTTCCAGTGCTTAACCACCATCTCCATGAGGAAATTTTTCCTAATATCCAATCTAAACCTCCCCTGGCACAGCTCAAGGCCATTTGCTCTTCTGTCCCTTGTTACGAGGGAGAAGAGACCAACCCCCACCTCACTACATCCTCCTTTTGGGTACTTGTGGAGAATGTTAAGGTCCCTCCCAAGCCTTTTCTCCAGCCTAAACAACCCCAGCTCCCTTGGCCACTCCTCACAAGACTTGTGCTCCAGCCCCTCCCCCAGCTCTGCTGCCCTTCACTGGACACACTGCAGCACCTCAATGTCTTTCTTCTAGTGAGGTCCTCAAAACTGAACACAGGATTTGAGGTGCAGCCTCACCAGTGCTGAGTACAGGGGCACAGTCGCTTCCCTAGTCCTGCTGGCCACACTGTTGCTGGTACAATTACACAGGGTAGTTACATCCTAAAGCCAGTGCCTTTCCTACACACAACACAGAGGTCAAAGAGGAAGCTTGGGTCACAACGAATGCCAGCAGGGAAGCCACAGCCCACTGCTACCCTTGATTCCCAGGAACACGCCAACTCCAGCTGAGGCACGTGGGCTCTGCTGGGGGAGCCTCTCCCAGCAGTGCTTTGCAGCACAGCCTGGAGCAGGGGAGCTGCAGATGTTCACCCACCTGACTGCGCCAGCTATTGTCTCATGCCTCAAGTTCCTGCAGACTGGCAATTAAGGCAGAAATCTGAAAATCCACAGCATGGTTAGCAGCTTCTGGTCATGGTGCTGATTGGATTAGGGGAGAGAGTGCTGTCTGGAAGGATACAGCACTGACTGCTCTGGGGATTTAAACTGATCCCCCTGCCAAAGGAAAATGAGTGTGGTGGCTGTGGTTTGCTTTCCATTAACATTATCTTAGAGTTTATGTCCTAGAGAAATTGGCATAGCTGGCAAATCCTGGGAGTGAGGCCCAAAACAGATTTAGCATGAAGTCTGAACTTTCTCTCACCCTCTGGAGCCCCCAGGTTTTCATACTCAGCGTCAACATGAAGGGACGCGGTAATGCAGTAATGCTTCTCCTCCTGCATTTTCCTCTTGTCTTGTGTGAATATCAGAAATCATGGAACAAAGATATTTTTTAAATAAATCTACTAATCTTCTCACGGGAATAATTACACATTTTAAACATGTATCCAGAAAAGAGGATCTCATATGTTAGAAAGTCAGGTAGAAAAATTTATTTCTCTATCGTAATTAAACACATAAAATGAGTTGGATAGAAGTAATTTGGTTTTTAAGTGTAAACTTTATGAGTTGAAAGTAATACTCTGTTTTAGAGTCTTTTGTGCCAAAACACAAGAACGTACAAATAATACAGGGTTTAACATATATGTTGTTAGACAAAAACATAGCAGAGATGTTAAAAAAAGCTGTCATTCTGTAATGCAAATCAGATTTCCTCTTATTTTACTTGAGTGGGCTTCACTTTTCTTAAGTAATAAAGATTAGCTAACAGACCTCCTTTCTCATGTTTATATATAGTTGGAAGAATCATTCAGATGTCATTGGATACTTGAAGTATCTAGCTGAGCTGAAGCAGTATGCAATCTAGTACATACTGACTTAACTGTACTCAGTTTTTGATGTGATTAATCCATTCAATTTTTTTTAATAGAGTGAATGTTATAGGAGTAATTAGTTTGCAAATGTCTAGTTGGTAAAGTGTATGTTTTTAAAAAACATAACAATATGAGAAATTTTCAAAAGCCACTAATATCCTACTCTCAAAAGCAAACCAGATGCATAGCATAAATTACTCATAGAAAAAGAGAATGTCAACCTTTATATTGTTTAAAGGCATTCAAAACCATTTTCCTAATTACTACTTCAAAATCTTCTACTAGCCAATCAAAGAAATTCATATCTTTGACTCTTTTTTTTGTACTATACGGTGTTCTGGAGGTAAGAAAAATTTGCTCTGTACTTCAGTAAGCTGTAAAAGACATATTCACTACTACATATTGAAAAGCAGATCAGGAGGAAGAGTAACCTGTTGAATCAGGAGGATTCTGCCCCTGATTAACACTGAAAGAGTGTCTCTGCATAAAGTGAAGAAGCATTGAATTACTTACTAACACAACCCAAATGCAGTGAAAGATTTGCCTATTCTGAGCAAAGAGGTTGTACAAGAGGATTGGATGGATGGGAGCTTGAATTACTAAAGATGGGTCAATCAAGGTGTATTTGGAGTTGCTACAGCCAGATTACTGTACTTAATTGTGGTATTCATATGAGATTTCAGGCTGAAAATAAATTTCAGAGAGGGTGTAGCACTGCAATTTGGGCTGATAAAAACTGGTGAGCTGCAATCCCTTCAGCTGGAGAGAGGCAACACAATTCAGGGTGAGTGGGCAGTGGTTTCCAGATTCATTTTCTGTAGTCCAAGGTAGGCAGGGGATATTGGCTTGCAAACCCAAGTTGCTGTAGGCCCTGGAAAATTTGGTGACCTCACTTTAGAGCAGTGATTAAAAATGACACTAACTCACTGTCCTCTGAATACAGCTGAGTTTTAGGAATACAACGCTTATGGTTGGAAGGGACCTTAAAGATCATCTAATTCTAACCCCTGCAGGGACACTTTCCACTAGACCAGGTTGCTCAGAGTCCAATCCAACCCGGCCTTGAACACTTCCAGGGATGGGGAGTCCACAGCTTCTCTGGACAATCTATTCCAGTGTCTCATCACCCTCATAGTAAAGAATTTTTTCATAATACCTAATCTAAACCTATATTTTTCAAGTAAAGGTGTCTCAATAAGGAAAGGTGGAGAGGAGAACCCCAAACCCCTAAGGTGTTCTTAACACAGGTAACACTGAAGAAGAAAGGAGGAAGTCCTCCCTCCTTAAAATTTTGAAGTTATGTGAGTAATCATAAAAGGTTTTTTACCTCACATGTTGCTACAAAATGAAATTTTCATAGATTAGACTAGTGATACATGTATAAAGAGCTAAGTCTCTTCAATTTTAAGCTTTCTTATCCCCAGTGTCCGAACTGCTGACAAGTTGGTCTGATACACTATAGTCACAGAGAAAAAAGACATTTTAAAATTTAAATATAATGCTAATATTGAAAAACAGAAGGGAGAAGATACACTGCACGTAAAGATGAAAATATATTTGAAATCTCACTGTCTTCTTATATATTCTCCATAATTTAGAAACATGGCACCCTGGTCTCACTAACAGCAGCTGAGAGCCGAGACAGACCATGCATGTTCTTTCCTTATCAGTTTAACAGAATCAGTTAAATAGAAGATCAAAGAATCTCAGATGAGACAAAAAAAGAACCAAGAAGCTGTCATCAAAGCC
>WEIT01014757.1:0-23077 GCA_013389985.1 Dryoscopus gambensis
CATCTCTAATGACCTTGTACCCTGACTATTGGCATTTTCTGGAATTGTGGGGCTGTTGCTTTGATTAAAATCAGAAACAACCACCAATCTGTGCTCAGCAGCACAGTGGGCACTAAGACCATATCAGCCAAAAACCCCACATGTTGTCATGCTATGGATTTTCAACCCCAGAGCTCTCTGTCATTTTGGCACAAACTACCAGAGGACCTGTCTTGACCTGAGCCTGACTTTCTGCAACCGCTGTGTCTCATAGGAGCAACAGCATCATTAGCACTTGGGAAACAGTTTTCAGTCTTGGAAATATCTCTTTTCTCACAAAGAAAACTTCCTCCTTTAGATTCTCCATAAATCTGCTCCTTAAAGAAAAAAAAAATAGCTTTTACTAAATTTGAGCAAGAAGACACTTCATGTTATTTTGCCTCTCCAACATCAACTGTTGCTTGAATAATCCTGAAAGAACCTAAATAGAAAAGTAAATGAAAGCATACAGTAAGAAGTCATTTGTGGAAAGAAACACCTTTCACTGTGCATGAGTGTCTTTAGAAAGATGCTACCATCAGTGTATTATTTACAGGGAGATTAATCTTATTTTAGCTTAATGAAAATAACAAAGCTCCCTTATGCCTAATCTCAGGAAACAGGTGACTTCTGTCTGTCCGGTTAAACCTGGCTGAAGTGACAGCATATATTGTTCTGTGCTTTAAGAATGTGCATCAGATCTGTATGCCTATGTATGTCCCTACAAAATTCTACTTTTCTGTCCTATAAAGGTTGAGGATAATTGGACACTGGCTGGTTGGTTTGTTGAACTTCTTGGAAAGGATCTTGGTACTGGGAATTGAGCTATGGGGTTGCTTTGTTAGGATTTCAAATAATGGCTTTGTGATGCAGCTTTTGTACCCTCTTAACGCTGTGGGCCTAATTTTTGCCAGTGCAGGCACTAACGTACAGGAATCCAGCCATATGATGTCATCTACAGGTTTGGAGCATTCCTTAGCTCTTGCATGGTGCTTGGCTTCTTCTGGCCACAGGACTTAGATTATTAGAATAAATGAATTTTTACTGAGCCAGATTGTCAACATACTTAGGACTCCCCTTGGTGTGTCTAGTCTGTCCAGTGTCAGTGCAACCTTTGTATGAGAAGGTATTTGTTGGCAAGAGTAAAGGGTTTAAAGTCTGGCCTCTTTCCAGTATTGCAAATTTGTAACTCATGGTACAGTTACCGAGTAGTAGAAGGAAACATATTCAGGACGTTTTGACAGCTTCCTCATTCAGCTACAAACATCTGTCAAGAGTCACAGACCAGACTCACAGAGCAAGTAGGAGAAAGTCAATGCATCTTTGAACTCGGTCCCAACACTCAGTAAAAGTTTTCAGTATTAATCTCAAGTCACTTCAGTGTTCTGAAATGTCACTATGTACACTCCCTCCTTCAAGCAGTGAAAGAGGCAGTTTCAGAGGCAGTTGATCACACCTATGTTTCTCTATTGGCAGGGGAGGAAAATTAGGTGACTAATGGACTAGAGACATATTTTTGAAAAGATAAATATAGATAAGAGACAAGTTACCCAAGCTAAGTATGTTCTTTACATGCTGGTGCTACGATGTGATGGTGTCAGTGAGAGCTGACTGCATCTGCTATGCCCATGAGGGAAGTGTCTCCCTTGCGTAGCATCTCCCACGTCCTATAGCACAGTCTATGCATGCAGTCAAACACTGTTAATTGTGGCTATCATACGTAGTTTCCCCTTTTCCTTGCTTCTCTTGAATTTTCCTTACCATGAGGGTAAATCTGCCTCAGTAAAAGACATGGAAAAAGTACTCTGAAGCCAGGCTGAGGATCTTAAGGTCGTACCTTTTCTGTCCTGTCCTGTCCTGTCCTGTCCCTTTGACCCCTTTGCCCTAGTCTTCAGATTAGACCATTTGTGAATCTTGTTATCTAGTACTGTGCAGAACAGAGTGTGTGACTGATCTCCTGGCACAGCCAGTGTGTTGCCTTGGTGGGTTGTGTGGGATGAAAAAAGCACAATACATGCCTTTTCTGTCTGAGACTTGTTTATCTGCACGACACCCAGGCTGCTCTGGGAGAGGTCTCCTCTTGGTGATTGCTGGCAATCAAAAACGAATCAAATCAAGGCAAAGTTAGAGAAATTCTCCTATACAAAGAGCTGCTCTAAAACAAAGCTGCATTTTTGTGGTGCATTGTCCTAGCTCTGTGTGAGTCCTGTAAAGAGACAAAGGCGAGCAGGAAGGAAATCTCAGCTGCTTAGTAAATGCCCTAATTTGATTTATTTACTGCTCCCTTCCCCCACTCAAACTGTTCTGCTAACCTGTTAGTCCCAACTCAGACAAGTAAGACCTGCTAATCTGATTAGCCCTGACACACAGGAGCAAGGCTGCTGGGAAAAAGCTGGACCCTTACAGCTGTTTCAGGCTTCAGCTTCGATCATAACGTTATGGGTTAGCTGAATGTATAGTGCAGTGTGACAGAAGCCCGCAGCATGCACGCAAGTGAGCAGTGTGACCGTCACTGAAGATTTCTACTCTGGGTCTGAGGCCACTGGAATACAAACCATGTTTCGTGTCACCTTCAATGTAGTGACAGAGAAAGTTACCTTCACCTTGGCAGCCTGCCCCTCCGCCACATGGAAGGTAAGCTCAGATATGCATAAAGTTAAAAGGTTGATGGCACCAGAAAATGTGCTTCTGAATGTTTTCCCCAGCCTTAGGCCATGTTTGAGAAGTTTTAAGGGGAGCAATAAAGTTTTAAGGGAATTGCACTGCAATGCAGCATATGCACAACTGGTTGGAATTAGACTAAATGGATCTGGTTCTAGAGACCAGCTTACTTGTTGCCTTTTAAAGCTGTTCTCATTTGACTTTTAAAATAGCCAAATTCATGGTAATTTTCCTTATTCTGGTCTGGAAATACCACTTATTTATATTAACAGCGAATCTGGAGAGATATATAAACATAAGCTACTCATTTCTGTGAGGAAGAGACTCTGTTTGAGGAGAGCTTTCAAGCTTCTTAGATAATTTAGGGATTCCAAGGATTTGTGAAATATGTACCATGGTATGATAATTTAGAACACAACACATCTCTATAATGAGAGACTAAAAGAAAAAAACCGCTTAGATGCATGATAATACTTGATGCATGACAGTAATTTGGCAGAAGTCAGAAATGCTTTGCACATCAGCTCCTTCTCCCATCCATCAATCCAGTTCAGATCTTCACTTCCTTGAGACCTTGTTCCCACCTTGTCTTGAAGAGACCCAACATTGTTAGGATGAGATAAGAACAGGTTCACTGCCTTTCCTTTCCTTTCTCTTCTGTGTGTCCTTCCACTGTAATGCGGTTGAGAAGACAGATACTATCTTCTGAAGTGTTGCTTTAAAAGCTTCCTTTTATAATTTGTTATTTACAAAGCAGTTACTGTGAGAAACTCACCTCTGTCTGTTATTATGCCTTTCAGATGTGAGACATTTATGAGTAACTAGATACAGTGGCAGTGTAATTGCTCTTGCTTTAGCTGTCCATGATTCACTATGTGGTGTAAGTAGCTGTCATATATCTTTGCTGTACCATTTTCTCAGTCTTGGGCCTGTCTTTTCTCTGGACTTGTGAGGTAGACACTGCCCAGCAGCTGTTCTTAGAAGGTCTTTAAAGGGGCTGGTGCGGTGTGGCCCCAGCCAGACCTGTGCTATATGTAGCACCATGCACTAAATAAAAACCCGTCAACTAGGGCAAAGTGTGTTTGGAGTAAAATTCGTGTGAAATGAATTTAACCAGGTATCTTCTCTCTGGGTTTATGGTAATATTGCTTCAGTTTCCCTGCTTACTAGGAAGACTTAGTTTCCCAAATGTGTATTTATTAGCTAGCAATGAAAAGATGGTTTTCACATAACATAAAATGACTTTACTTATGCTTGCTAGTTTTGTGTTAAAGATTTTTCTTCCTTCGTACCAGAACTTAGAACCCTCTACCTTTAGATTGCAAGGCACTTAAAAGAGGGAATTGAAATGGAAAAGGATCCTGGATCTTACCTGGCTCACAGACTCTGGGAACACCAAACAGGGATGCAAATATAACCCAGCTGTGTGTTGCATTTCAGTGATCCTTTATTATGTTAGGTGTGAGTACGCTATAGTAAATGCCTCTGGAAGAAACTGGCAAGTACTGGAAAATGAACCCCAGCATGCCTTTTCATTTCTCCAGCTCTTCTCTTATTTGAATAATTTAAATGATTTGATATGTGCAATGCGCAAACATAAGTAAATGTTTAAAAGTAAAAGCTAAAAGAAACTGTAGTACAGTATAACTTCATAAAATGTAGTACATTCATTGATGAACTAAATAAAAACTTATAAGAAAGTGGGCACAATTATATAAAAAAAACAAGACAGGATGCCAAGCCAGCAGAAGAGATGGCTTTGCAGTAGAGCTTACATAAATAATGAAAAGTTAATTTAAGGAAAGCTTCGTGGAGGAAGTAAGTACGTTTTATTGGCCACTTATTACAGCTGGAAAAAATCTGACAGGGCTTCAGGTGCATAAGCCTTCCATTTTGACAGTAAGAGGCTAATGAAAGACTGTTTCCCCACAACCTTACTTTGTTTATGTCCTTGTGTCAGCCAGAACAGCACTGGTACTGCAAGTTAATTTAAATCCTTTGAAGCTGAAAGAGGTCACATCCTCCTGCTGGAGGAGGGAGGACAGAGATGTCTGCTTTCAGACTGCTTAGTCTTTTTCTTCAAGAGTAAATGGCCCAGTCTGCAGATAATACTGATGTGTTCTGCTTTCCCACATAGCACAGCATGACCAGCAGGTGGGTCTTGCATGGTGTGGTGGGACCAGGATGCTGTGGCAGCTCTGTAGCAGGTGTCTTGGGGCTGGGAGGAACAGAGCAAGTTCTGTCCCAAATTGTTATCTTTCTACCCTATGCTATGCAGTGTTTGTTTAATTTCTGATTAGACGTATTGGTGAAAAGTATTTCATCCTATTTAAATTATCTGTAAAATATGAATTTCTATGATATTTTAATGAAAAAATGACAGTACTCCTGCTCCAGATGTTTCAGTCTGTAGGGCATAAACCCCACTCTTTTTGCGATACATTGCTTTGTAAAAAGTAGTTTAATTAGAAGTGGGGGAGGGTATGGACACGGGACAACTAGAGGGAAGTGACAGCTGAAAAGGGCTCAAGCTGACAAGTGCAAAATGCTCAGAGCTGAACATGGCTGTTCACACAGGCACCAAAGCCTGAAAGTCAAAGCAAGAAGGATCACTATTATAAACCATGAGCATCTTTATTATAAAGCCTGGAGGAGGGCACTGGGCTGCTCTTTCTCACCTCTCTGTATCAGTCTGCCTCCGCTCATTTCCCTGCTCCTTAGAGAATGGTCTGCTGATACTTCTTGATCTGTTGACAGGTGTGCTCTGGTCAGCAGAGCAAAGGGCTGAGTAATCTGAGATGTGCGTGAGTTACACAAATCAGAGTGCAGCTGGTATCAGCTTGGCCAGGATCCCTCTTCAAAGGGCTTTTCAGGTTTTGCTCACTTGAATTGCTGTTGCATTTTCAATCAGTTGTTGCCAGTATTTGGGGAGTCTTGTCTTGTGCCTCTTTGTGTCCTGTACCTGGCTTTAAGAGAAGAAAACAATGTCATGCAGCTATTGATATACCAACAAACACCTACCACTCATTTCCTAACCCATGAACAGATAACATGCTGCTTAGATAAATGCAAATTCACAGGGTACCAGCAGATTTAGTTACAGAATGTATTCACTCGTGGAGGCTTAGCTATGCTTGAATCCTATTGATTTTCTCTTACTGTTGGTGGCTTGGCTTTGTTGAATCCCATCTGAACTCTATGAGGAAAAGCAGCAAAAACTGCTGGTTTGTGGCTTTCTATTCAAGGCCAGGAAATTCACTCGATGGGGATCAACCTAACTCAGGGCTTTCTTGCCAATTGATGCTGCACTTTATCTCCTTGACACGGACAGATAAATGAGCTGGGGGTGGCTTTGCAGTCAGTTGGAGCCCGAGCAAAACGTGCATTGTTGCCAGCTTTGGAAAGCTGCACAATGGCCCTGTCTCCTGGGCAGTTACAGCCGTTGGGGCAGGGACCTGTTGCCTGGAAGGCTGTTAAGAAATAATGATGTAAACTCCTCCCTAAGGATGAGGGAACAAAGTTCAAATCTTACGAAGTGGGCAATATCTGTGATAAGGAAACCAGAAGAATCGGGGGCTTAGTGTTCATTTTCTTTCTGCAGCAAGTTGAACACAGTGCTTCAGCTTGAAAAGGGCTGGTGGGGAGGTAGGGTGGGAGGCGTGGGAAGTGGGCAGCAGCACACAGCTTTTCTGGCTCAGATTAACCTCCCCTGTTGCTGCTTTAGAAACCTCAGTTAGACTTGCATAGAGCTACAGTTGTCTGCTCTGTTCAGCAAGTGTAAGTGCACATCAGTGAACAGTCTGTTATTACTTTGTTGTCATGGTTCCTAAATACACCTCCAGCATTGAAAACCACCATAGTAAATACAGTACAAACAGAAACAGGCCCATCTATGGATTTAGTACATGAAAACAAAGGATGAGACCATGAACAGAAGGGCAGTAATGTGGTGTCAAATGTCATCGACATGTGATGGCACCTGAAAGAGCAGTGCAACAGGGGGGACAGCATGGATGTGGCACATACTGTTATGGATTACTGTGGAGATGCATTCACTGTAAGGTCTTGCATTGGTCCAAGGAGCTGGTTTGCTCCCCAGATCCTATTAAAGCTATGGAGGCAATGCAGATGAGGAGGCCCAGAACTTTTGGGGAAGAATTTCAGCTTGTTCTTTACTTGGGCCTTGTTTTCAGCTTATAGAACAGTATATTTCTCCTTGAACAGTAACCACTGTTTCTAACTGTTAAATATAGAGCTGCTAAACACTTCCAAGTCTAACTTCCCTGAAAAAAACATTCAGAAACTGCTATTGTTCTCAGTCTTCATTTTAAATACTCCCCCCCCCCCCACTTTGCTTTTAGGGAGTATTCCAATATATACACCAGATACCTGTACATCAGCTTCTATGCACTTTGTTCGAAGTTCACAAGCATGTGTGACATGTCTTTTTATTCTCCCTGCTTGTGAGAGCAGACTCACAACTTGTGTATTTGTTAGTTGATGGGTTGCTTTTGGATGCACCCCAAAGGAGGTTAATAAAGTCCCTTCCCTCTATACAATATTCAGAGTCCTGTAACAATGTGTGACCCCAAACTCTTGTCTCAGTAATGCTGAACACCACTTTACAGTGACACAACCACCTCTGGGATTATGATGCCTAATTTGGGAGCTCCTGCCATAGAAGAAAGTACTTTTTGAAGTGTTGGCTTACTGTTATTTCTAGCAAAAGTCTCAGAGCTTTATTACCTTGAGCCATGATGATAGATCAAGGTTTTCTTCCTGTCATTATGCTTCTGGGAATTCTACAGCTCCACGTGTCTCCTCAAAGTTCTTGCTAGCACAGAGTTGCACATTCTTAGAGGACTTAAATCTCTTTCTCCTTCTCTCTCTGATTATTTTTTGTTATGTACAGCACACCCTCCTTCGCTAGCTTTTGTCACTCAAAAAATCTGTATTTTCTTAGCCCCCTACCAAACCCTTACATGAATATTACTCAGATAGACCAGCAGATTCTTGTTAAGGGTTCAAAAAATGCATAAAATCAGGTCTGTGATGCTCCTTCGGTCCCCAACCGTAGTTCACCAGCAGATGGTAGCAAACATCGCCTTCCGTGTGAGCTCCGCCTGGGCTTCAGTGAGTGAGAAAGGGCCGGGGTGCCTCATCGGAGTCATTTGTTTCCAGCTAAAAGAAATAAGCTGTAAACAAAGTAGTTGTGCAACTCGGAACAAGGGGGATAACCACGGAAACCACGGAAATATTGCTGCATTCGGGACAGAAGAACTAAGTAGAGGTCGGAACAAATTCACTGCAGTGACTTGCGCTGAATGGCATGAGAAGCATTTTGGTGTCACTGTTATTGTTCTCGTGGTGACAAAAAGGGACCATTATTTGCAATGCAGCAAATGAACAACATTCAGAGAGTCCTGATAAAATTGAAACTGCTCTGGGTCAGCTCTGCCCGTGTATGTTGACCCTTTGTACTGAAGACATGGAAAGTTCAGGATGGGTATTTTTACTAAAGGCAGTTTCTAGCCATTTATTTGGTTTTATTCTGAGCTGTACCACTCTAGTTCTTTTATATGTGATATGGGCTGTTGATTAGCACTTTCTCTCACTCTCTTCTGTATGCTTCTCTTTCAAATGGCTTGTTATGGCAGCCACTTCTCAGCTTCTTTTTCATGACAACAGCTAAAATGACAACAACTGAAATGAGAGACATAGAAGGCAGAGAGGGACAGGATAAAGCCCAAGGTGCTAAACTGTGGTGTAATTCCCATAAGGAAATGCCTTTTCACTTATAAGACAGTACAGCATAGATCTGGGGAAACTATTTGTGGAAAATCATTGGATATTTTTTGCCTACACTGTTTTCAATTGTACCACCTCCATCTTCAACTACCATACTGAAGATTTGAAATTCTTTGACTTCTTCATGCAAACATTGATTAATTCCATAAGCAGTTTCTGGGAAGCATTTTCTTTGTGCTCATTTCTCCATCATTATGTGTTTTTTGACCAAAATCCTAAGAGTTGCCTGACTGCATACTGCAATTGATTTCTATGCTTATTTACTGGAAGTGGAAAAAAAAATAATATAAATATAATATTAAACAAGGCAATGGATTTTTATGGGTATAAAAATTATTCCTTCTCCAGTGCTTACCATATTCTGAGGCATAAAACTTTTATTGGTTAAGCTTTTAGAATAGAAAGAGAAAGGAAGGAAATCAGTTACTGTATAGTGCTGCTCCTTTCACAGGATGACTTGATCTGGAAAGCAGTGCGGAATGCAAACGGGACTGGCTGTATCTCTGTCAGTGCTTATGCACCATATCTGAGGATTTCAGCTGAAGCTGTCAGGATTGTCCTTTGGCCTTACATCCTCCTATTTTCTTGCAACTATTAGACATATCTAAATACTTCTGTGCCTTTGGCAGGTATAGGTGGCCTGAGTCCTTTTAGCTCCACTGGCATCAGTCAGTGGTGTTATATTGTGTTGAACTGCATATGCAGGTTACAAAGTCCTCCCACTGTGACAACACTTGTGTCCCAGAGCTGTGCTCTTGACAGAGGTGATGATCAATCAGTTCAGGGACAATCCAAAATTTTGCTTTGGAGGTTTTGGCCCATATCCTTTGGCGAGGAGATATGCTGGGAAAGGCCTGGACAATAGTCAACCTCACAACCTAATTTGACAGAGGTAGAACTGGAAGAGGGCATGTGACGGTATTTTGAATGTCATGGTTTGGCAGTATGGTAAATCTGC
The DNA here is from genome assembly GCA_013389985.1 of Dryoscopus gambensis. Lineage (NCBI taxonomy): Eukaryota > Metazoa > Chordata > Aves > Passeriformes > Malaconotidae > Dryoscopus > Dryoscopus gambensis. The sequence goes on from WEIT01014757.1 coordinate 9,446, forward strand.
CTTCAGGGACTCTCATGTTTCATCAGAAATGCCACCTGAAGCCAAACGTTGATTTAACATAAACTCACTGCTCCTTCAAATTTGTTCAAAACCACTGATGGATCTATTTTGTACTGGCAGGCTTTATGCCCAGTCAGGTACTATCTGTCTGTACATTTCCATTCTTATGCTGAGATCAAGGAACATCTGCCCCCCACAGCCATCATAAAGCCTACATAGTTGGATGAAACCATTACAGAGCTTAAACTCTCCCCTGAGTAGTGCGTTTAATCTGTCTGAACTGCAGTCACCTTCTCAAGTCTGATCAAATCCATTTTATACTGTTGGTGGTGCTTAGATGTGCCATCATGGAACCACAGCCTAAATGCAGCCATACAGGAAGCTGATGTCAAAACTGAGCTCACACCTCTGTTTGATGGCATTTCCTTTCCCAGTACACATACAGATGGACATGCACTATATCAAATGTTACACCCAAAATGTCTGTATTTACTAGTTAACATCAGCTCTACCTTTAGTCATCCTTTACTGGCCTGATGACGTATTAGGAAAGGAGGTCAGAGGTCGTGTAAGATTAATCTGGGTAAGAAAAAGGAGGGAAAGAGCAAATGGGAACTGAAATTTGTCACTGGAGCGGATGACTAGAAACCCAGTAAACTGCAAGTGGGAATTGCAAAGTTCTTGTTGAACACAAAGAAGGCTTGCTTAGAGCTCTATGGAGACTGGAAAATATGATGCGCAGCACCAAAACAAAGGCATGTGTAAGGGGGAAGTTTAGGATTTGTCTTGTAGAAGTTTAGGATTCTGACCAAAAAGAATAAACTTTATGTGAAACAGTGATCTTGATGAGAATACATTATGAAATGATAGAGCAGCTATGTGTTTTGCCCATGGGGTTCAGTTTCTGTTCCAGTGCAGATGTTTAGCTCTTGATAGTCATAGTAGTGCTGGGGTATTGTAACTCAGCCACTTTGTGCCTTATTTAACAATATGTGAAGGTCTTCTCGCTATTACTGTTACAAAATGAGCAGTTGCAAACTTAGGGCAGCATGCAGAAATCTTCCACAGCAGTGGTAATTCATTCCCCTTTATATTGTATCCGTTGTCTTAGTGCAATTAAATGCATGCTAAATGCTTTACAAAATATAAAAAGACATGGTCCTGGCCTAAAGTGCTTTCTGGTTTAGTTCAGACATGACAGAAGACATGTGAGAAATGAGAGTGAGATGGTGCAGGGATGAGTGAGACCCAGAGTTCTCACTAAAGACAGCACTCTGGTGAGATGTTTATACAATTTAAGCATTAAATTGTGTCCATCCCCCCCCTCCTTTCTGAAGTTAGCATAACTTTTTTCAGAAGTAATTGTTGTATGGCATTAACTGGCATTGAAAGAGTTCTGACTGATGACAGCTTCATTTTTTACTTTTGGTAAGAGATCCTGTGAGTCCCATCACAACCTGGAGCATTAAAGAGTTATGTATCAATTTATCTTAATATGCCATACTGTAAATCAGAGTGATTTACCTGCTGCTTTAGAAGAACATCAGCAACCCCTACAGCAGGGACAGGCACCTCCAAGTGCTTGGGGGTGGGCAGTTGAGAAAACACATATTGCATACATTTAACTCCCAATGTGGCCATAAAATGCGGTAGAGATATTTCCTGAGCTATACTTAGTTCAAGTTTCTTATAAGGCCAGCAAATTCTAATCAGAGAAGCAAAAACCCCAGTGGTCTTTGCAAAACCAGTCTCAGCAGCAGGGAATGTTTAGTGGTGTCTTTTACTGCTTTATTGACTATAACAGCACTTTTCACAAAAAATATTTCCTGGCAACCCCTCCTCTCTGAGACCCAGACAGAAAACTGTAGCTTGAACTGGTTCCACAGTGCAATATTCACCTGCTTCCCAGGGAAACTGGCCAGTTTATCCATGTGATCATGGATCATACTGTGCTGGTTCTGCTGCCATTACTGATCCTGTGGGTTAGGAAATACAGGATACTGCATGGATTTTCTCAGGTCTCAGTATCATGACACCAAGATGGGAATACATCCTTCCTACTGGCCATGGGGTCTCTCTATGGTCAGAGAGGAGCAGTGGAACAGCTTCCTTAGAGAGGCACTTTGTGTTCAAGGACAGAGGTAACAAACAGGCACTTCTAATTCTCTGGAAGGACCATGCCATTTGCTTCCTTTCATGCCTTCAAGCATCCCTCTCTCTTTGACCAGGCAGTCTTTTCTGTCTCTGATTTAGATGTGATCACCTAACATCCTAACACCTAGCACTTTCCAAGGAAGGATTTCAGAGGATCATATTGCTGGTGGCAGGGGGTGTTTTCTTAATGCTCATGAAAAGAGATTTACAACCTGCAGTAATCAGCAAGCAGCTCTGTAAGGATGTTGCACTGGATCACCCTGGTGGTCATTACAGCTCCTTTGGCTCTCATTTCCAGCACCCAAGCTGAATGATGAGACTAACCAGCGCAGGAGTCAAACACGTTTGTCAAAATGCACTCAAAGTCCCATTGTTTGACTCCATATGGAATTTCATTAATCAGTGGCTCTGAACATTATCCAGCAGCACACTGGCCTCCTCTGGCCAGCCTCAGGCTTGGCTTGTGCCAGCTTTGCAGGCTCTGTCTCTCACAACCAGGAGGTGGAAGGGGATTGCAGGCAGTGCTGAACCTATGCACAAATGAGGTGGAGTTTTTAGCAAACATTTTCCACAGTAAACTCATTCTGCTTGTTTTCCTTATTTCCCAGTCTAAAGTTGGGATATTTCACCTCTCTGTCATTATCTGTTTTCTCATTTCCAGGTTGAACTAAGCTGAGTGGAGCTGTACACCTTCCACTAGTGCTGTGCGGGCCCTGTTGCAGGGAGGGGTTCTGCTGGCCCTGCTCACAGGACATATCTTTCAGTAAAATGGTTCTGGGAAGAAAAAAGCAATGTTTGAAAGAGGGAACTGGAGTGAGCAAAAAGTTTTACATTTAAAGTTGGTAAATCACTTGATAAAATGAATGAAGCAGTGAGCTGTGCATAACTCAGGGTAAAGAGTATGTGGTGTGACAGACTTCTTGTGACCTCTTCTCTGTCTTGCCATCCTTTGGGCAATAATATCACAAAGCTCTGGAAGAACACTGTGACTCCAGGTAAGCTCAAAGATAAGCTGAGAGGCTTTCGCCATTTAAACCTCTTTAGGGTCCTAATGCATTAACAGGAGATTTACATAGACCAAAAGTTACATAAACAGACATTTACAGGAAAGTTCTCTTTCATTTAGGTGCCAAAATTTTAATTCTCTCTGAAAGTGAAGGCATTGCATCGACATTTAACATTGTGGCTGCTACTTCCTTCCCCCAGGGCTCTGAAGTTTTGCTTCGGAAGATCAGTAATGTGTCTGCGTGTAGTCTGCAAGTTTGGCTTTGTTAAAGAGTATTAAAGTATATAGCGTTTGATACTTTCTTTGGTTCAACATTAAACCAAGCATTTCCTCTCTATTTAAGGCTGCCATTTTGACCTTTTTCACTGTATTAGAAAGCAGCAGCCAGCTCAGCTGTTTGCAGGAGTTGTTTGCCTTCTACGAACTCAGATTAGCTGTTCCAGTAACACACTATTATTGTACACTGTTATAACCATTAACTAGTAACTCTTCAACACAATGAATCTCTGTATTCTGAAGAAACTAGAGCACTCAATGGGTCCAGTGCCCATTACTCAAAGGATTTTGGACCAAGTTTTGTCCCTGAATTACAGAAAACATTAACCATCCGGAAACTAATCGTGCAACATTTTCTTTAGTTACTGAGTCCTTGAAATATCCACTGATTTTTCAAAAGACTTAAAAGGTCTTTGCAATCTTCTCTCAGTGCTTTTCAGAAAATGGGTAAGGGGGCACTAATTATAGGCTTTAATGGTTGAAGAGTCTCATTAAAGAAGATCCATAAGGACCAGATATCTAGGTTAGGAGACACAGCATTTTCACTTCTGGAGCAAGGCTAGGAAGGCCTGTGTTTGTGCTTAGCCCTCTCTTACTAGACAGGGTCACTGCAGTTTCTAAACTATGGGCCTGGCATGCTCTGCATGTGACCCAAACCTCTGGTCCCTCCATCATCTTTATAGGCAGGCAGTGGATCCCACCTAATCATATTTCACCAGTGAAAGCAGTGTGATAGTTCAAGGCCTGGAGGGGCAATGATATGTACACATTTGAGTCTTATCTCAACAAACATTCACTAGGCAGACAGAGAATGGACCTTGATGCAAGAGTGGGAAAGATTCCCAGATCCTAGGTTAGTTATTGTCAAATATCAGATTCATAAAGCAGAAGAATTACATTTCTACCTGTAAGCAATGCACTATTCGTTTGTCCAGAAACTGAAGGACTGGTTGTCTCAAATGATGGATAATCTTAGCTAATGTGTTTCTGAACTTAAAAATGTTACTAATGAACATTAGTCATGAGGGTGACTAATGTTCTTGTTTGTGCCAATGTTTAGCCAGTCTGAAAAGATGTAGGTTTAGTAAATCATCTCCAGACTTCGAGACTCTGCCCAGTTCTACATCCAAAGCTCAGCAGCAAGAAGGAATCATTTATGCCACTCTGAAGTAAAAAAATAACAGAGTGAAAGCGTTAAAGTAATAAGACAGAAGCCTGGCTTTAGCCAGGGTCCAGAAAAGTATTCAGCTGATTTTGAAAGCTGGTCTTCTCCTCTCAGTTGCACTGCACACATTGCAAGATAACTCTTGCTTTAAATGGAAGGGAGGATTTATGACATACCCAATCCATAATTTAGAGGAATTTAGACATAAAGCATCATGTATAGTTCAGTAACACGACCTGAATAACTTAGAATTTCAACTGTAAAACTCAGAATCCAAGATTGCAGACTGAACTTTTCTGATGAATTCGTTTTCCCCAATTAGAGATCTCATAGCTGTCCTTGTGTTGTGAGCAGTTCAGATTGTTCCACTCATTATTCTTTGCAGTTTTGTCAGCAGAACAATTTGCTGTGGCCTGTCCATGTGTAGTGAATCTATAATGAATTATGGAAATTTGCTGTGAAAGCCTGACCTTTTCCAATGTTTGTTTCGGAATTTCCTAGTACTTCTGTTCTTGTATGTTTCAGTGGTCTAGGCAGGAAGAAGTAATGTCAAATATTGCTAAAGAAATTCACTTAAAAGTCTGCCTACACACATGAAAACTCATCCTTACATAGATATTAATTCCCTCTGCCTAAATTAATGCAAATATTACACAGAGAGAAAACTTTGGAGAACAGGACAGGCTACTCATTAGGTTTTCACCAAGGCAATTAGAGTTATTGCAAACACAAAAAGTGTTTAAAGTTGTCTGTTAGTCAGATAGACACTGTACAGCATGTGATCACCATTAATGGGAATTTCAAAAAGCTGAGAAGTGTGGCTCTGTTTTCTCATATATCCTGAAAGATAGTTTTTATCTCAACAGTTGTATTAGTGAGATGCATTGGCAAAGTATTGTAATTTGAAAGTTTAATTCTGAAGCAGGCAGTTAACCTGGGAAGGGAATCCTCTGACATTAACTTTTACGGCCTCTGATGGGCACAGGGTTGAACATCTCAGCTGGTAAAAGGATACTGTGCTCTGGACTTTTGTAGTTTAATATAAAGCCTTATAAATCCAGGGAGAAGCTTTCCAGGCTTTGAATCACTCTTCTGAGATCTAATTCAGTATCAACTCAAGCTGGATCCATTTCCTAAACAAAACTACAGGTATAGTCAGATAACAAAGGAGCTTTTAGATTCTTTCAGGCAGGCAAAAAGGTACATATATTTCAGAAGCCTTGAGGTAATGTCTAGTCCAAAGAATCAGAAGGGGTGTGAAGATGTGACCTCTTAAAATTATTGTGACCACAGTATTCCTTGGTCTACTGACAGCATGGTCACACAAGCAGCACAGATCCAGCCTCTAAAGTCACACAGTAACTGCGATGCAATTTAAAATCATTTGCTCTGAAGCTGATGTAAGCATATATGCTTACAAGGCTTCATAAGGCGTTAGAAATTAGAAATTTATCTCTTGGCCATTCTCTTCTGCTAGATAAAGGAATGGTCTTCTTCGTCTTTAGGATGCCCAGGTGGACCATTTGTACTTCTAAACCTGACAGTCATGGGACATTCAGAAAGCTGTGAAATCAGACCTTAATGAAGAAGCAGAAATTACAGAGCTAGTAATGGGACAGGAGATGTAGAAACCTACAGTGCCATCTGCACTGAAGACCTTTGTTGTTTATAATGTAGCTATGTCAGTGCAACCCTGGTTAATGAATGATTCCCTGGTGCTGTTGTTACTCTACTAACCTACAAGAGCAGCATTGGAAGTCCTGTCTTGCCCGTTGGTAAAATCCATCTATATGAGAAGTTTGGTGGCATCACAAGTAGGCAAGAATGATGCTGTTTTGGTATAGGGGGCTGGGTCACCTTCTACCTTAAAACTTCTTGTTTGTAAAACACATTTTGTGTTTTAAACTTACAACGATTGCCTGTTGAATATCAGAGAAGAAACCAAAAGGGGACTCACCTCGTCTACTAACAGCATTACTTGATTTGTAGTCTAAACAAGATATTGCTTGAATGTGACAGTATTGCAGTGAAATAATCCTATCAAATTGGCCAGGACTTGTGTGCTTGTGTAGGGAGAGGGTCAGATACACTACTGCACTTACTTCTTGCTTCAGAGTTGCAGACTGAAGTGTGACGAACCACAGTAGAAACAATATCAGGGGGCAAAAACATGTCGGGGAAAACGCTGACCTTTATAGCATTTGGTGCACTCTGACGTATCTATGCATAGGGGCGTTTTAATATTTACTTACCACTGTAGTGTGTTTTATGTTCACAAAATATGTTCATAATGGAGCTGCATTCTGTTAGATGTTATCTATGTAAGTGTGAAGAGTTTCTGCCCTGAAGAATTTATAAACCAATAATTCTAGTTCCATTTAAACAGAAGTTATTTAGTAAGCAATGCCTTTGGAAATCTGTTTCCTGCCTCTATTCTGTAGTGACTTCTATATCTTCAGATATGCTGGGAAAAGAATTTCCTGAGCTCAAACAAACTACTGACCTGCTTGTCTGGTAGCTGTTCAATGTATTTATTTCCCAGTGACCAAGGTTTGTTTCACCTGGGGTTGGAAGTTCAGGAGCTTAGAAGGCTGGTGCCTGTGCTCCTGTTAGCAGAACTCCACTAGATCACAAAGGGAACTCTTGTGGAAGCCAGACTGTGTCGTCATGTTTCACCCTTGGCTATCCAAGCCAGCAGCCAATTCATTTAGTTTGGAGCCAAGAAAGATCTTGTCTATAGTGGGGAGTGGGAGATTGTTCTGTGAGTAGTTTTAAGTAGTCTTAGTGTCAGGGTTGTTTTTTTTTTCTTTTAAGGAACTAAAAGAACATTTTTAGGAAATTGCCTTTGGCTTTTAGGAAATTCCCTTTGCATTTGATATAACTTTTCCTTTACCGAGCTTTATCATTATCTCTATACCAAAACCTGCCTGGATGTGAAATCCTAAAACACCTTTTTCTGCAGTTTATTTTCAAACAAACTACTTCAAAAATAGATTTTTGAACAGATTTTATTATTGAAATCCGGAAACTATTAAAATCAGTACCAACTACTCATGTGTTGAATAGGTTCAGATTTTTTTCCTTGTAAGGAATATACCGCTGGGGTTTTTTTTCTTCTATGATCTTTAGAACTAGCTGACACCTAAATTACTAAATTGCAGCATAGATTGTGTAGAAAAGTGTGGAGAATATTAGCAGTGATCAAGGGACAGCTTACTTGACCTCCAGTAAGAAGACATTTTGCTACCAGATGTGTTCATACTCTTTGTAAACGTACTTTGAGAGCTTACTGAATATTGTTTGCTCTGGAATGACCTAGCATTGTGTTTTATGAACTCCTGAAACAGAGATTTCCTTTAACAAGACTTAGGGCCTGTTACAGGAGAGGTACAGTTCTATGATCTTAAAACATGCAAGTTTTCCACCAAACTGGGGATGGCTCAGCTCCTGTCACAGAAATACAGTCTAGCATATAAAGGTAAGCCAGCTCTGGTTTTGTCTATCCTTAATGCAGTGGACTATATTACATGTTGGTTCAGTATTTGTGAACTGGAGCTCTCTCTGTAGGGTGGGTGATTTGGACCCAGTGGGGTGGGAGCTGCTGCAGCCCTGTGGTGCAGCAGAATCCCTAAACATGGGGCAGTGTTGTGTCTACTGGTACAGCAAGGAGAATTACTGCAGAAGCACCAAACTGCTAAAAGCAATACATCTCAAAACAAGCTTTGCTATGGCTAAGACTGTAGGATCTAATGGCTTATTGTGATCTCTTCAGAATATTTCCCCTCGGGAACTCTTTGGATGCTTTTTGTGAACAGGTGCTCTGCAGGAATTTTGTTTCCAATGTTATGCCAAAGAATAAACACACATTTTATTTTTGAGGTATTGTGATGCTTCTGCATTTGTTTTTTAATAAAGCTAGAAAGTGTGGAGGAGACTGGAAGTTAAACAGACTGAGCATATCAACTTTTCTCTTTTGCCACACCGTACAAATACCAGTTTCAAATCAAGTTACAAATGATCCTTTAAGACAGATTAATTCAAATGTGCTCTCTCAACCCTATTAAACTGTCATCTTCCCCGGAGTGGGGATGGGCACAAATCAAACGCCCAGATCACAATGACCCTGGTCATTGCGTGGGAGTTGAAAACTCATCTGATAAAGGGTTTGTGAATGACCTTTCGCTTTGTACCAGGCTGCATCGCACTCTCCAGTCAAATACCCATTTAATCCTTAATCTAGTGCAGGTGAAGTTGTTTACGTGCCCCGCGCTGAGCGCGTGGGAGCCCTGTATTCCCGGCAGGAGCGAGCTGTGCCCCGGGCGAGCCCTGGCTGCAGTGAGCGGGAGCACCGCAGGAGGGCGAGCGGGGGAAGCGCTCCGCACCGGCACGGCCAAAGCGCTCCCCGGCTTCTCCTCCTGCCCGCGGCCCCCAGTTAGACCCGTGCGCCTTACACCGCTACGTGTGAAACTTGGGCTCGTTTCGGAAACTTTGAAGCAGTTTTTTTTTGTCTTTCTGACACTAACAGTATCAATTCTTCGTGGAGTTCTTCTCTTGCTTAGCTTCTCAAAGAAGAGTCAATGAGTCACATTGAGTCACTGAAGCATTCCTGGAATTAAACTTCTTAGACATTAGAAAATGTCAGAACAATAACAGCATCGTGCTTTTGGAAGAGGACAAAAGATGAATCCCATTAGTTTAAATAATTCTGGTATTGGAAATTGTACTCGTCACAGGTTTTAATTTTTCCTTGAGGCCACATGTTGTAAAGTCAAGTTGAAACAATAGGAAGACAGAAGGCAAAAAGTAGAATGGTATCCTGTGAACACCAGCGGTATCACTGTCGTCTCTTTGTTTTCAGAAATAACCTAGTGAAAGGCCCTTTCAAAAGCTAAATGCCCTGGTTGAATCCTTTCTCTGAATCTATTTACCAGCACAAAAGACTTCAGCCTAAAAATCAACACAAAACCCTGAAGAACAAGGACAAATGGAACTAATGTTTTGCCGATCTTGTGCTATAACGTAGCATAACTTTTAATTTGTGCATAGCCAGGAGACGAGGTTTTTGTGTTTATAAAGGTCAGGATTTTGGTACTCTCTGAAGTCCCAAAGATCTGTTTCTAATCCCTTCATTTAGCACATACTAGGAAGTGATGAATCAGTATAACTCATTTTAGAAGTAGTGGTATGCTTTAAAAGCATTCTGAAATTATTTAGCTTATCAGTAAATCAACTGAATGGCATTTCTACCTCTCTTTGCGATTTTCCCCCTGCAATTAAAGGACTTTATTTATTTTATGTAACTCCTCTACAGAGTTTGTACTTCAGTTGCTTTTAGACAACCTCTTAAGGCAACAGTAGTCTAAGCCTTATATTTTCCATCAAGCTTCTGACTACGCTGTGAAAAAACTAACTTCTATTAATGCTGACAGTTGGATCCATGTGCATCTTTCAGTTGAATATATTAACAATCCCTGTAGAGGTGATGCTTCAAATTCAAAGCCAAAGTAACGACACTGTCTGCATTATTTGTTCTTCCTTCACCCTTATCCAGAGCGATGGTGAACAGATGCAATATGCTTCTTTTGATCAGTGATTTCCTGTCCTCAAAGGACCTTGTGAAATTGCCTCTCCTTCTCATTTCCAGATGGTCATTCAGAAGTTCAGTTGAATTAGGTTTTGAAAACATTAAACATTATCTCATTCTGTTCCCTGTGATTATGTTTTTATTACTTTTATGAGAAGGGCTTGCTGAACACTCTCTGATCTAAACACAGATTGTTTTTGCCTGGGAGTTGGATGGCACCACATGCAAGTTGTCCATGGAATCTACCCAATAATTTTGCAGACAAATTAGTCATGAGTGGTCTAGAAATGTAGAATTCATAAGAGTATCTTTTTCCTCAGGGCAACTTTATCTTACCATTATCTCTCAGGGTTTTCAATCCTTCCTGTCACAATCTAGTGGATACCTGTGTGCTGAAGCTTTGGTGTTATCTTATTAGCAGTAGATTTAAGACATGTGTTTTGGTTGTCCAATGGTTTGTTTTGCACACTGACTTCGAGGAAGTGCCAGCAGCAGCACTTAATAAATTTTTCATTGGTAAGAACTTAACCAGCGATCAGTTTTCTCTTCCTTCTCCACTCAGTTTTCCATAGAAAATTTGATAAGTGGATCACAAGAATTGTCTTTGAGAGGCGTCCTACTAACATTTTTCAAATGTGGAGAAGTACAGAGGTTTCTGTTTCTCAAAATATTTCCATGGATCATGTTCTGATTAAAAATGTATGTATCCTATTATGTGCATGAGCTGTCTCCCCTGAGATGTGAAACTTGTGACCTACTTTGAAAACAGCACTAGTGTAGTTCCCCAACTTCTGCTGGACTCTCTTTCTCAGTATCTGCAGCAATTTTCTGCTCTGTGTTGGAGTCTGCTTTGGATGCGACCCACTGCCCACAGTAACTCCTGCTGTCATCCATGTTTATGGTGGCAAGCTTCCATTTTATACCAACATTCCTGTGAGAACAACTGAAGAATGACACTGAATCATGTCAACCACCATAATCCTTCCTCAGTTAAAGAGATTTATTTTGATAACCTGGAGCTCTGGACTCCATGAAGTATCTGGATGGCTGGGCCCTTGTTCCTCAGCCTTTGGTAGCTGAATGATTTCATGAATCTGATGCAGAGTTGAGCTCATTTATCTTATTCTTCGTTGTGTTCAAGGTTTGGATTGCTCTGTGCTATTTTTCACTTCCATTAAAATCTGTCAGTTATTTTGTCATCTGCTGCTGAGAATATCAGAGGAAACTAATATTTGATCAGAATAAACTGATAAATCTGATATAAACTATCAGAGTACTTCTGGAGAGAGTGTGGTGCTGGCTTCCCCTGCCCTTGTTATAACAATGTGCCTACTAAACGAGGTGCCTCTCTCCTTTCCATTAAAAGGGGTGGAGTCTGCTTGCCTACCTGGCTGCCTCAATGCTCAAGTGACTGGATAGGTATTTCTGTAGGTGCAAATGAACCATATCAGCAATACAGGACAGTGGGAATGGGGCAAGAGGAAGCCTGGGGAGAGGTTTAATGGAATAGAGGGAGACTGGGGAGAGAGGAGATGTGAGGAGTTTAGAGGGGACCGACGACGAGTAAACAGCGAGCTAGAGGTGTTGTGTGGGAATATAATCAAAGAGAGAGAAAGATGAGGAGGTAATTTGAAATGGATAGGGTTTTTTTTGGTGAAAAAAGATGGCCAGAAGTAGGTGCAAATCATTATAAGAAGTGAGGAAAAGGAACGGTCTCTAGAGGATGATGAAGTACAGGAAACAATGTAGTACATTGGGAAGGATCTCCTCTGTACTGGAGGCCCTCAGCCAGCTAGAGGAGGAGGAGGAGGAGGAGTGCCCTTGTGTCCATGTGCAGACTTCAATCTTGGTTAAGATATTTTACAGTGGGGAAGTGGGGGAACCTTTAATTTTAAAAGTTCACTGTAAAAACATGATGTGATGGATGATTTTGTTTTGATTCAATATTGGTAGCCACAGTCTGGTTTATTTCATAGTGCTTGCAACTTCTTGATGTGCATCTCCAGGAAAAAGACATTTTCTACCTCTGTACCCTTCTTTAAATTAAATTCATTAGGCTCTCTAAAGATCATTAAAGAGATTCTGCCATGCTTAACAGGGCCCCAAATACATTATCATATTAGTTACAATCTTTTGATTAGACTTTGCCTTCAGCTTAACTACAAGCTCCTTTGAGAAAAATGGCCATAATTGAGTACATTTTGATATTGAGAATACATTCTGTCAGTTTTTTGATAAAAATTCTATGTGTACCATGAAATTTTCCATCCCAAATAAAATAGAATAATAACAAAACATGATGAACTTAGTTGTTCATATCCACACCAACACAAACTTATTATGTTCTTCTAGATAATTATTTCCAGTAAAAGTTCTGTCAATGAAATGTAGAGGAGAGAATAATTCTTGATTAGTGTAGGCCTCATCACACTTGTGTTATTTAAAGTGTTAGCCATAATAAAGTATTGTTTGAACATCCTGCTAGAAAAGAATTAATGTATTTGTGGAGTAAGATGAAGATGGAGCTCTTGGAAATATTAATTTTTCTTACATATTCTTATAAGTTATATATGTAAGGAAAAATGAAGGAAATCTATTATTTCCAGCAGCCATGCCATAAAATGTTTGACATCTCATCACCCGGATTGCAAAAAATGCTTTTGGTTTAACATACATTTTTTGAAAGTTTTCATTTTTCTCTTCAGAAAATTGGTTATTTGCAATACAGCAATTATTAAGTCCAGGTTGAGCGTACCTCTCAACATACATAGTCAAGATGTTTGTAAATTTCACCCTTTAAATTCAGGGCTCATAATTTGTTTCAGGAAATAGAGTGTTATATATTAGAGATAATGTATTTACAGCCATCTCTAGACCATGTTTATTTTGAATTTTCTTTAAGAATGATGAAATCCTCATGGGTTCAGTTGTCTGGGAATTGACTTTTAGCTCTCAAGTCAAGTGAGAAACTCATGTAACTATGTGTCTGCTACTTCATGAAAGTATCATTTAATTTACAAAACCACAGTTTTGTAATTAGTGTTATTTTTTGTTCGCTTTTGCCTCTTTAAAAGTTAGTTGTAGGTTGAGTTCTGAAGAAAATTTTTGTTAAAAACAACATAAACCAGACTTTTAAAAATTTCTACATCAAATGATTTAAACTTTTATTTTTCCTTTTAGTGGCTAAAGCTCAGAGAATTTCAGAAGAATTTACCAATAAACATGGATTTGTTAATGTGGGAAAATGATGTTTTTCGGCTTAATAGAGAAGAAACACCTGCACAGAGTAGTTTAGTTTTGAATTTGATGCACAAAAGTATTTTTATATGTGTCAATCTACAGTTCTTTCAGATGCACCAAATAAGGGTTAATGTTATCTCTAGGCCAGAAGCTGTTTATTAGCAATGGCATGCCACTGAGTTCCAGCTCTATGTCTGCTGAGTCAAT